>CM053028.1:232675500-233120500 GCA_028564925.1 Lithobates sylvaticus | reverse complement strand
CTACTTTAAGCCCGGAAGATTTTACTCCCTTGATGACCAAAGTATTTTTTGGGATTCAGCACTGTGTGGCTTTAACTGACAATTGTCGTGCAACGTTGTACACAAACAAAATTGACGTCCTTTTTATCTCACAAATGGAGCATTTTTTAGGTGGTATTTGATCACCTCTGCGATTTTTATTTTTTGCGCTATAAACAAAAAAAGACTGACAATTTTGAAAAAAAGCTATAATTTTTACTTTTTGCTATAATAAATATCCCCCAAAAAATAAATACAAAAACAAAGTTCTTTCTCAGTTTAGGCTGATATGTATTCTTCTACATATTTTTAGTAAAAAAAAAACGCAGTAAGTGTATATTGATTGGTTTGCGCAAAAGTTATAGCGTCTACAAAATAGGGGATATGTTTATGGCATTTTTATTATTATTTTTTTTTTTTTTACTAATAATGACGGTGATCTGTGATTTTTATCTGTGATATTGCGGCGGACAAATTGGACACTTTTGACACATTTTTGGGACCATTGACAATTATACAGTGATCAGTGCTGTAAAAATGCACTGATTACTGTATAAATGTCACTGGCAGAGAAGGGGTTAACACTAGGGGCGATCAAGGGGTTAAATGTGTTCCCTCAACGTGTTCCAACTGTAGGGGGGATGGGCTACCTAGGACATGACAGAGATCACTGCTTCTGATCACTGGGAGCAGTAGGTCCCTGTCATGTCACTAGGTAGAACAGGGAAATGCCTTGTTTACACCAATTTTTTGCACATGTTGGACATTTCCATTATTGCATTGGAGTATTTTTTGCATTTTTGCACAACTTTTCGCACGATTTTTGCAGGATTTTATTTTTACCCAGGATTTGCACTTTATATGCTATTTGGCACTATTTTGGCATAGTTTTAGTCATATTAGTAGCGCAGAAGTCCTTTTATCATTTATTGTATTCAGATATTTTGTCGAGATGGTATAGATCAGCTCCTCCATCACTGCAACTTGGTTGATACGAGAGATCCACTCCTTCATAGAGGGAGGAGATGTGGACCTGCAGCGGTACACAAAGCCTAGCAGCATTAATCATGTGCATAGCGTTTTCTGGGGATTCGTGAATGATGGAGTAAATATTGTGCTGGTGTGAACTCTAGCGGGAGCAAAGTGATCAAGGTTGTCGTGTCATGGACCTTAAGCCAATACAGCTGAATCAGGGGGCACGTCCACCAGATATGAAGAAGAGTGCCCTTCTCCACTCCACACCTCCAACAGCAGTCAGATACCAACGGTAAACATTTATGTAGAATATCTGGTGTACCACCTAGTTTTGAGTTTGTAGCCATTTTCCTGCGTAGCCACATTTAGGGAGCCCTTATGAATATAAAGATGTATTCAATCCCCGCAGGCCTCGTCTAATTCTGTTTCCAGAGTAGATTCCCAAAAAGTGTGGTCAGTATGTAAAGTGGCGTAACACTCCCCAAACATCGAGGCGCAAAGCGCCAATATCACATGGCTTTGGGGAGGGGATCTAGTGCAGAAAGACTCAAAAAATGTAGGATCCCTAGTAAACCTCCCTCTGCGGGCTGGATCATCTAGATCAGAGGCGTCCAAACTTTTTTCAAAGAGGGCCAGATTTGATGAAGTGAACATGTGTGTGAGGGCCAACAATTTTGCCTGACATTCTTTGAACCATTAAAATTCGGTCCAAGTGTGTTCGTTCAAGCACTAATACACTGCCCAACAAGAATTCTCTTGCCTTTGTGGCTGTGTGTGAGTAAAGAGATGAGCTTGGGCGTGTTATTTGGATAAACAACCGTATTTATCAGTGTATAATGCGCACAGGCGTATAACACGCACCTTCACTTTAAAAGGGAAGTTTCAGGAAAAAATGTTTTTTTAAATAAAGAAATGTGAAGCAAAATAAGGGTCAGTGCCCATCTGCAACCTCACAAGTGCCATGAATGCAGCACCCCCATTGCCATGAATGCAGCCCCACCATTGCCATGAATGCAGCACCCCCATTTGCCATCAGTGCAGCACCCCCATTGCCATAAATGCAGCTCCCCCATTTCCATCAGTGCAGCACCCCCATTGCCATGAATGCAGCACCCCCATTGCCAGGAATGCAGCACCCATCATTGCCAGGAATGCAGCACCCCCATTGCCATGAATGCAGCACCCACCATTGCCATGAATGCAGCACCCACCATTGCCATGAATGCAGCACCCACCATTACCAGGAATGCAGCACCCACCATTGCCATGAATGCAGCACCCACCATTGCCAGGAATGCAGCACCCACCATTACCAGGAATGCAGCAACCACCATTGCCATGAATGCAGCACCCACCATTGCCATAAATGCAGACTCACCAGTGCCATCAGTGCAGCCTGATTGATGCCCATCCATCTGCAGCCTTGGAGGGGACAGTGAGGGGGAGGCGGGACGAGCACCAAACGATTACATACAGGAAAAACTCCTGTTTTCACGGCAGCCTCGTTAATACAAAGTCCAGCCTCCTATGATGGACAGAACAGTCGTCCAATGGCAGCACAGGAGACAGGACTTCCTATTAGGCCCCTTTCACACCGGGGCGTTTTTCATGCGGTGCAGCGCTAAAAATAGCGCCTGTTCACCGCATGAAAAAATCCTGCCCCTTTAACTCCAGTGTGAAAGCCGGCGGGCTTTCACACTGGAGCGGTGCGCTAGCAGGATGAAAAAAAAAGTCCTGCTAACAGCATCTTTGGAGCGGGATAGGAGCGGTGTGTTCACGCTCCTATACCGCTCCTTCCCATTGAAAATAATGGGAGACCGCGGTAAAACCGCGGCAATACCGCCGCAAAGCGCCGCTACGGCGGCGCTCTGCGGGGGGTGTTTAACCCTTTTTCGGCCGCTCGCGGGGGGTAAAACCGCACCGCGAGCGGCCGAAAACCGCGGTAAAAACGACGGTAAAGCAGCGCTAAATATAGCGCTGCTTTACCGTCACCGCGGCTCACCACCCCAGTGTGAAAGGGGCCTTACAGAGGCTGTCGTGTAAACAGGAAATTCTCCTGTGTGTACAGTACTTGTCATGCCTCCTCCCTGTCCCCTCCAAGGCAGCCAGCATATATATCTTTTGTGGCTCCGGTGCTGGGAGATCTTTGGGGCCACAGAAGTTTCATGAAAAAAACTTAAATTTTAAATAAAGAAATGTGAAGCAAAATAAGGGTCAGTGCCCATCTGCAACCTCACAAGTGCCATGAATGCAGCCCCACCATTGCCATGAATGCAGCACCCCCTTTGCCATCAGTGCAGCACCCCCATTGCCATCAGTGCAGCACCCCCATTGCCATGAATGTAGCACCCCCATTGCCATCAGTGCAACACCCCCATTGCCATGAATGCAGCACCCACATTGCCATGAATGCAGCACCCCCATTTGCCATCAGTGCCGCACCCCCATTGCCATGAATGCAGCTCCCCCATTTCCATCAGTGCAGCACCTCCATTGCCATGAATGCAGCACCCCCATTGCCAGGAATGCAGCACCCACCATTGCCATGAATGCAGCACCCACCATTACCATTGCCGGGATGAGCACCAAACGATTACATACAGGAAAAACTCCTGTTTTCACGGCAGCTGCTTTAATACAAAGTCCAGCCTCCTATGATGGACAGAACAGTCGTCCAATGGCAGCACAGGAGACAGGACTTCCTATTACAGAGGCTGCCGTGTAAACAGGAAATTCTACAGCACAGTACACAGTACAGCACTTGTCATGCCTCCTCCCTGTCCCCTCCAAGGCAGCCAGCATATATATCTTTTGTGGCTCCGGTGCTGGGAGATCTTTGGGGCCACAAAAGATAGATATGTCCAAATAACAAGGCAGGCCATTCAAAACCGGAAAGCGGGCTGGGTTTGGCCAGCGGCCCGGACTTTGGACATGCCTGGTCTAGATAATGTTTCAGTTGCAGGTAGGGCCAGAAAGAGAACTTTGCGTTATTGGATAGTTCAGCCAATTCCTTATGCTTTTTCAACCGCCCTCTCCAGAAAAAGTGTCTTGTCTGCATTTCCCTATGTGGCCATTCTGCTGCCAGGTTATTCCTGGCTATGCCTGGAACAAAAGTAGGGTTGCCTCTAAGTGGGGTGATCGAGCATTCCTTGGAGGAAAGCTTGTGTGATTGTTTTCAATTTTTTTAACATTTTTATTTTTTTTACAACTTTTTTGTTGTACACAATGTGCTCACATCAGTGCAGTCTTACCATAGTGACACTGTACTACTCTAGGAAAGTGAACAGGCTTTTTTTTTGTTACAAACTATCTCTTTGTAAGCTCTAAGGAGCAGGGCCCTCTGATTCCTACTGCATTAAAGTGTATTGTATTTGTACTGTCTACCCTCAAGTTGTAAAGCACTGCATAAACTCGCTATATAAATCCTGTATAATAATAATAATGATTTCTTATTACAGTGATGATTACTGTTATAAGCAAACATTTTTGTGAATGGCATCCATTCATTCATTGTGTACTATTGTGAAGCTGTGATTGGCCATAGCTATCACATAGTACAGATACACTGTGAGTGGCCTTGTCTGTACCATGTGATCACTGTGACCAATCCCAAAGATCAACACCATAGTACAAAATAAATGGCTATAAATGAAAGCCATTCATTGTGTACAACTGTCATGTGATCGCTAGGATCACAGACAGTTGTCACAGTGATCTCATGGGATGGGCACAGACCTGGTACAATGATCTGTTATCCAGTGGAAAAAGCTGCAGCGTGGCCCCTAGGGCATTTGTGAGGTGATTGACTGGGAGGACTTTGTATGATGTCCACGCAGGGTGGAAGAGCTCCACCCAGCCATCATTTGTCTATAGGCTTGGCTGAAAGCAGTTAAAAGAGAAGTCCAGCCTGAGCTCATTTGGCTTTGCTTCTACTATGGGTCACAGGAGTGCAATTAGTTTTGCACTCATGTAACCCGTTTTCAGCAGAAAGTGATCTAAAGTCCACTCTCTCTGCTGACGTCACTGGAATCAGTCCATTCATCACGACAATAAATTCTGGATCAGCCAGGTGCCTGGACTGATGCCTGTCTCAGGCTCTTAGCGACCCGCTGAGAGCCTGAGACGGCCGTCTCCTGCCCCTCCACAGCTCAGCGCTCTAGTTAGAGTGGGGGGGGGGCAGAGCGGAGTGCTGCTGACTGACAGCAGCTCCCCGCTTGGGAAGCTGAAATAACTGAGCCATCGCGTTGTCCGATGGCTCAGTTCTCAGTGCAGAGGCGGCGGGGACAAATGCAGCATCGGTCCGATGCTGCATCCACCTAGGTAAGTATGATGGTAAAAAAACAAAAAACATACTTCTCTTTTAAAGTAATCCTGCAACCACAGGTTCAATTTTGCAACCGAAAAAAAAGACTGTACCTGTAAACAAAGCATTCATTTACTTACCTTTTTGGTGGCCCATGTAAGAAAAAGTCACCACTTCTCCTCTCCCCAGCTGCTGCAAGTATTCAACTGTCAGATGTGTTGGATGCTTGCTCCCCCTGATGACCACAGAACTGCAGGGGACAATACACATATTGGAGGATACAGTGGTGTGAAAAAGTGTTTGCCCCCTTCCTCATTTCCTGTTCCTTTGCATGTTTGTCACACTTAAGTGTTTCGGAACATCAAACCAATTTAAACAATAGTCAAGGACAACACAAGTAAACACAAAATGCAATTTGTAAATGAAGGTGTTTATTATTAAAGGTGAAAAAAAATCCAAACCATCATGGCCCTGTGTGAAAAAGTGATTGCCCCCTAAACCTAATAACTGGTTGGGCCACCCTTAGCAGCAACAACTGCAACCAAGCGTTTGCGATAACGTGCAATGAGGCTTTTACAGCGTCCTGGAGGAATTTTGGCCCACTCATCTTTGCAGAATTGTCCTAATTCAGTTACATTAGAGGGTTTTCGAGCATGAACGGCCTTTTTAAGGTCATACCACAACATCTCAATAGGATTCAGGTCAGGACTTTGGCTAGGCCACTCCAAAGTCTTCATTTTGTTTTTCTTCAGCCATTCGGTGGTGGACTTGCTGGTGTGTTTAGGATCATTTTCCTGCTGCAGAACCCAAGTTCGTTTCAGCTTGAGTACACGAACAGATGGTCGGGCATTCTCCTTCAGGATCTCTTGGTAGACAGCAGAATTCATAGTTCCTTTTATCACGGCAAGTCTTCCAGGTCCTGAAGCAGCAAAACAGCCCCAGACCATCACACTACCACCACCATATTTTACTGTTGGTATAATGTTCTTTTTCTGAAATGCAGTGTTCCTTCTACGCCAGATATACTTGGACACACACCTTCCAAAGAGTTCCCCTTTTGTCTCATCGGTCCACAGAATGTTGTCCCAAAAGTCTTGGGGATCATCAAGATGTGTTGTGGAGAAATTGAGACGAGCTTTGATGTTCTTTTTGCTCAGCAGTGGTTTTCTCCTTGGAACTCTGCCATGCAGGCCATTTTTGCCCAGTCTTTTCCTGATGGTGGAGGCATGAACGCTGACCTTAACTGAGGCAAGTGAGGCCTGCAGTTCCTTGGACGTTGTTGTGGGGTCTTTTGTGACCTCTTGGATGAGTCGTTGCTGCGCTCTTGGGGTAATTTTGGGCGGCCGGCCACTCCTGGGAAGGTTCACCACTGTTCCATGTCTTCGCCATTTGTGGATAATGGCTCTCACTGTGGTTCGCTGGATTCCCAAAGCTTTGGAAATGGCTTTATAACCCTTTCCTATAACCCTTTCCAGACTGATAGATCTCAATTACTTTCTTTCGCAATTGTTCCTGAATTTCTTTGGGTCTCGGCATGATGTGTAGCTTTTAAGGATCTTCTGGTGGACCTTACTGTGTCAAGCAGCTCCTATTTAAGTGATGCCTTGATTGTGAACAGGTGTGGCAATAATCAGGCCTGGGTGTGGCTAGAGAAATTGAACTCAGGTGTGGACAACCACAGTTATAGTATGTTTTAACAAGGGGGGCAATCACTTTTTCACACAGGGCCATGATGGTTTGGATTTTTTTTCACCTTTAATAATAAACACCTTCATTTACAAATTGCATTTTGTGTTTACTTGTGTTGTCCTTGACTATTGTTTAAATTGGTTTGATGTTCCAAAACACTTAAGTGTGACAAACATGCAAAGGAACAGGAAATGAGGAAGGGGGCAAACACTTTTTCACACCACTGTATTAGTTATGAGGAAATGTTGCGAGCACTGAACTTATTCTCTCTGGAGAAGAGACGCTTGAGAGGGGATATGATTTCATTAAACAAATACCGTACCGGTGACCCCACAATAAGGATAAAACTTTTTCGCAGAAGGGAGTTTAACAAGACTTGTGTCCACTCATTAAAATTAGAAGAAAAGAGGTTTAACCTTAAACCACATAGAGGGTTCTTTACTGTAAGAGTGGCAAGAATGTGCAATTCCCTTCCACAGGTAGTGGTCTCAGCGGGGGACATCGATAGTTTCAAAAAACTATTAGATAAGCACCAGAGTGACCACAACATACAGGGATATACAATGTAATACTGACATATAATCACACACATAGATGGACTTGATGAACTTGTGTCTTTTTTCAACCTCACCTACTATGTAACTATATAGCATCCAGGACTGTGCAGACATATTTAGACCCTCTGTGCCACTGCTACAGCAGGTGTTAGTGGAGGCAAGATAAAATTGACATTGTACGTACAATGTCTTTCTAAATAAATATCTATTTATGTGCCTTCAGTTAGGCTTTAAAGTGTATGCATTAAACTTTAAACCTCTGTCTGTTAGTTTTTTGGTGGCTTTGGAGATTTCCCTTCACTTTCTATCCTTGAGATGCAAGAGGAAAGGAAAGAAATCTCTACAAAATAAAGGGAATTCCCACTGCAACAAATGTCATCACTGAAGGATTTCCCCTCACCTTCTGTTCTGGTTACAACTGTATGTTGGGATTTGTTCGAATTTCCCATATCTGCCTCAATAATAGTTGTCTACAAGACACATAAAGAGAGGGGAACGCTCCCCAAAGGAAGGAATTTAAAATCTTTACCACTCTATTTCAAAATAAGAAAAAAAAAAAAGGTTTGGCTATAGATACACTTTCAATGAGATCCCAAGTTGCTGGCCAGGTTTAATGCTACACTTCTTTACAAAACATGTAGATAGACAATACAGAAAATGTTTCTTATATCTCCACCAAAGTTAAAATGATACAGTTTACAATAAAATACAAATTAATTGTTACATATCTGTTGAGGTTTTTATATTTTGTGACAGGTTCTGCCGATGTACTGTAACTTACTGTCACCACCCGCTGGAAATCAGTGGAGCTGCAGATGGAACTTATTCTTCTTTAAGCTCAACTCTAGGCAGATATAAAAGACACAAATAATGCAGCGCTGTAATAATTAACATGTAATTCAATGTGTTTTTAATTTAAATACCTGAATTTAGCCTGGTTTAAGCCACTGTGAGTCCTTGTACAGGGGAACTAGAGTGTGAGAGGAAGAAGCAGCACAAGGAATCTATTAGCTTGTGCACTTACAAGAAGCATGCTAAAAGAAAGAGAAAGCAGAGACAGATAGGTGAACACATCACTGTGCTGCTTCTCCTTTCACTGTCCTGTCATAGGCTGGGGAAGATCCAGGGCAATTAGAACTCAGAGGAAGAGGTTGTATAATGCTACCTATCAGACCGCAGACATCTAGCAGCAGAAAAAAGAACAAAAAGAGAGGAGGTGGAATAGAAAACCTCTGTAATGAGAGGAGGTGTAATAAATTGCAGCAAAAGCAGTTTTTTTCATCTTTTAATGGGTTGTTTTTTTTTTTTTTTTGGTTGGAGTTCTTCTTTAAGCAAAGCTTTCTTAAACCGATCTTTAGGCGTGAATACATTTTTTTTAATTGTAAAAAAAAAACACAAAACATTTATGTACAAATGGAAAGCTCACATAACCATAAGTAGAATAGCATATAGATGGATTAACAGGGTGATAATATATTTGACAACAAGGCAGTTATATAGTAATCAAAACAACTGAAGATGTAAGACCAAAAATATTTAAAAAAAGGGAAAATCCCATCGACTATCACATATGAGCAGATACTACCAAAGCTCAGGCTATGAATACTGATCATTAGTATGTGGTTCTAATTTAGAAATTTAAAATGATGTTTCAGACTAAATTAAAATGTTGTTACATGTAAAAAAAAAAAAAAATGTAGCACCCTCCTAGTTAGGTGCTAGGATTTGTGCATTATAGTTTTTGGTTGCTCTGCTTAACCGCTTGCCAACCAGCCCCCAGGTTGGCACGGCTGCACAGACCGCAATAGGTGTATGTCCGCCTTAAAGGGTATAGGAGGCACGTGTGCGCCAACGGAGCGGCGCCGGAGCTGGTGCGTGTGGCCGGTGACCCGGCCGCCCGTGATCGCTCCACAGAGAGCCAGAACAGGTATCTGTGTATGTAAACAAACAGATCCCCATTCTGACAGGGGAGTAGAGAGGGATCTGCTGTTCCTAGTGATCAGGAACAGTGATCTCTCTCCACTCCCAGTCACTACACTGTTCCCACAATTAGAAACACCTCCCTAGGGAACACATTTAACCCCTTGATTTCCCCCTAGTGTTAACCAATTCCCTGCCAGTGACATTTATACAGTGATCAGTGGCTATTTTTAGCTCTGACTGCTGTATAAATGTCAATGGTCCCAAAAAAGTGTCAAAAGTGTTCGATCTGTCCATCACAATGTCACATTCCCACTAAAAAACACCATTACTAGTAAAAAATAAATAAATAATAAAAATGCCATAAACCTATCCCCTATTTTGTATACTCTATAACTTTTGTGCAAACCAATCAATATACGCTTATTGCGATTTGTTTTTATTTTTTTTACCAAAAATATGTAGAAGAATACATATTGGCCTAAACTGATGAGGAAATTTGTTTCTTTACATTTTTCTGTGGATATTTATTATAGCAAAAAGTAAAAATACCGTTTTTTTTTTTTTTTTTTTTAAATTGATGCAGCCACTGTACCCATCAAATGCAGCCACTGTGCCCATTATATGCAGCCACCGTGCCTATCAAATGCAGCCACTGTGCCCAGCAAATGCAGCCACTTTGCCCATCAAATACAGCCACTTTGCCATCAAATGCAGCCCCTGTGCCCCTCATATGCAGCCACTGTGCCCAGCATATGCAGCCACTGTGCCCACCAAATACAGCCACTGTGCCCACCAAATACAGTCACTGTGCCCATCATGTGCAGCCACTGTGCCCAACAAAAACATACACTGTGCCCATCATGTGCAGCCACTGTGCCCTCCAAATACCGTCACTGTGCCCATAATATGCAGCCACTGTGCCCAGCATATGCAGCCACTGTGCCCACCAAATATAGCCACTGTGCCCATCCTATCCTCAACCTCCAACTTCTCTCCTGTCGATCTATGGATGGATGATGCTGTCCCCCCTCCCCTTTCCCCATACACCTCTTCCCTAGGATTTAGATCTCAGCACAGACTCGGGTAGAAGTAGTGGGCACAGCAGTACCATGCCTGCCCTCCCTGCCCCCCGGACCCACTCATGGGATGTGGCACCCTGAACCCCACCATCGGATCTGCCGGCCACCTGGAAGCACTGTGGGCTCATCCCAGAGTCTCCCTGCTGCTGACTATGATCTTCTTCTTCACCTTCTTCTTCTACAGCCTGAGGGGCTCTTCCTGTGACCCCCAGCCCGGCCCACTATTGTACGGACAGTGCTCTGCGGACGAGTCCACGCCGACCCTGCTGGACTATCATCAGCCGGAGCTCAGCCAGGGGAGAATGAACAGGACGCGGGACTCCTCCGCTCCTCTTCCTAAGCGTCAGGCATCCAATAGGGGGCCTGGCACTTTGGCCAATCAGGAAACAGGTCTGATGCCCTGCCTCCTGATTGGCGGGGAGGAAGGTTAGTGTGAAAATGAATTTGCTATCGTCACACAATTGGGTGGGATCTCTGCGCCCCGAGCTCACCCTATTTTGAAGCCTATTAGAGCCACTGGCTCTAATCAGGTGCTTCAAAAAGTACCACCTCCTCCCGCCCCGTCATAGGAAACCATGCGTCTGACATCCTGAAAGGGGCCGGGCGCATGGTTGGAGGGGCGGTGCCCGTGTGCCCGCAATGCATGGGCCACCACTGTCTGCTTCCCTGTAGACACCGATCCCAGCTATACTGCTTGCAGAAATGCTAGCCCTCCTGGCTGCCACCAGCCCACCTGGCTGCTTCTTCTTCCCAGTCTTTCTGACTGACACACACAGAGATTTCCCAGGGCAAGGTTAGATAAAGACTTAAGCACACCGCTGTCTTCAAGAGAGACCTGCTACAGCTGGCACTCTATCCCCTTGTCTCTCCCTGCACCATGCTGATCTACTCACCCTGCCTCTCTCTGCTTTTGCTGCCTCTCTGGAAAGCTTTTCTCCAACTACCTCCTGTGGTAGGATCCTTCCAGGCCAGCCACCCAAGCTGTGGCCTGAGGTAAATACCCTCCCTAGCAGGGGTCCTTCTAGGGCCGCTGACAGACTCCCTCAGCACTGCTTCATCATCTTCCACCCGACTCCCTGTTGGTCTGGCTCATCCGATATTTAAAGGCTCCTTAGCTCCCTGCCAGTCCCACTTCCTGTGGATTGGCCAAGGACCAGGGACCTCCGAATTTGCAGAGCAGCCCCTCCTAGCCTCTGCCCACAAATTTCTAGAACATTCTCCAATATTCTAGAACTAGGGGGGTGCACCAGAGAGCTACCTGGATGAGTCATCCAGCCCTAAATTCGAATAACCCTGACCCAGATGCCATGGGACAGGCTTAACCAGGCTAGAGTTTGCCTACACTACCGCTAGTAGCACACTAGAGGGTGCTACACTAGTAACTATGGAAAGTGCTGAATTATAGACAGAAACCATGCAGATGGGAGCATGAATATTCATATAGCCCTGGCCAATAACAAGGGAGGTGCCTTAATTATTTTTCTTTATATTCTTCTTTATATTCTATGTTTATATTTATTATTGTACTCTTGTGAGCACAGAAACCCTAAGAAGCCTTAGACAGTTAACCTCCCTGTTGTGCTCGAAGTCAGCTGAGGGTCCACACAAAGAGAACACTGGCTAGTGTTCTTAAAGTCCTCTGTGTGAATAGTTAAATTTGGAAGGATCCCACTATATCCCTTACCCTATCCAAGTTCTCCAACAAAACAACAAAAACAATCCCCTAGACGGACCATTGGAGTAACAAGTAGAAGTGCTTGTGCACATGGCTTTGTGAATCTACCTTGTGCCTGGCTGTGGAGCAAAATGTGGGGAAGACCCGGGCAACATACCAGCGGCTCCTGCGGGGGGTAACGCTACAAATAGATATGTTAAAAATATTAAGTTTTGCCAAAACTGCACAAAGACACCAATAGAACAAAGATTTGCTTTTGTTTTTTTTGCTTTTTTTAATCAGCTAATGCCTTTATATCGGTTTGGAAGATGTCTGTTTGTAAGAACCCACAACCCACAAATACATAAAACATAATTTTCCTAAACGAAATCAAAGAGCATCCCTCTTAGATTGCTGTGTGTGGCTCTGTGGGCTGCTTGCATGCATATAAAGATATACTTTTGAGATAAGAATGAGAAAAATTCATCAACTTGAGTACATAACCCAAAAATGAACTTTTGACATTGCCTTTAAAAGCAGACAATGACACTTCAATTAACAATCTAAGAAACTGCACTAACATCAGGGTTAATGCTGCCTATTAAAGTTACAATAGGATCAGCCAAGATGCTTTTCCACTATGGTGACCTTACATATTTGAATAAAGGAAAACAAGACACAAATATCTTATGTCATTCTGTTATCTAAACACAGTTGCTGAAATATGTATATTTTAAATACAACAGTTCTATCATTTTTTTCCTGTAGTGTAGTCAATGAAACTTCATGCTTTATAATTCATTGTTTACACTTTTATAATAATGCTGTGTCCAGTTACTTTCAGAACACATTTTTTATCAGATATGGTGTAAATGATATGTTTGGAAGCATAATGTAAATTATATTTTAGAAAAATGTTAGCTCTTTTCGTACATTTGTTTATATGTTTATAGAAAGAAGTTTTTTTTTAAATTGTGATGTTATTATCTTTTTCAGGGTGTAACTATAAAAAAAAAATGCAGAGCTTTTCATCCTGTGAAACAGTACATACATTTGTTCTGTGCAAATGGGGCAAAATGTAATGTTCTCAGGCTTTATCCTCTACACATCATAAACATTTAAAAAAAAAAAAAAAAAAGGGTTTTGGGAAAATACCACACTATGGCCACTAGATAGAGCAGATAAGTATTTATTTTATATGACCATAAGCTCCATATAGCAGCCATAATTTTCCTGATTCACTATTTTCTATGAATGATTAACATTCGACCTAGAGAGAATATAATGAAAAAATACAATAAAAAGAAGAAAGTGCATAGAAAGTCTTTTAAATATTGTAGCAGCACTATCAACTGAACGTGAGTGTCCAATGAATAAAAAAATAAATAAATGATTCTTCAGCAGTATCAAAGTGGAAAACAGTTCTATATAGTTGCTGTGTAGTCAATCTGAGCCATCCACCAGAACACTTCAGCACGTGCGATGCTCTTCCCCTTATGGGGGTACACTCACCAGATACACAATAAATATAAGCCTGTAGTCATCAAAATTCTCCACTTTTTCTCCAACACTACCAGGACAGTCCTCTCAATGCGTAAGTACAACATATGTGGAAAAAATAATTGTGCCACATAGTGTAATACTGTATAAAATGCATTTATTGAAAATTCTTCCCCAAAACAAACGATTCCCTTAGTAAGTTAAGCGTACCATATTATAATTAAAAATGGGCAAATGTAAGGTGTACTGTGCCTGAGCTCTTTTTCCTCCTCTCCGAATGTGTGGGATAAGTTCCGCTGTGTCAGGGACGTAAGCCAACTGGAAGTGACGTGTGCAGTCCAAGCTTGCGCTCCACTTGCCGAAAGAGGAAGTTCTCCGCTGCTGTACACAGCATTTAAAAGACTTTCTATGCACTTTCTTCTTTTTATTGTATTTTTTCATTCAATTTTACTTTAAGTGGCTGCTTTTTAAGTGTTTTTATATTTCACTATATATTCACAACACTGAGATTTTTATTATTTTATATACAAATCTTTCTTACATAAATTAATTTTTTTGGGATATTATATTTCACTATATATTCACATATTGAGATTTTTTTAGAAATCTCTCTTATTTATCGCAAGAACTTACCATCATGGGGCGCAGAGTGATGTTTGCATAGGAGGGCGGTTTATCAAAACATCCAATATACCTAGAGAGAATATAGTCTACTAAAAATCAAGTTTGCCCCATTCTCATAAAACAAATGTACATGCAGATTTGAAGGAGGCAAATTGTTTATAAAAGCAGACCTATGTTTTTTTTTTATATAGTTTGTGCTTAGTAGATTAGTATATTTAACTGTTGCATAGTGTGGAAATAGCATCATTTCCTTCTTTACTAAATTGTGGTCATTTGATGCTAGATAAGAAAGCAGTCTGTATTTGGTTAGCATATACAGGTGCATCTCCAAAAATTTGAATATCATCAAAAAGTTAATTTATTTCAGTAGTTCAATTCAAAAAGTGAAAACTCATATATGTTATAGATTCATTACACACAAAGTGATATTAGTCAAGCATTTCTTTCTTTTAACCACTTCCCGACCGCCCCATGTACATATACGTCGGCAGAATGGCACGTACAGGCAGAACCACGTACCTGTACGTGCCATTCTTCAGGCGCGTGGGGGGTCCGATCGGACCCCCCCCGGCCGGCGGGGACGGTCGGGATCGCTTCAGGAGCGATCCGGGATGAGGGGACGGCCAGTGGTTTCTGGCCACCCCCTCGCGATCGCTCCTGGCGAATCAGATGCTTCCTCTGTCTGTGTCAATCAAAACACAGGCAGAGGAAGTGATGTCACGCTCGGTGCGCCGGTCTATGTGACCGGAACGCCGAGCTGTGAACATCTAAAGGTTAGTGCACCAACAGTACACTGACACCAGTACACATAGGCACACAAAACACCCCCCTGTCACCCCCAGATCACCCCCCAGATCACCCCCTCCCCCCCCAGTCACAGTGTCACTAATTGCAGTGATCATTTTTTTACTGATCACTGCATTTAGTGTCAGTGTGACTGTAATAACTGTCAGTGCAGTTAGTTTTAGGTCCAAGGTAGCCCCCTACCCCCCCCCTAATAAAGGTTTAACCCCTTGATTGCCCCCAGGTAACCCTTTCACCCCCTTTTGCCAGTGTCACTAAGCGATCGTTTTTTCTGATCGCTGTATTAGTGTCACTGCTGTCGCTAGGTAACCATTTTTTTTTTTTAGGTAACCGCCATGTTTATATAGGTTCATAAATAGGTTTATAGGTCAGGTACCCCCATATTACAACCTAAATAAAGGTTTTAACCCCTTGATTGCCCCTAGAGTTAACCCTTTCACCAGTGATCACTGTATAACTGTCACTGGTGACGCTGGTTAGCCAGTTAGTTATTTCGTTATTTAGGTTCCCCGTCAGGTTTTTATATAGCGTCAGGTACCCCCATATATTACCTAATAAAGGTTTTAACCCCCTGATTGCCCCTAGTTAACCCTTTCACCCCCTTTTGCCAGTGTCACTAAGCGATCGTTTTTCTGATCGCTGCATTAGTGTCGCTAGGTAACCATTTTTTTTTTTTAGGTAACCGCCATGTTTATATAGGTTCATAAATAGGTTTATAGGTCAGGTACCCCCATATTACAACCTAAATAAAGGTTTTAACCCCTGATTGCCCCTAGAGTTAACCCTTTCACCAGTGATCACTGTATAACTGTCACTGGTGACGCTGGTTAGCCAGTTAGTTATTTCGTTATTTAGGTTCCCCGTCAGGTTTTTATATAGCGTCAGGTACCCCCATATATTACCTAATAAAGGTTTTAACCCCTGATTGCCCCTAGTTAACCCTTTCACCCCCTTTTGCCAGTGTCACTAAGCGATCGTTTTTCTGATCGCTGCATTAGTGTCGCTAGGTAACCAGTTTTTTTTTGTATTACTGTTACGGGTGACGCTGGTTAGTTAGCTTTATTTTTTATACTGTCAGGGCACCCGCCATTTATTACCCAATAACGGTTTAACCCCCTGATCGCCCGGCGGGTGATATCAATTAGGTTTTAGGGTCAAATAAGGTCTGCGTCGCCCCAGGTTAGTGCCAGTACCGCAAACACCCACGCGCAAAGCATACACCTCCCTTAGTGGTACAGTATCTGAACAGATCAATATCTGATCTGATCAGATCTATACTAGCGTCCCAGCAGTTTAGGGTTCCAAAAAAAACCGCATTGTTAGCGGGATCAGCCCAGATACCTGCTAGCACCTGCGTTTTCCCCCTCCGCCCAGCCCAGCCCACCCAAGTGCAGTATCGATCGATCACTGTCACTTACAAAACACTAAGCACACATAACTGCAGCGTTCGCAGAGTCAGGCCTGATCCCTGCGATCGCTAACATTTTTTTTGTGGTAGCGTTTTGATTCAGTCGCTTCAGTCAGGAGCTTTTTTACCTGTGAATCTCAAAAAAAAAAAAAAATAGTTGTCGTTTTATTGTTCTCTCTCTCACTCTATTCTCTCTCTATTGTTGCTCTTTTTTTACTCCATTCTATTCTGCAATGTTTTATTATGTTTTATCATGTTTTATCATGCTTGCTTTTCAGGTATGTAATTTTGTTTACTGTGTTTTAGTGTTAAGCATTTTTTTGTTTTCAGGTGCGCCATTCAGTTGCAACGCGGATTTATTTATCTTGACAGCAACAGCGTTTGCTCCCACGATACATAAAGCCGCGACTCCAACGCTGTAGGAGGTGATTTCACCACCACAGTTAAAAAAAAGAGCATATATGCCGAAGCATGGGGGGCAGCAGGGGGGGGGAGGAGCGATTGGCTCCTAATGCCACGTACATACGGTCGAAATTCCGACTGTGTGTACACGGCATAACTTTTGCGGGAGGATGCCCCCATGCATCGGCATATATAAATGGTGCATGTATGCCCATCATTAGAAGTGGGTGGATGAAGGGAGGTATTCTAATGGTGGGCATACCCACCAATCAATCTCTTTTTTTCGTTCAGCCAAGAGGCTGCATGAAAAAAAAAAAGATTACAATATATGTCCAGTATGTTGCTGGACTTTGAATGGTTATACCAGAATGATGCCTGCAGGTTTAGGTATCATCTTGGTATCATTCTTTTCAGCCAGTGATCGGCTTTCATGTAAAAGCAATTCTAGCGGGTAATTAGCCTCTAGACTGCTTTTACAAGCAGTGGGAGGGAATGTCCCCCCTCCCGGATATAAACCGCGCCATTGGGAAATTGGGGAAAGCATTTTATCACACCAATCTTGGTGTGGTCAGATGCTTTGAGGGCAGAGGAAAGATCTAGGGTCTAATAGACCCCAATTTTTTCAAAAAAAGAGTACCTGTCACTGCCTATTGCTATCATAGGGGATATTTACATTCCCTGAGATAACAATAAAAATCATAACAAAGAAAAAAAATGGAAGGAACAGTTTAAAAATAAAATAAAAAAGCTAAATAAATAAAAAAAAAACAAAAAAAAAAAAAAAGCACCCCTGCCCCCCCTTCTCTTGCGCAAAGGCGTACACAAGCGTTGGTCTGGCGTCATATGTAAACAGCAATTGCACCATGCATGTGAGGTATCACCGCGAAGGTCAGATCGAGGGCAGTAATTTTAGCAGTAGACCTCCTCCGTGAATCTAATGTGGTATCATGTAAAGGCTTTTAAAGGCTTTTAAAAATGTATGTAGTTTGTCGCCACTGCGTGTTTGTGCGCAATTTTAAAGCATGTCGTGTTTGGTATCCATGTACTCGGCCTAAGATCATATTTTTTATTTCATCAAAAATTTGAGCAATATAGTGTGTTTTAGTGCATTAAAATAAAAAAAAGTGTATTTTTTCCACAAAAAATGCGTTTGAAAAATCGCTGCGCAAATACTGTGTGGAAAAAAAAATGCAACACCCACCATTTTAATCTGTAGGGCCTTTGCTTTAACATTATATATAGTGTTTGGGGGTTCAACGTAATTTTCTTGCAAAAAAAAAATATGTTTTCATGTAAACAAAAAGTGTCAGAAATGGCTTTGTCTACAAGTGGTTAGAAGAGTGGGTGACGTGTGACATAGGCTTCTAAATGTTGTGCATAAAATGCCAGGACAGTTCAAACCCCCCCCAAATGACCCCATTTTGGAAAGTAGACACCCCAAGCTATTTGATGAGAGCAATGTTGAGCCCATTAAATATTTTTTTTTTTTGTCCCAAGAGATTGAATAATGAAAAAAAAAAAATATATATATATTTTTTTTACAAAAAGTTGTCACTAAATGATATATTGCTCAAACATGTCATGGGCATATGTGGAAATACACCCCAAAATACATTCTGTTGCTTCTCCTGAGTACGGGGATACCACATGTGTGGGACTTTTTGGGAGCCTAGCTGCGTACGGAACCCCAAAAACCAATCACCGCCTTCAGGCTTTCTAAGGGTGTAATTTTTTTATTTCACTTCTCACTGCCAATCACAGTTTCGGAGGCCATGGAATGCCCAGATGGCATAAAACCCCCCAAAATGACCCCATTTTGGAAAGTAGACACCCCAAGCTATTTGCTGAGAGGTATGGTGAGTATTTTGCAGATCTCGCTTTTTGTCACAAAGTTTTGAAAATTGAAAAAAAAAAAAAAAAAAAAAATGTTTTTTTCTTTACTTTCTTCATTTTCAAAAACAAATGAGAGCTGTAAAATACTCACCATGCCTCTCAACAAATAGCTTGGGGTGTCTACTTTCCAAAATGGGGTCATTTGGGGGGGGTTTTGTGCTATTTTGGCATTTTATGGCCTTCGAAACGGTGATAGGTAGTGAGGAGTGAAATCAAAAATTTGCACCCTTAGAAATCCTGAAGGCGGTGCTTGGGTTTCGGGGCCCCGTACGCGGCTAGGCTCCCAAAAAGTCCCACACATGTGGTATCCCCATACTCAGGAGAAGCAGCAAAATGTATTTTGGGGTGCAATTCCACATATAACTATGGCATGTGTGAGCAATATATCATTTAGTGACAACTTTTTGAAAAAAAAAAAAATCTTTTTTATTTTTGTCTTTATTCAATCACTTGGGACTAAAAAAAAAAAATATTCAATGGGCTCAACATGCCTCTCAGCAAATAGCTTGGGGTGTCTACTTTCCAAAATGGGGTCATTTGGGGGGGTTTTGTACTTCTCTGCCATTTTAGCACCTCAAGAAATGAAATAGGCAGTCATAAATTAAAAGCGGTGTAAATTCCAGAAAATGTACTCTAGTTTGTAGACGCTATAACTTTTGCGCAAACCAATAAAATATACGCTTATTGGCATTTTTTTACTAAAGACATGTGGCTGAATACATTTTGGCCCAAATGTTTGACTAAAATTGAGTTTATTAGATTTTTTTTATAACAAAAAGTAGAAAATCTCTTTTTTTTTCAAAATTTTCGCTCTTTTTCCGTTTATATCGCAAAAAATAAAAATCACAGAGGCAATCAAATACCATCAAAAGAAAGCTCTATTTTGTGGGAAGAAAAGGACGCAAATTTCGTTTGGTTACAAAATTGCATGACCGCGCAATTACCAGTTAAAGTAGTGCAGTGCGAAATTGAAAAAAGACCTCTGGTCCTTTGGCTGCCAAATGGTCCGGGGCTGAAGTGGTTAATTTTAAAATATGTCTTACATCTAGTGAAAACCCCAAATTCCGTATCTCAGAAAATTAGAATATTGTGAAAAAAATCAATATTGTAGACTCATTGGGGCTGATTTACCAAGCATTTGCGGCATGAGTTGCGGCACACGGCGCCGCGCAACGGCCGTTTTCGTATTCACAAAGCATTTGCGTCTGTAACACAGCGCAATTCCCTATTTACTATAATGTTGCCGGCGCACGGGTGGCCGCGATCTGTGCACCGCTATAGACCTGGCGCAAGTATTCTTTAACTCAGAAAATAAAAGAAGCTGGAAGTGGCAATATTATGGGGGTGATGTGGGTGATGTGATGAAGTATAGATATGACTGTCCAACTAACAAATATGCCCAAAATAGAACCGAAAGCGATCTTTCTCTGAGCAGGCTTGCTGCGCCTGCAAATGAACTTGTAACTACGCTAGGTCAATTTATGTACTGCGCATGTGCGAGCGGAATTTGCGCCTGTTCATGTGCTCTGGTTCACTGCGCCGGCAAAATCTTAGTAAATGTCAAGCCACGTAGGTTCATTTGTATAAGTTGAACGGCCGCACATCTCAACTTGCCTTTTTTTTGCGCTGGTTCACTTCTATGGGTTTTTTAAAGGCTATTTGAACACAGGTCATGTTAGCATTAAGAAATTTAAAAAATTAAGAAAGAAAATGCGTGGGGGTCCCCTGAAATTCCATACTAGGCCCTTCAGGTCTGGCATGGATTTTAAGGGGAACCCCGCGCCAAAAATAAAATAAAAAAATGGCGTGGGGGTCCCCCTCATAATCCATAACAGACCCTTATCCGAGCATGCAACCTGGCAGGCCGCAGGAAAAGAGGGGGGACGAGAGAGCGCCCCCCCCTCCTGAACCGTACCAGGCCACAAGCCCTTAACATTGGAAGGATGCTTTGGGGTTCCCCCAAAGTACCTTGTCCCCATGTTGATGAGGACAAGGGCCTCATCCCCACAACCATGACCGTTGGTTGTGGGGGTCTGCGGGCGGGGGTCTTATCGGAATCTGGAAGCCCCCTTTAACAAGGGGACCCCCAGATCCCGGCCTCCCCCCTGTGTGAAATGGTAAGGGGGTACAAAAGTGCCCCTACCATTTCACCAAAAAAGGTGACAAAAGAGTTAAAAATGACAGGAGACGATTTTTGACAAGTCCTTTATTAAAGTCTTCTTCTGGTCTTCTTCCTTTCTTCATCCTTCGGTTTCTTCATCTTCTTCCTCCATCTTCTTCTTCCTCCATCTTCTTCTTCCTCCGATCCGCTTCTTGCTCCGGTGTTCTCGTCCGGCATCTTCCTCTACAGCGTCTCTTCTTCTTTATTGGGCAGCTCCGTGCACTGGGAGGCTCCCGCTGTGTGATGCTTCTCTTCTTCTGACAGGTCTTATATAACGGAGGCCGATGGAGGAAGAAGATGAAGAAACCAAAGGATGAAGAAAGGAAAAAGACCAGAAGAAATAAGACTCTAATAAAGGACTTGTCAAAGACCGTCTCCTGTCATTTTTAACTCTTTTGTCACCTTTTTTGGTGAAATGGTAGGGGTGCTTTTGTATCCCCTTACCATTTCACACAGGGGGAGGCCAGGATCTGGGGGTCCCCTTGTTAAAGGGGGCTTCCAGATTCCGATAAGCCCCCGCCCGCAGACCCCCACAACCAACGGCCAGGGTTGTGGGGATGAGGCCCTTATCCTCATCAACATGGGGACAAGGTGCTTTGGGGGGGACCCCAAAGCATCCACCAATGTTGAGGGCATGTGGCCTGGTACGGTTCAGGAGGGGGGGGCGCTCTCTAATCCCCCCCTCTTTTTCTGCGGCCTGCCAGGTTGCGTGCTCGGATAAGGGTATGGATTTTGAGGGGGACCCCCACGCCATTTTTTTTTTTTGCCGCAGGGTTCCCCTTAAAATCCATACCAGACCTGAAGGGCCTGGTATGCTCTTGGAGGGGAAACCATGCCGTTTTTTTTTTTTTTAACTAAAGTCGCCTGGCCTGGGGGCGACTTAAAGTCGTGTTGTAAGTCACCCCAAGTCGTATTGTAAGTCGCGCTGGAAGTCGTGTTGTAAAGTCGCCCCAAGTTGTGTTGTAAGTCGCGCTGGAGGTTGTGTTGCCCATGTGTGAATGGACTGTTAATGATAACGTCGTGCGCTATTTGCGGTGCGCCGGTATATTATGTGTTGCGCTTATGTGTGCGCTGGTTCATACGCTCAAGTAATAGTTTATCTGGCGCACAAATTGTGGTATGAACCGGCGCAGCGCATTCATCTTGGTAAATTAGCCCCATGGTGTCACACTCTAATCAGCTAATTAACTCAAAACACCTGTAAAGGGTTCTTGAACCTTTAAATGGTCTCTTAGTCGGGTTCCAAAAGGAGGGTAAGTCACAAATAGCTATTGCTAAAGAAGCTGGCTGTTAACAGAGTGCTGTATCCAAGCATATAAATGGAATGTTGAGTGGAAGGAAAAAGTGTTGTAGAAAAAGGTGCACAAGCAACAGGGATAACCGCAGCCTTGAGAGTATAGAGAAGCAAAGACAATTCAAGAATTTGGGGGAGATTCACAAGGTGTGGACTATGGCTGGTGTCAGTGCTTCAAGAGCGAGCCACCACACACAGATGTATTACGGACATAGGCTACAACTGTCGCATTCCTTGTGTCAAGCCACTCCTGCAACCAGAGACAATGTCAGAAGCATCTTACCTGGGCTAAGGAGAAAAAAGAGTGGACTGTTTCTCAGTGGTCCAAAGTCCTCTTTTCTGCTAAAAGTACATGTTGCATTTAATTTGGAAATCAAGGTCCCAGAGTCTGGAGGAAGAGTGGAGAGGCACATAATCTAAGTTGCATGAGATCCTGTGTGACATTTCCACAGTCCATGATGATTTGAGGAGACATGTCATCTGTTGGTGTTGGTCCACTGTGTTTTATCAAGTCCAAAGTCAGTGTAGCTCTCTACCAGGAAATTCTAGCGCACTTCATGCTTCTCTCTGCTAACCAGCTTTATGGAGATGCTGATTTCATTTTCTAGCAGGACTTGCCACCTGCCCACACTGCCAAAAGTACCAATACATGGTTTAATGATCATGGTATCACTGTGCTTGATTGACCAGCAAACTTGCCTGACCTAAACCCCATAGAGAATCTGTGGGGTATTGTCAAGAGGAAGATGAGATACACCAGACCCAACAATGCAGATGAGCTGAAGGCCACTATCAAAGCAACCTAGGCTTCCATAACACATCAGCTGTGCCACAGGCTGATCACCTCAATGTCACGCCACATCAATGCAGTAATTCATGCAAAAGGAGCCCCAACCAAGTATTGAGTGCATATTATAGTGTACATGGACATACTTTTCAGTAAGCCAACATTTCTGTATTAAAAATCCTTTTTTTATTGGTGTTATTTAATATTCTAATTATCTGAGATCCTGAATTTTGGGTTTTCACTAGTTATAAGCCATAATCATCAAAATTAAAAGAAAAAATGCTTGAAATATATCACATTGTGTGTAATGAATCTATATACTGTAAAGTATGAGTTTCACTTTTTGAATTGAATTACTGAAATAAATTAACTTTTTGATGATATTCAAATTTTTTGAGATGCACCTATATACAGTATCTCACAAAAGTGAGTACACCCACATTTTTGTAAATATTTTATTATATCTTTTCATGTGACAACACTGAAGAAATTACACTTTGCTACAATGTAAAGTGAGTGTACAGCTTGTATAACAGTGTCAATTTTCTGTTCGCTCAAAATAACTCAACACACAGCCATTAATGTCTAAACCACTGGCAACAAAAGTGAGTACACCCCTAAGTGAAAATGTCCAATTTGGGCCCAATTAGCCATTTTACCTCCCCAGTATCATGTGACTCGTTAGTGTTACAAGGTCTCAGGTGTGAATGGGGAGCAGGTGTGTTAAATTTGATGTTATCGCTCTCACTCTCTCATACTGGTCATTGGACGTTCAACATGGCACCTCGTGGCAAAGAACTCTCTGAGGATCTGAAAAAAATTATTGTTGCTTTACATAAAGATGGCCTAGGCTATAAGAAGATTGCCAAGACACTGGTGGAACACAGGTTCCACTCAGAACAGGCCTCGCTATGGTCGACCAAAGAGGTTAAGTGCACATGCTTAGCATCGTATCCAGAGGTTATCTTTGGAAAATAGACGTATGAGTGCTGCCAACATTGCTTCAGAGGTTGAAAGAGTGGGGGTCAGCCTGTCAGAGCTCAGACCATATGCCGCATACTGCATCAAATTGGCCTGCATGGCTGTCATCCCAGAAGGAAGCCTCTTCTAAAGATGATGCACAAGAGACCCCCGCAAACAGTTTGCTGAAGACAAGCAGACTTGGATTATTGGAACCATGTCCTGTGGTCTGATGAGACCAAGATAAACGTATTTTGTTCAGATGGTGTTAAGCGTGTGTGATGGCAACCAGGTGAGGAGTACAAAGACAAGTGTGTCTTGCCTACAGTCAAGCATGGTGGTGGGAGTGTCATGGGGCTGCATGAGTGCTGCCGGCACTGGGGAGCTACAGTTCATTGAGGAAACCATGAATGCCAACATGTACTGTGGCATACTGAAGCAGAGCATGATCCTCCCCTTCGGAGACTGGGCTGCAGGGCAGTATTACAACATGATAACGACCCCAAACACACCTCCAAGACAACCACTGCCTTGCTAAAGAACCTGAGGATAAAGGTGATGGACTGGCCAAGCATGTCTTCAGACCTAAACCCTATTGTGCATCTGTGGGGCATCCTCAAAAGGAAGGTGGAGGAGCGCAAGATCTCTAACATCCACCAGCTCTGTGATGTCATCATTGAGGAGTGGAAGAGGACTCCAGTGGCAACCTGTGACACTCTGGTAAACTCCATGCCCAAGAGGGTTAAGGCAGTGCTGGAAAATAATGGTGGTTAAACAAAAGTTTTACACTTTGAGCCCAGTTTGGACATTTTCACTTAGGGGTGTACTCACTTTTGTTGCCAGTGGTTTAGACATTAATGGTTGTGTGTTGAGTTATTTGGAGGGACAGCAAATTTGCACTGTTATGCAAGCTATACAGCCACTACTTTATTGTAGTAAAGTGTAATTACTTCAGTGCTGTCGCATGAAAAGATATAATAAAATATTTACAAAAATGTGAGGGGTGTACTCACTTTTGTCAGATACTGTATATTGTAGCTTATTTGTTGGTACTTTCCCTTGACATTCTTATTTTTATTAATTCTGCATTTTAATATGCAGAATAATATGCAACTTTATATGGCAATGCCTAATCACATGTATTCACTGGAAAGGAGCATCTGCAGGTGATATTGTGTATAAATATAACCTGAGAACTGAAGGCTGAAATGATGATGGAGTGCCTTGCACAATTGGGCCCATCTATGGAAATCAGAATACTGCTGCTCAATATGGAAACACTGAATTGCTTTGATGCATGTAGACATCTGGAAAAATGCTGGCATTATCAGAGTTTCCTTTAAGACAAAAGTTGTGATGCCACCTAAAAAAAAACTCATACTAAGAAAATGTTGCCCTCAGAAGGGACTCAATTTGTATCCAGGACCCTCACAGTGGTCTAACAAAATATTGTACTAGTTAGAATCTAGTTGCTAGTTAGTATCACCAAGACTTTCCACTCTGTTTACCCCCTGGGAGAGCAGATGTCCTTGATCCCAATGTGATTCACAGAGCACCAAGAGTTTAATGGTTGGCAAGAATGAAGAATGGGCGAAAGAGAAAATACTACCACTTCAACAACTGCTTACCTTAGAACTGACACCTGCTCACTTTAGAAGCAGTAGGTTGACAACTGAAAAAGTGACTATAGGTATTTTTACAGGGGGACCATTACCTGAGCATTAGCAATGGGATTGAACATGATATACTGTATACCCACAAGAGAGAGACCTCCCATCCAGGAAAGATATTGCTGCATACCTCCACACCTAGTTACATATTTACATAGCTATTAAGGTAGAAAAACATGTCCATCTAGTTTAACCACTTGCCTACCAGGCACAAACACCCCCTTCCTGACCAAGCCATTTTTCAGCTTTCAGCGCTGTCGCATTTTGAATGACAATTGCGCGGTCATGCAAGGATGTACCTAAATAAAATGTTTATCATTTTTTCCCTACAAATAGAGCTTTATTTTGGTGGTATTTGATCACCTCTGCGGTTTTTATTTCTTGCGCTATAAACAAATTAGGAGGGACAAGTTTGAAAAAACGCAATATTTTATACTTTTTATTATAACAAATATCCAATTTTTTTTTTAAACAAATTTTTCCTCAGTTTAGACCGATACGTATTCTTCTACATATTTTTGGTAAAAAAAAAAATCGCAATAAGCGTCTATTGATTGGTTTGCGCAAAAGTTATAGCGTCTACAAAATAGGGGATAGATTTATAGCATTTTTATTATTATTTTTTTTTTACTAGTAATGGCGGCGATCTGCGATTTTTATCATGACTGCGACATTACGGCGGACATATCGGACACTTTTGACACATTTTTGGGACCATTCACATTTATACAGCGATCCGTGCTATAAAAATGCATTGTTTACTGTATAAATGTGACTGGCAGGGAAGGGGTTAACACTAGGGGGCGCTGCAGGGGTCAATATGTTCCCTATGTAAGTGATTCTAACTGTGGGGGGAGGGGACTGACTGGGGAGGGGACCGATCGGTGTCCCTATGTACAAGGGACACACCATCAGTCTCCTCTCCTCTGACAGGACGTGGATCTGTGTGTTTACACACACAGATCCACGTCCTGCTCAGTTATCGGGGAATCGCGGGTGCCTGGCGGACATCGCGGCCGCCGGGCACGCGCATCGGGTCCCCAGCTACGCGGCGGGCACGCGCCCCCTAGTGGCCAAAAAGCGAGCGCCGTCATATGACGGCGGCCCGCCACAAGAGCTGCACCGCTCCGCCGTCATTTGACAGTGGGCGGTCAGCTACAGGTTAACTAACAGAAAAAAATACAAAGTAATAAATATACAGAAAACCTTCATGTACAGAACCCTATACCCACAGTTAAAAACTCTTAAAGCAAAGTCCATCGTGCTTCACAAAGAAAAAAGAGACATCTTACTTATCCCCCAAGGCAATCGGATTTCCCCTGTATCAACAATCTCTGGTGTTATTACTTATAAACGTTAATAGCCAGTTATAGTCTTTGCATTTAGGAATGCAGTCAAAGTTGCCTATAATTAGTTTCTGAGGGTGTATATTCTACAGCTCTTACTGTAAATAAGCCTTTTTGTATGTAGATGTTACATTTATTTTCCTTCTGTAGCAAAAGAGTAGCTTTTTTTTGCTTTTTACATATTTTGTAATATTCTTTGTAATTTTTAAATGACTAGTTGTATATTTTTTTAAAACTAGTTCAAACTATTTCTCCCATGCCATTGAAAAAAATCTTAGCAACCCTTGACAACTCTTCTGCACCACTGACAGATTATTAAAACCTTGCTGTCCCTCCACATTACCAGCTTCAACACAGCTCTGTAACACATTACTACATTTTTTTCTCCTCAACAATTGACAAAATAAGGCATCAAATTCTTACCACACCACATGTTTCATTTACATCACTTCCTGACCCACATAGTTTTACTGGTTTTTCTCTGTACCATTCTCTCTACTTGATTTTGAAACCCTGATTAATTTTTTTTTTTTATATGAAATCTTCCACCTGCATACTTGATTGCCACTTATTTATTTAAATCCTGTTTTAGTTCTGTATGCCCCATTATTCTCAATATCATAAATGACTCTCTTAGCACCAGTTGTGTACAACAATCATCAAAACTGCCACCATCACCCTGGTAACAAAAAAAATCCCAACATGTCTCTGGACAATTTAAACAACTTTCACCTAATATCTAACTAACTCTTCCTCGCCAAGATCATTGAGTGTGATATCTCAGTTACAAAATCACCTGACTTTAAATAACCTATTTGAGCCCCTCCAATCTGCCGTGGTCAAAGTCACTAATGGCCTTCTGTTAGCTTCTGATTCCTGCTTGCTAACTATTCTTATTCTACTTAATCTTAGTTCTGCCTTTGATACAGTAGATCACAATCATTTACTCTCTTGCCTTTAAACCATATTTGGAGTCTCAGAATTGGCTCTGAAATAGATGAAGTCATATATTACTGATTGCTGTCACTTTGTTTCTCTTGGTGGATTCCAGTCTCAAGTTGGTCCAGTCAAGTTCAAGTGTTCCTCGGGGCTTACTCGGGTCCCTTACTTTTTAGCATTTGTATGTTTCCACTTGGCCAACTGCTTGGATCACATGGGCTCAATTATCACTTCTATGTTGAAGACACTCCACACTAAACCGGATTCTATTTTGGCTCCTTCTCTCCTATCTAACTGTATTTGTGATATAAAAACTTTGATGGGCCACAATTTCCTATAATTAAACTGTAAGAAGACTGAAGTCATGCTTATTGGTAATCACTTATGTAAGGCCAGTCCTAATAGCTTATCTATAGATGGCACTGTACTTGAGCTTCAGTCTAAAATGAAAAATCTAGGGGTGATATTTGATGCTAATTTAACCTTTAATCCACATTTTTTTATTGCTCGGCTGCATCTTATACTATCATACAGTGTACCTGAAAAGCTGATCCATACATTTGCATTCTCCTGACTTGACTACTGCAATGTTTTACTCTGGTGTACCTAAATCTACTATTAATCAACTTCAATATGTTCAAAATTCTGCAGTCAGAATCCTGACTAGGTCTGGTACAAGTGATCCTATTACCCCATCCTGGAATCCTTGGACTGGCTACCTGTCAGGTTTCGCATAGACTTTAAGATCCTCTTACTCACCTACAGTATAAGGTTCTTCATGGCTTGGCAGCCCATTACCTCTCTGAACTCTTATCAACTTACTCCCCCCCTCATAACCTCTGCTCCTCAAGTTCTGGTCTTCTGTGTGTCCCCTCTACTCACCTACACTCGATGCTATGCTCCAAAATCCATAACCAAGAGCCATATAGATTTTACTTTTAGCCTTTTAAATGTATTTCTCATGGGAATATAAAGTGCCTTGAAAAAGTATTTATACCCATTGAAATTTTCCACATTTTGTCATGGTACAACCAAAAACATAAATGTATTTTATTGGGATTTTATGTGATTGACCAACACAAAGTGGCACATAATTGTGAAGTGGAAGAAAAATGATAAATGATTTTCAAAATTTTTTACAAATAAATATCTGAAAAGTGTGGCGTGCATTTGTATTTAGCCCCCCTGAGTCAATACTTTGTAAAACCACCTTTCACTGCAATTACAGCTGCAAGTTTTTTTTGGGTATGTCTCTACCAGCTTTGCACATATACAGAGTGACATTTTTGCCCATTCTTCTTTGTAAAATAGCTCAAGCTCTGTCAGATTGGATGGAGAATGTCTGTGAACAGCAATTTTTTAAGTCTTGCCACAGATTCTCAATTGGATGTAGGTCTGGACTTTGACTGGACCATTCTAACACATGAATATGCCTTGATCTAAACCAGGGATCTCCAAACTGCGGCCCTCCAAATGTTGCGGAACTACACATCCCAGGAGGCATTGTAAAACTCTGACATTCACAGACATGACTAGGCATGATGGGAATTGTAGTTCCTGAACTGGAGGGCCATAATTTTGAGACCCCTGATCTAAACCGTTCTATTGTAGCTCTGGCTATATGTTTAGGGTCAGTGTCCTGTTGGAAGCTGAACCTCTGCCCCAGTCTCAAGTCATTTGCAGACTCTAACAGGTTTTCTTCTAAGATTGCCCTGTATTTGACTCAATCCATCTTCCCATCAACTATGACCAGTTTGCCTGTCCCTGCTGAAGAAAATCATTCTCACAACATGATGCTGCCACCACCATGTTTCACGGTGGGGATGGTGTGTTCAGGGTGATGTGCAGTGTTAGTTTTTCGCCACACATAGCGTTTTGCTTTTAGGCCAAAACGTTTAATTCTTATGGCTTTCTTTCAACAATGGCTTTCTTCTTGTCACTCTTCCATAAAGACCAGATTTTGGGAGTGCACGATTAATAGTTGTCTGGTGGACAGATTCTTCCTCCTGAGTTGTGGATCTCTGAAGCTCCTCCAGAGTTACCATGGGCCTCTTGGCTGCTTATCTGATTATTCCTCTCTTTTCCCAGCCTGTCAGTTTAGCTGGACAGCCATGTCTTGGAAGGTTTGCAGTTGTGCCATACTGTTTCCATTTTCGGATGATGGATTGTACAGTGCTCGGTCAGATGTTCAAAGCTTGGGATATTTTTTTATAACCCAACCCTGCTTTAAACTTCTCCACAACTTTATTCCTGACCTAGTAAAAACCCACAGATCACCTGCGCTAGATACAATCTCAGAAATATCAATCACAGTATGGCAAAGCAGCTGGCACAGCCCTCCTGGTATAGAGAACAATAATATAATAACACAAAATGCAGCACTTATGCCTACCACGATGAAAGGTTCACACTGACCCTTACTGCAAAAGAGGAACCACTTAACCAAAAGTAGTTAAATGCGCTTTATGAAATACTTTGTCTCCAATTCCCCAAACATGCAAGATGCTTGATCACTGGAAACTGAACGTGATCCACCTCAGGCAGAAACTCACCACACCAACCTATTGGGATGGGCAAAGAGAAACCTCATTGCGCAGTATTACTGACAAAACTAATTTATTAAAAAGAGAGCCAGAATACTCACAAACTTTGCAGTTAAAATTGCATGTAAAATCCTCATTGCCGTAGCCATGTTTCCGACCGGTAAGAGGGCCGACTGTCCAGCGTGGCGAAGTTAAGTAACCAAACTCCTACAGAGGAATTTCGTCACTCACACTCAAGCTGTTTTAAGTTGGCATAATGCAAGGACTGTACTCTAATGAAAGGAAACATTACACCTCAAGATTCTAATACTAGCATAGAAATACTCGCCTATAAACAACAATATAAGTTGCCAGTGGAGGAAACTCATATTTAAATATATAAAATATAAAAAATTATAATAATACGTGACATCGCCCGCGTAATGAACATCCTATAAGGAATGTTCCTAGTGCCATCTAGTGGTTGGAAACATTCAAAATATATATGTTGATACAACTAAAAATACAAAATATGATGTCTCATAAATGGTTATCACATGCATGGTACGATCTATGGCAGTTTCTAATACCACTCATGTCTTGGATACTCCATGAATGTTTAATGGATGATCCTAAAGGATAAATCCTTAAGAGGTGCTATTTCTCACTAGATATGCTATGACATCTATAAAATTTCTGACATGGAATGTGAGGGGCCTACGCGAGAAGATTAAACGCTCGGCAGCCCTCTCATTCCTAAAGAAGCAGAGAGCAGATGTAGTGGCATTGGTAGAAACACACATAGAAGGAAGACTTCAGATGGCCCTCCGCCACCCGTGGGTGGGGTGGGCATACCATTCCACGCACACTACCCACGCCAGAGGTGTCTCAATATTAATTGCCAAATCGGTACACTTCGAGCTATGTGAAGTAATTATTGACCCACAGGGCAGATATGTGTTTCTCCATGCCAAATTATACGGTGAACAGTTTCTCCTCATTGCCTTTTACATACCTCCCCCATTCAGTATGACTGTGATCATCGAGGGACTCGCCCTTATGACCCGACATCCCACAATACCAGTGATCTGGATGGGAGACTTTAATACCACTCTCCGGCCAGCATTAGATAGACTCCAGACTACACAGGGGACAGAGGCAGATATCAGGGAGACAAAATTTTCTAAACTGACCTCCACTTTCCACTTAATAGACACTTGGCGTTACAAATTCCCTCTCACAAAGGCCTACTCCTGCTTTTCACCTTCCCACAACTCCATGTCCCGCATAGATTTTATCCTTGTATCAAGAACCCTAACGCCACGGATATTAGAAATGGCCTTTTGCCCAAGACTACTATCTGACCACAGCCCATACTGGACCTCACTGAGTATCCCTGTCGGTAAACCCCCAAAGCCCTGGTGCCTAAACCCATTTTGCTGTCCCTGCTGCCGGACGATGACGAGCTCCCGAACTTATGGAAGCAATACTTTTCAGAAAACGATCAAACTGCCTCTATTTCAGCGGTTTGGGACTCATTCAAAATATACGCACGCACGACCCTCACCTCCCACATAAATGCAATCAAGACAAAATCTGCAGATATCTTTGACAGGGCGATAGCAGAACTAACCTCCACAGAACGAGAATATGCCACTAATCCTACCCCAGAGATAGCAGCCCGACTCAAGATGCAATCCAGAGTACCAACTCAACTTCAGTTTACAAAGGCCAGGCAAAAACTGTTTTTCACAAAGCAAAAACTTTTTGAGCCTGGAGAAAAGGCAGGTAAGCTGTTGGCCTATCTGGTACATAGTGAAGATAGACCGCCAGTGGTCATCACACTACATGGATCGGGGGGCCAACAGATCACGGATCTGCATAGTGTAACTGCTAGATTTAGAGACTTCTTTGCAGATCTATACAAAACAACGACAACAGACCCAACGGACCAGAGAACGGCATTCCTCCATAGTATCACCCTCCCTCAACTGACGACAGACCAGATTGACCTTCTCGAGGCACCCCTCACCACAGACGAAATAGCCACAGCTATAGCTAGTTTTGCCAGATCCAAATCCCCTCCTTCGGACGGTCTCCCAATTGAGTTTTACTCCCAGTTCAGTGAACTTCTTACTCCAAAGCTACTCATACTATACAACCACCTGTTCGAAACCTTTTCCTTACCACCGTCCATGAGAGAGGCAGTAATAGTGCTCATTCCCAAACAGGGGAAAGACCTGGGATATCCGGAATCATATCGCCCAATCTCCCTACTCCAAGTAGACATAAAAGTCCTCGCCAAGGTACTATCCTTGAGATTGAACAAAGTTATCCTTTCTCTAATACATGTCGACCAGGCAGGATTCATGCCAGGTCGTAACACATCCTTCAACTTATGTAAATTGTTCATCAATCTGCAGGCCACACACATGGAAGCAGAATCTCGGGTGGTGGTAACTTTAGACACGGCAAAAGCCTTTGACTCCGTGGAATGGGAGTACTTGTGGAAATGTCTGGAGGGGTATGGCTTTGGCCCTAAATTTATTAAATGGGTGCAACTATTGTATCAGTCACCCACGGCCAAGGTAATGGCGAATGAATGGCCCTCCGAGCAGTTTGACCTCAGCAGAGGCACAAGGCAGGGCTGCCCCCTTTCGCCCTTGCTATACACCTTGGCAGCTGAGCCGTTAGCCATATCCATCCGGGATAATCCAGAAATCAAGGGACTATGCTCCGGTACTTTGATTGAAAAAATCAGCATGTACGCGGATGATACCCTCTTATACCTCGCAGATCCGGGACCTTCCTTGCGTGTGGCACTACAAACAATTGAACAATTTGCGACCTTTTCTGGTCTAAAAATTAATTGGGAGAAATCACAGATATTACCAATAGACAGTTTCCCACCAACCGAGTCACAGGCCAATTTACCACTCCAAAGAGTTAGTACCATTAAATACCTTGGGATACATGTATCCAGAATGTCGACAGACTATGTACATCTAAATATTTAACCCCTTATATCCTATGTGAAAACCAAGATCAGGACTTGGGCTCGCTTGCCACTTGGGGTATGTGTCAGGACAATTTACAAGTGAGCGCTGCGCGTCGATTGCCTGTGCGCATGCGCGGCGGAACGGCACTCCGGCGCATGCGCACTCGCGGCTGAGCGCTCCGACGTACGCACATGCGCACTGGCGCACGCCTGATCGTCCCTGGGCGTCAGAGCATCACGTGACCACTCACACCGCCCTTTTAAGGAAGTGCCTGTGATCAGTCCAGCGCTGGCTTGTCTTCAGCTTCCTGCCAAAGCTTTGTTCCTGCTTCCTGTATCCTGTTTGCCTGATTACCTGTTTTTGACCCGGATTTGCCTTTTGACCTTGCTGCCTTCTCTTGCCCTTGACCTTTGGACTGTATACTGGACTTACCGCTTGCTTGCCTCTGGCCCCTTGAACCTCTGCTTGTGACCCGGATTTGCCTGCTGTCTCCTGCCCTGAATATCTGCCTGTGACCCGGACCTGCCCGTCTTCAGTCCTGTACCTGCACCTGTGTTCTGGAACCTCCCAGTGCCTTCCTGACCCCAGCACCTGGCTCCCTCTTCAGTCCTCATCCTCTGGTTGGGTAGCCTGTGCCTCTTTGTGCCATTCACCCCCTGTCTCACCTCCAGGGGGCGAACTGCGCTCAGTTGCAAGGGTGAACCACTCTCGGCATTTCGGCCTCGGTAAGTACGCACCTGACAGTACAAGCCAGCCATGTCTGAGGCCGACAGAGTGCGTTCACCCCTTGAGGCTTTGTGCCAACAAGTCTCAGCATTAACTGAAGCTGTGCAAAAACTACAAGAGGGTTATACCCAAGTGGACAGTCGCCTGCAGCAGCTTTCAGGGTTAACTGCACCCACCTTAGCGGGCCCTACCGCCACCAGTGGATTATCCGCTCCCCCTGGATCAGCAAACCCCACTGTGATCATGGCATCTCCTGAACCCAGAGTTCCTACCCCTGAACGGTTCACGGGTGACCGCAAAAAGTTCCGGGCCTTCAAGAATGCCTGCTCGCTCTACCTTGCGCTTCAACCCAGGACTTTCGCCTCTGAAGTAGTAAAGGTGGGTTTCATTATCTCGCTCCTGGCTGAGGAGCCACAGGCATGGGCCCATAGCCTAATGGAGCAGAGAAGCCCAGCACTCAATGCAGTAGAGACTTTTTTTGAGAGTATGGCGCAATTGTATGATGACCCTCAACGTGTGGCTACAGCTGAGGCCACGCTACATAATTTACTTCAGGGACGTAGACCGGTGGAGGATTACACCGTTGAATTCCGGAAGTGGTCAGCTGATACCGGGTGGAACGAACCGGCTCTTAAATACCAGTATCGCCAGGGGTTGTCTGAGACTTTGAAAGATGAGTTGGCAAGATCCGAGACCCCTGACTCACTGGAGGACTTGATCCAAGCTGCCACCAAGCTGGACCGCCGCATGCGTGAAAGGCGTTCTGAGCGTCTTCAGTCTCCCCGTACTTATTGGAACTCTTCTAAACCTACCTTGCCGTCACCCACCACCTCAGCTCCAGCAGTAGAATCCCAGGAGATGGAACCCATGCAGTTGGGCCTAGTTCGTGCTCCCCTCACGCCAGAAGAACGGCTCCGCAGACGCCGGTCCAATCTTTGCCTGTACTGTGGGGCTTCGGGTCATTTTCTCAGCGCCTGTCCCGTAAGACCGAGTAAGTCCTACCAACAATATATAATGAACTTTCAATCTTCCGGGTTCTCCCAGACTTATGTCGCCCTCTTTGTCTCCTTACAGCTACCGGGAAAGGAAACCCGACTATCAGCCATAATTGACTCCGGAGCCTGCAGCTGCTTCCTTGACGCGTCATTAGCTACCAAGATGCACTTGCCCCTCGTTCCGAAGAAACAAAATCTACAGGTACATTTAACTGACGGCTCTTTACCTCGTTCTGGATTCATCACCCATGAGACCCAACCCATCTGTGTCACTACCGATTCTGGTCACCAGGAATTTATCCAATTTGACATTATCCCATCTCCAATGTTCCCCATCATCTTGGGGCTTCCATGGTTACAGATCCACGAACCTCAAATCAACTGGGGTAAGAGAGAGGTCTCTTTCCCGTCGCCTCACTGTATCCAGCATTGCTTTACCCAGGCTGTGGCTACTTGCTCCACCATTTCATCATTACCAGATAATCTTCTTCATGTACCGCCAGTTTACTTGGAATTCCAAGACGTCTTTGATAAACAACAGGCAGATCGCTTACCGCCTCATCGGACCTATGATTGTCCCATCGATCTCCTTCCGGGTTCACCGATCCCTTTTGGCCGCATTTTTCCCCTGTCCGAAGTGGAACTTAAGGTCCTCAAGGCCTATATTGACGAGAACCTGGAGAAGGGGTTCATTCGCCCCTCCTCGTCACCCGCCGGAGCAGGCATCTTTTTTTGTGGGAAAGAGAGACGGCTCCCTCCGACCTTGCATTGATTACAGAGAACTAAATAAAATCACCATTAAGAACCGGTATCCCCTGCCTTTGATCCCAGAGCTTTTTCAACGTTTCAGGTCTGCCAGAATCTTCTCTAAATTGGATCTTCGCGGGGCCTACAACCTCATCCGAATCAGGGCAGGAGATGAATGGAAAACAGCCTTCAGATCCAGATTCGGGCATTATGAATACTTGGTAATGCCCTTTGGTCTTTGTAACGCCCCAGCAACCTTCCAGCACCTGGTAAATGACATTTTTCGTAAACACCTTGACGACTTCCTTGTCGTTTATCTAGACGACATCCTTATCTTTTCGGACTCCCTTGAACTCCACCGGGTACATGTGAAACAAGTACTCACCATCCTCCGCAGCCACAGATTGTACCTCAAGGCAGAGAAGTGCGAATTCTAGAAATCCACGGTGCAATTCTTGGGGTTCATCATTTCTACAGGTGGGGTCTCCATGGACCCACAAAAGGTCAAGGCCGTACTGGAGTGGCCAGCCCCAGTGAACAAGAAAGGGGTACAGCGATTCATCGGGTTCGCAAACTTCTATCGAAGGTTCATTGTCGGCTTTTCCTCCATAGTGGCACCCATCACCAAGTTGACTCACCAAGGTACTCAATTCCATTGGTCCCCGGAAGCACAAGAGGCTTTTGATACTTTGAAAAAATTGTTTTCATCCGCTCCCATCCTGATGCATGCAGATCCAACCCTTCCATTTGTGCTGGAGGTGGATGCATCAGAGACGGCTACTGGAGCTATATTATCCCAGAGATTGGGTCCCAAGGCCCTGTTACACCCTGTGGCTTTTGCATCACGTAAGTTAAGCCCTCCAGAGAGAAACTACGATGTGGGAGACAGAGAGTTACTGGCCATTAAGTTTGCTCTGGAGGAGTGGAGGTATCTCCTGGAGGGGGCTTCCCATCCTGTCATGATTTGGACAGACCACAGAAACCTGGAGTATCTAAGGACAGCCAAACGCTTAAAGCCCAGACAAGCCCGTTGGGCTCTCTTTTTTGCAAGATTTAATTTTCATATCTCTTACAGACCCGGCTCAAAAAATGGAAAGGCAGACGCTCTCTCTAGAATGTTTCACGAGACACCCCAGGAATCTGAACCCAACACTATCCTTTCGCCACAGAACTTCCTGTCTCTCCTTCTGCAACCTGATCTAGTCTCCGCCATCAAGGCGGCATCAGGGCACCCCACCGACCATGGGATTCCCTCAATGGTGGAACACGATGGACTACTCTGGGTACGTGGGAAGGTCTTTGTCCCCACAGAAACAAGACCTTTAACGCTCAAGACTCTACATGATCACAAGCTTGCGGGACATTTTGGGGTTCACAAGACGTCTAACTTAATTTCTCGCTCTTTTTGGTGGCCTGGGTGGAGACAGGACTGCAGGAATTATGTCACCTCTTGTATCATTTGTCAACGCAACAAAGGAACTAATTCTAAAGCCTGGGGCCTGCTGAAGCCCTTGTCCATCCCGAAGCGCCCATGGGCGGACATATCAATGGACTTCATTGTAGAGTTACCCGCTTCAGAGGGATACACCACCATTTTGGTTGTGGTCGACCGCTTGTCAAAGATGGCACACTTCCTCCCAATGATTGGGACTCCTTCCGCTTCTGCTACAGCTGACATATTCTTCAAAGAGATTGTTCGACTCCACGGGATACCTACGAGTGTCACTTCTGATAGAGGGTCTCAGTTCACCTCCAAGTTTTGGCAAGAATTATGCAAAACCCTCGAAATCAAGATATGCCTCTCTTCGGCCTATCACCCTCAGAGCAATGGCCAGACGGAGAGGACAAATCAATCTCTAGAGCAATACCTCCGCTGTTTCTGTTCAGATTCCCAGGATGAATGGTCCAGTCTCCTACCCTATGCGGAGTTCGCCTACAACAATGCGGTCCATACTGCCACCAACCAAACTCCCTTCTGGGCCAACTTTGGGTTCCATCCCTCCTTCCTGCCAGGATCTCTGCCTGAAACTCCTGTCCCTGCGGTCCAAGACCGAGTTAATTTTTTGCAACAGAACTTCCGGAGAATTCAAGAGACCATGCAGAAGACCCAAGAAGGGTATGAAAAACATTTCAACCGGGGGAGGAAGGAAATTCCGGACTTCAAGATAGGGGACGAGGTATGGTTATCCTCAATCAATCTCAAATTAGCCATACCCACACGTAAATTAGGACCAAAGTTTATTGGTCCTTTCAAGATCAAACGGAAGATTAATCCTGTAGCTTTTGAGCTTTCCTTACCAGATTCGTACAGGATACACCCGGTGTTCCACGCTTCCCTCCTAAAGCCTGTCACTCCTAGTCCTTTTCTAGGAAGATCTGAACCACCACCTCCTCCAGTACTGGTGGACGGCGAAACAGAATTTGTGGTGGAAAAAATTTTAAATTGCAGGAAAAGGGGGAGGCAACTCCAATATCTGGTCAAATGGGAGGGTTACCCGTCAGAAGAAAACTCTTGGGAACCCTCAGGAAATCTGCATGCTCCACGCTTAATCCGAGCTTTCCAGACGGAACATCCTGAACTGATGGCTAGCTTGGGCGTCCGGAGGCCGCCCCTCGGGGGAGGGCACTGTCAGGACAATTTACAAGTGAGCGCTGCGCGTCGATTGCCTGTGCGCATGCGCGGCGGAACGGCACTCCGGCGCATGCGCACTCGCGGCTCAGCGCTCCGACGTACGCACATGCGCACTGGCGCACGCCTGAGCGTCCCTGGGCGTCAGAGCATCACGTGACCACTCACACCGCCCTTTTAAGGAAGTGCCTGTGATCAGTCCAGCGCTGGCTTGTCTTCAGCTTCCTGCCAAAGCTCTGTTCCTGCTTCCTGTATTCTGTTTGCCTGATTACCTGTTTTTGACCCGGATTTGCCTTTTGACCTTGCTGCCTTCTCTTGCCCTTGACCTTTGGACTGTATACTGGACTTACCGCTTGCTTGCCTCTGGCCCTTGAACCTCTGCTTGTGACCCGGATTTGCCTGCTGTCTCCTGCCCTGAATATCTGCCTGTGACCCGGACCTGCCCGTCTTCAGTCCTGTACCTGCACCTGTGTTCTGGAACCTCCCAGTGCCTTCCTGACCCCAGCACCTGGCTCCCTCTTCAGTCCTAATCCTCTGGTTGGGTAGCCTGTGCCTATTTGTGCCATTCACCCCCTGTCTCACCTCCAGGGGGCGAACTGCGCTCAGTTGCAAGGGTGAACCACTCTCGGCATTTCGGCCTCGGTAAGTACGCACCTGACAGTATGGGGCCGAATAAATCTCATCAAAATGATTCTACTTCCCAAAATATTATATGTTATATGGCACTCCCCAACATACTTACCTTTGAAATACTTCAAGACCCTAGAAGCCCTCCTTAAACCTTTTGTATGGGGTCCTAGCAGACACAAACTAGCATGGCAGGCGCTAAAAAATCCAACTGACCTGGGAGGTATGGCATTGCCGGATTTTAACCTATACTATATTGCGTCCCAATTATCACAACTTTACCACATTGATAAGACAGACAGAGAGAGGTTCCTCCAGCTAATGTGCCCCAAGTGGGCCAGATACACTAAAGACCCAATTTATGCGATAACAATAAACACCGGAAATACTCTTTTACGGAGTGGTGAGAACAGGGCTCGAGTCCAGCGGGAACGTGTGGGAACGGCGTCCCTGCACTTTTTTCATAGCAGGAACGCCGTTCCCTCTTCAGGACTAGAGCCGCCTGAGGCTCTAGATTTTAACAGGCAGAGTGGCGGAGTGGACCAAGTCCGGACCGCATCAATCATCTGTGCGGCCCGCCGTGGTCTGGTCATCTCCTGTAGCATGTCGCATTCGCAGTCTGGTCATTTCCTGTAGCATGTCGCATTCGCAGTCTGGTCATCTCTTGTAGCATGTCGCATTCGCAGTCTGGTCATCTCCTGTAGCATGTCGCATTTGCAGTCTGGTCATCTCCTGTAGCATGTCGCATTCGCAGTCTGGTCATCTCCTGTAGCATGTCGCATTCGCAGTCTGGTCATCTCTTGTAGCATGTCGCATTCGCAGTCTGGTCATCTCCTGTAGCATGTCGCATTTGCAGTCTGGTCATCTCCTGTAGCATGTTGCATTTGCAGTCTGGTCATCTCCTGTAGTATGTCGCATTCGCAGTCACTGTATTTTCTGTGAAATATATATGCATATGAGCGTATCATTTTTTTTTTTTTGGTGGGGGAGTGGATCTTGGGTGGGAGTTCCCACACTTTTTTCCCCAGGACTTGACCCCTGGGTGAGAAGGCCCTATTGCATTAATACAGACGCATATGGGACATTGCCTCCGCTAAACTAGAGATTCCTCAACATAACGACTTCACCCCATTATGGCACAACAAGACCCTACTTGAATTCTGGCAAATTCCTGATGTGGATCGCTGGTCCATCTATGATATTTTCTATTTAATTACATCATTTAATTACGAATGGGACCCTAAAAACCTTTCACACACTCAGAGAAGAATACAATATCCCCAATCACATGTTCTTTAGATATCTACAAGTCAAACATGCAACCCAAACTCAATTCTTATCATCCCCCCCTCAGCCCACTTCAAATGTCATCATGGCAGTAGTCAAAAGCACAGATCCTCAAAAACTAATATCAGCATTTTATAACATACTCTCCACCCCAGTAGCAACTAAAATAGCCTACGGCCTTAAGCCTCGCTGGGAAAGGGCGGTGGGACCTATAGAGGACAAAGAATGGGAGGAAGCCCTGGAATTTTGTAAAGCGGCTTCGCCAAAACTTTCGGACAGACTGACATAAATTTACATAATCCATCAAGCATACCTCACCCCCCTCAGGGTAGCCAGATACAGAAACTCCCAGTCCACTTTGTGCCAAATGTGTGGAAGAGAGACAGGCACATTCATTCACTTATTGTGGTCATGCCCCAAAGTACAGGGACTATGGACTCAGATAGTGAGATTCCTTCATGACGACATGGGCTCCCCGGCCACGCTTGACCCTAAAATGTGCCTTCTAGGACTCTTGCCAGACTCGATCGACAGGTACACAAAGACATTTCTACACGAGACGCTATTCATAGCATGAAAGACAATAGCGAAGAAATGGATGAGGACTTGTCCCCCGAGCATTGCAGACTGGAAAGCAGAAATAAACAACACCCTCCCTTATAAAAAATGTATATACACCAATAGAGGATGCCCTGAGAAACACTATAAAATTTGGGACAGGTGGCTGCAGGAGTCTGACACTTGTTCATAACCTGATTTTTGCACTATGCACGGCAAAGTAAACGACACGAAGATCTCCAAGCCCATGGGTAATAAAGCAAACCAAAAACACTGACACAAGGTACCTTTTCACTTCATTTATCTCAGGCATAAGACATAATGTGATAACAAAGATTTAAGATGGAGATACAAATGTTATTTGAAACTTTGTGTGATATGTACCATACCTGGAAATGTACAATATAACATGTATGCACTGTAAATAAAACTGGTTGATTTAAAAAATACAAAATATGCATAGCTCATAATTCGATGTCATAAAAATCACATATATTTACAACATCATTAAAAATTCCTACATGGACCAATAGGTGAAATAAATTAATCTTAATAAAAAATTATAACAACAAACCCCCATAGAACCCAATACAGGAGAGAAGAATAATAGTCCACAATAGTAAAAAAAAAAAGGAAGCTATCAACTGTTATTAATGAAGGCATTTGCATATTATTATATTTAAACCATGGAGCCTATATGTCCTTAGCCAAAAAATCCACTTAGTCTCAAATTTGGAAATTTCCCCTTACCTGTCTGGTGTGTTCTTTGGCTTTCATGCTGCTATTTATTCACTAAGGTTCTCTAACAAACCTCTGAGAGCTTCACAGAACAGCTGTATTTATACTGAGATTAAATTACACACAGGTGCACTCTATTTACTAATTAGGTGACTTCTGAAGGCAATTGGTTCCACTCGATTTTAGTTAGGGGTATCAGAGTAATAGGGCTGAATACAAATGTACGCCACACTTTTCAGATATTTATTTGTAAAATAGTTTGAAAACCATTTATCATTTTCCTTCTGCTTCACAATTATGTGCCACTTTGTGTTGGTATATCAAATAAAATCCCAAGAAATTTATGTTTTTGGTTGTAACATGACAAAATGTGGAAAATTGTGGGGTATGAATACTTTTTCAAGGCACTGTATAGTTCCAATTGTCTAGGAAGGATGACACCTGACACTTTTTTGCAGACTATAGGTGTCTGAATGCTGTTGCCACAAGCGATGCTTCCACTGACTGAGGTATCTATTGCTACCATATGACATGCCAAATATTTTTCCACACTAGATTTTGACAGCGGGTATTAGCAGATCCCTGTTGCCAAGGCAGACTCCCAAAGACCACTTTTATTACTCCCATGGGGTTGTGCCTTTTCAAAATATGTCCTTTGACCTGAACAATGACAATGGAATGCCTTGGGGACATTAATCTGGATAGTATCCTGATCCACCCAGATGATGTACTGATGTTTTCTACCACAGTCCATGACCATTTTGCACACTAAATTGCTGTTTTGGTCCAGCTGCATAAGTATAGGCTGGACCTCAAATCCAAGAAGTGCTATACAAGCATTTGATCAAGTTTCTAGGACATATCATTCCCAGACAAGGAATACTCCCCAATCATGAGAAAGCAAAGGAAATACAAGAATAGAAGCAACACCACAACAACCATGACCAAAATCATAAAATTTCTGGGGCTGGGGGGATATTATTGGCATTTCATCAAGCACTCTGTCCATCAATCTGCCCTGATTAAAAAAACTCCTACATGGGTTATGCTAGAAGGGTGCTGCATGAAAATAGAATGGAAATCAGAAGAACAAAAGGCATATTAATAACTTGAAGAAGCAACGTCCGTTGGTTCCTATGCAGAGACTTTTATGAATTGTCACTTAATTTCAGCTAAGAACTGGCACCAGTATTCAGGGCCTAGGGGCCATACTCGCAAGTACAAGGTGACAAGGAGAGGATCATAGCTTATGCCAGTCAAAGCCTATAAGAAACTAAGAAGGACCATCCTCCTTTAAGCTAGAGCTGTTGGCCTTGGTGTGGACAGCCACCAAGTGCTTTGCTAAGTACCTTACAGGAGCCTCAGTTCAAGGTCTGGGTGGAAAACAACCTGCTGGTGTATCAACAAACAACAAAACTTGACAGTCTGGAGTAATATTAGGCAGCCCATCTGGTGAAGTTTTAATTTGTACATGATCACCTTGGAAAGAGCAACAAGGTGGCAAACACCCTGTGTAAGTACCAGTTAGCAAGGCCTAATTGAGATGTGCATGAATAAGCTGAACAGATAGAAATTGCTCACTTGACTGGAGGGAGCCCTGAGTAGGCCTCAGGTAAACCTCACCCATGTTCTAGAAGATACTATCTGGGTAGAGACACAGAGAGGTTGAATTATGAAGACTGGAGAGTGCAAAATCTGGTGCAGCTGTGAATTGTAGCCAACCAGTTTCTAGTTTCAGCTTTGACAAAAAACCTGAAAGCTGATTGGTTTCTATGTAGAACTGCACCAGTTTTAGTAAATCAACCCCAGAGACAGGATCCAGTAGTTGTTTTCCCATTCTGTAAAAGACCCAAGTAAGCATAGAAGGTTGAAGAGGCCTGTAAACACTTACTGCACAAACTGTTAGCAAAGCTATGTACCTCTTGATTTGAAACGTTATCTAGTGCAAAAACAGCTAGTCACCTGAATGGACCCATCAGAATCATACTAATGCCGCATACACACGGTCTTTTTTTGTGACGGAAAATGTTCAATGTGAGCTTTTTGTCGAAAATTCCGACCGTGTGTAGGCTCCATCGGACATTTTCCATCGAAATTTCCGACACACAAAATTTGAGATCTGGATCTCAAATTTTCCGACAACAAAATCCGACAACGATCTCGTAAATTCCGATCGTGTGTACACAATTCCGACGCACAAAGTTCCACGCATGCTCTGAATCAATTATGAGGCGAAAGCGCTCGGTCTGCTAAAACTAGCATTCATAATGTAGACAGCACATTCGCCACGCTGCAAATTTTTAAATCTTGTAATGCAGCGCATTCTCTCCTTTAAAATGCTAGAATAATGAAGTTGGTTTGCTGCTCATATTCACACAGAGTTCTCACAAACTGATTTCTTTATTATTTCACGTGATCTCATGAATATTTTTAATTATTTTTTTCGTCAGATCTCCATAATAATGTTTAGAATTTTTGGTTATAGTGCTTTTTTTTATCGAGGTCTCTTATTTTTTTTATTTATTTTTTTACAGTGATCTCCATAATTTTTTCTTTAGTTTTGTGTCAAGTTACCACAACACCATTATTATCTTTTATTTTTTAACCTCAATGAGGCTGGTTGGTGTTGGTGTCCCTTGTTAATTTCACATTGTCCTTTTGAAATGTACCTGCCTACTCACAAACTGTCCTTTTTGTACTAAAACACATAGCCAAGTATTTGTCAAAAATAAATAGTAATTTATTATGGGTCATAATCAAATAAAGAGGAAGGTATTGATGGAGAAACTGGTGAAATTGGCGAAGCCTTTGTATCCCAGGGCACACATCAACTATTTTACAGCCAAAATTGATAACATGAGGAGTCCATATAATAGTGAGCACAATCCGGTCCCAGACTACAAGACATCAGGAACAGCATCAGATGACATATCTGTCCCCAGGCTGTGGTCATACAACAGCCTGCGTCTTTTGTCAGAACAGACTGAACCCAGGCCATCACTTTCTTGTCTTACTTCCACTCTTCCTTCCAGCCTTCCTTACAGGCTGTGGCTGTGGTGTTGGAGGTGTGGCAGGAGGTGGATGAGGAGGAGGAGGATGGTCCAACTCACACAGGTGTGTTTTGGTTGTGAGTTAGCCCCTCAACCCCTTATTTAGGGTCGTATACATAATTTCCTCACACAAGAGGCATTGGCCCTCCTCCATTTCCTGCATTTTGCTAGTAGTCATGCAGCCAAAGGCCTCTTGAGGAGTGGGGGTGGCTCTGAGGGCTGCCTTAGTATCCCGAATTAGCCCAAGGGCTGCCTCCTTCACATTACGCCCCTTCCTGGGCCTTTTGGTTGGAAGGCGGAGGGAAGGGACCTGGGATTCTGTCAGGCTACTGGGCACGGCCACCTCCTGGCTGCCACTTACCCCGCCACCTCCATCGTACGTGTTGTACATCACTGTGTTCTTGACGTTGGGAATTTCCAACAACATTGTGTGACCGTGTGTATGCAAGGCAAGTTTGAGTCAATATCCGTCTGAAAAAATACCATGGATTTTGTTGTCCGAATGTGCGATCGTGTGTACACGGCATTAGAGTGTAGGACTCTTACTTAGGTATTCACCTGAGCCTGTAGTTCACCCTGTAATATTCTTTTCGGTGTGAATGTACAGAGCAGTATTCTAAGGCAGCCTTTTTCAAACAGGGTGCCTTCTGGGTTCCTCTGGGGTGCCCTGGCAAAGTGCCTAAAAATTGCTCCAAATTGCCCATAATTTGTGTACAAGCCAGTGGGTGGATCAAGCCTGCCATTTTGTTACGGAAAGCATTTGCAGCATTACAGCCTTGGACACCATGTTGGCAAGTCGCTGGCATCCTAGTAGCAACCAATGATGTCATTGGTTGATAAAGAAGACATCAGGTGCCTGCACACCATCCTCACTTGCCCCTCCCCTGTCCCTCCCTGTCTGCACTGGGGTCATGTTAGCTGAGTGATGGAGAGAAACGCTTGAAAACTAGTCAGTACCAGTGTGCAAAGGGTATATTGCTTTGTAAGAACAAATCACCTCTAATGTTTGGTGTCCTCTTTGTGTGGATGCTGCATTTTAGAATGGGGTGGCTACACTAGGGGCAAAGCGGGCACCCATTCGAGATTGTGCAGAATTTACTGGTCTACCCGGGGGTCTCTGTGAGTCCTTATGCACTTTGGGTAGAAAATATATAATAGGCCTTCTACAGGCACTGGGATCTAAATATAATGTTTCTTTCTTGTTAAGCACTCCCCTGTTTCTCCCTGATTGCACCAAATCATGCAATTCACTCTTAAAGGAAAAAACAGGGTCGCTCCCCAAAATCTGATATGTAGTGCGATCTGACAGCAATCTATCCATTTCCTCTCTGTAATACGTTTTGTTCATGACCACCAAGCCACCTCCTTTATCCGCCGGACGGATAACTACATTTTTATTTTTCTCTAGCAACGCTATACCTGATTTGAGAAAATGAGGGTCTCTGACCTTTTTCACTTTCATCGCTTCAAGGTCGCTTGAGACCATATTTTTAAAAACCTCAATGTGTCTGTGATCATTTTTGGGCGGATTGAACACAGATTTGTTAGCTAAATTAGAGTAAGTACTCTGTGCTGTCGTTCCACTTGCGCCCAAACTTATGGATACTGGATGAGGTTCACCCGGTTTAGACAGGAAATAGCGTTTAATATTCAAAGATCTGACAAATTTCTGCAGGCTGATATACGTCTGGAATTTACTAAAATTGCGCACTGGAGCGAACTTGAGTCCTTTATCTAGGACCTTCAATTCGTCCTCTGATAAAACAGAGTCGCTAATGTTGTAAATGCCAGCTCCAATTACAGTTTTTGCCTTTTGAATTCTTCGTCCGGCTCTTCTTCCTCTCTTTCCCTTCTTTTGCCCCCCTGTTTGTTCCCCGAGGGTGTCTGTCCCCACGGATCTTGCCATTGTGGTTGGCGTGATCCTAAAAAACTTTCAGTGTATAATGAATCTTCCTGAGACAATGGTATAAAACGATTCTGGATAGGTACAGGAGGTTGTTCATAATATGGTACACTGGGTCCAACATAATGATTCCCTCTTTGACCCCGACCATTATTACCATAATAGGACTGTCCACGGTTGAAAGAACCACCTCTCGGTGGTCTATACACATCCCCATATTCATTTCCATGTCCCTGTTGTGTGTATTGGGAATTGCTGGGTATATGTTGGTTTCCCCTCCCCCTACCACCTCTATTAATATTACCTCTAGTTCTATTATTCGGACGACCCCCTCCCCTATGGGGTGGTCCTCGACTTGCTGGTGACCCCACATCTACCGAAGTATGTGTACTAGAGATGGGTGGAGTACGTTTAGGAGGGGCGTTCATAGGAACTGCTTCCACATTTAAGGGATTAGATTGCCACTTAAAAACTTCTCCCCGAGCAAAATCACCAGAATCACGAATGTATTTAGTTTTCTTTTTTTCCTGTACCTCTTTGTCCCATTTAGTCATTTTATTTTTCAATTCACCAGATAATCTAGAAAAATCAGATGACTCTTTAAATGGTTCTATTTTAATTTTAAGCTCAGAAATTTGTTTATCTAAAAGTTTCATTTTTCTGTGCTTTCTAGTAAGTAAAAGATCTAGCAAATCTTGACTCTTTTGGAAGAAAAAATTCTGCCATTCCAACATTGACTCATTATCAGTGAGCCCATCATTGGGTGGTAGATCCCACCTGAGTCTCCTGGGGATTAATTTGCACTTAATATACTGCTCAAATGTTGCAACATCCCACCATGCTTTAATCTTTTTTTCAAAGGCATAGCCTAATTTCTTAAAACATACAGATAGATCATCTGAATTAGCAGAGAAAGGTGTATCAGAAAACACCTCATTAAGTTTCACCTCCCTGTTATCCAGGAATTGGAAAACATCCATGGTTGCAGCTAATAGAAATGTGATTAAAAGTGAATACAAATTATATAAGGAACAATCAGCGCAAACCTGAAATTAATTAAAACTAACAAATGCAAGCTGAACACAAAAAGGTAAACCACAAAATCCCTCACAGTGTAATATAAAAGAAAAAATGTGCAGCGCAAAAAGTGAAATTAAGATAAAATAACATAACATAAAAGTTCATATCCAACAAATGATGCAAAGTGATGTGGATGAGAACACCCAGTGACTGTCAATCATCAATCGAATATTGCAGTGATAAATCCTCCACCATACGAATAAAATACTCTTACCAAATGTGATAAGTAAAAACGCATGGACCCAATGAGGGATAAAACGTGAGACACCGATCTGGCCAATCCGAGACTCAATCTGGAGCTGTATGCTGATCAGGAACGATCCAAGATGTCCTTAGGTTGAAGATGCAGCTTCAAACAGGATGTAGTCATACAAGTGTGATGCCCAGAAAAAAGAGAGGAATGCAATCTAAGTGCACACTGTCATCTTCATTTATTTAAAAAATGTAGCAAAATTAAACAGGAACATGCTCTCATAAGAGCAGCGCACTGAAAGTGTATACTAGAAATAGCCAGTCTCTGAAGCTCCAAGAGCGCAAAGAGATACACTGAAGCGCAATGGAAATAAACAAAAAAGATTTGCCAAAAACAGACAAAAAACTTTGTAGTTGCACACAGCACGGTGTGCAGCCACTGTATGCAGTGATGAGAGGCGGGTGACGCGGTAACTCCTCCCCCGTACGTACGTTACGTCTCCAGGACTTCGTCAGCGGTGGGTGGAGTCAAGCAGTCACCTCTCAGGCTAGATATAGCCACCTGGGCGGTCCGTAATTAGCATGTTTTGTGCGGATACAAGCCGGCGCCGGAAATCCAAGCACCTTGCATTCCCCTGCAACATTTCCACGCCAAATCACAACGGGGACACCAGATGTACAAAAGCCAAACTTTCTCATTAATATATTAAGTGGGAGTATATGAAACAGCATACAGCTGAACAACCAACCCTCTTGGAATAATACCAAGAAAACCATGCACCAATGTATATGGAATTTATATTAAATGATATTTAATTTTTTTTTATTTAAAATTAAACTCAAAATATTAAAACAAATACAGAAAAAAATCTTATTTCTATACCTGACCATTGCAAATGGGTGTTAAAAATTGTAATATATTGTTAAAAAATTTTTTTTTTTTTTTTTTTTTTTGAAAAAATTATTTTCCAAAAAAATATATTTTATGTACACCCGCGTCCATCACTGAATACTTACAAATTAACACAGTTATCACATTATACAACCTCACATTTTTTCATATATCATTCCTATTTCACCCAATAGAAACGGAAGGATAATATTATTATATATATCTGGTATGAGAAGAAGTGGGGTCCTAATTAATTAATCTAAGAAAAGGAAAGTAAGAAGAAAAAAGAAGAATTGGGGCAATAGGGGGAGAGGGGACTATATATTATTTATCAGATATAAAGCAATTTAGATCAAAGTCGACGTTCATCCCCCTAGGAACAAGTACCTGCATCTCATGAATCCAGAAGGATTCACGCCGACTTAACTGTCTGATAAAATTCCCCCCTCTCCAGTGTGGGGTAACCCTTTCGAGTCCCCAAAATTTAAGGCATTTTGGATCCCTATTATGATGTAACCTAAAGTGTTTAGACACATTATGTGTTACTAAACCCTTTTTAATATTGTTGACGTGTTCCCCTATACGAACACTAAGAGGTCTGGAGGTCCTCCCAACGTACTGTTTTCCACAGTCACATTCAAGAACATACACCACGCCTGTGGTGTTGCAAGTGATCAAGTTTTTGATAGGATATGTGACACCAGTGGAAAAACAGGAAAAGTCTTTTCTTTTCTTTATATTATGTTTACATTGTTTACAAGGGGGGCAGCGCCCGCAGGCGTAAAATCCCGTGAGAAAAGAAAATATTTTATTATCCTTTACAATAGGAGGGTCAACCACACTAGGGGCCAAGACATCCCTCAATGTTGGTGCCCTTTTGTAAATAAACCTAGGGCGAGACGGTAATGTTTTTCCTAAGATATTGTCCTTACGAAGAATATCCCAGTGCTTCATTATGATTTTTTCGAATTTTTTATGTTGGATGTTGTAATCCAAAATGATTTTACATTCAGATCCAGCTTTTACAGTTTTTTTAGGTTGAGAATCAGACACTAAAATGGTACGATCCATAATGCCAATATTCTGAATCTCACTCAAAATGGCGTTTTTATTATACCCCTTCTGACAAAAACGCTCAGCCAGAACATCTGATTGGGCAAGATAGTCAGTTTCTAAAGAGCAATTGCGTCTCAAGCGTATAAATTGTCCCCTTGGAATGTTGCACAACCAGGATTGGTGATGGCAACTATCCAAGGGGATAAAACTATTTCGATCGGTGGTCTTGAAAAAATTTTTTGTTTTAAGGGATGTGCCATCTCTAAAAATCTCCAAATCAAGAAACGCTATGCGAACAGCATCAGCATTCCATGTTAATTTGATGTTTTTGGTATTTCCGTTGAGTTTTGACATGAATAGTTGTAAGCCAATCATATTCCCCTCCCAGATGATGATCAAATCATCAATATATCTATAGTACTGTTTAAGTAACGTATCGTATTACAGTATTACAGAGAGGAAATGGATAGATTGCTGTCAGATCGCACTACATATCAGATTTTGGGGAGCGACCCTGTTTTTTCCTTTAAGAGTGAATTGCATGATTTGGTGCAATCAGGGAGAAACAGGGGAGTGCTTAACAAGAAAGAAACATTATATTTAGATCCCAGTGCCTGTAGAAGGCCTATTATATATTTTCTACCCAAAGTGCATAAGGACTCACAGAGACCCCCGGGTAGACCTATTGTAAACGGGATTGATTCAGTGACTGCCCGATTAGGCCAGTACATTGATTTTTTTCTCAAACCACTGGTTACTAAAACCACCGCATTTCTGAAAGATACAAAGCATGCGATTCAGGTGATTGAATCCACACCTGCTAATGATAATACCCTTTTGGTGACAGCAGACGTGGGTTCTTTGTACACCATCATAGGTCATCAGGATGCTCTCCACTCGGTTAAATGGGCCCTGGAGGGATCTAACTTACCTATTATTCACCAGAATTTCCTTTTAGAGGCTCTCAACTTTTGTTTAAACAAAAATTATTTTTGGTATGATCATAAGTTTTTTCTGCAAACCCTCGGTGTTGCAATGGGTGCCCGCTTTGCCCCTAGTGTAGCCAACATTTTTATGGCGTTTTGGGAGGAGCAGACTGTCTTTAATAACAGACCCCCTGAGCTTAAACAGTACTATAGATATATTGATGATTTGATCATCATCTGGGAGGGGAATATGATTGGCTTACAACTATTCATGTCAAAACTCAACGGAAATACCAAAAACATCAAATTAACATGGAATGCTGATGCTGTTCGCATAGCGTTTCTTGATTTGGAGATTTTTAGAGATGGCACATCCCTTAAAACAAAAAATTTTTTCAAGACCACCGATCGAAATAGTTTTATCCCCTTGGATAGTTGCCATCACCAATCCTGGTTGTGCAACATTCCAAGGGGACAATTTATACGCTTGAGACGCAATTGCTCTTTAGAAACTGACTATCTTGCCCAATCAGATGTTCTGGCTGAGCGTTTTTGTCAGAAGGGGTATAAAAAAAAACGCCATTTTGAGTGAGATTCAGAATATTGGCATTATGGATCGTACCATTTTAGTGTCTGATTCTCAACCTAAAAAAAACTGTAAAAGCTGGATCTGAATGTAAAATCATTTTGGATTACAACATCCAACATAAAAAATTCGAAAAAATCATAATGAAGCACTGGGATATTCTTCGTAAGGACAATATCTTAGGAAAAACATTACCGTCTCGCCCTAGGTTTATTTACAAAAGGGCACCAACATTGAGGGATGTCTTGGCCCTAGTGTGGTTGACCCTCCTATTGTAAAGGATAATAAAATATTTTCTTTTCTCACGGGATTTTACGCCTGCGGGCGCTGCCCCCTTGTAAACAATGTAAACATAATATAAAGAAAAGAAAAGACTTTTCCTGTTTTTCCACTGGTGTCACATATCCTATCAAAAACTTGATCACTTGCAACACCACAGGCGTGGTGTATGTTCTTGAATGTGACTGTGGAAAACAGTACGTTGGGAGGACCTCCAGACCTCTTAGTGTTCGTATAGGGGAACACGTCAACAATATTAAAAAGGGTTTAGTAACACATAATGTGTCTAAACACTTTAGGTTACATCATAATAGGGATCCAAAATGCCTTAAATTTTGGGGACTCGAAAGGGTTACCCCACACTGGAGAGGGGGGAATTTTATCAGACAGTTAAGTCGGCGTGAATCCTTCTGGATTCATGAGATGCAGGTACTTGTTCCTAGGGGGATGAACGTCGACTTTGATCTAAATTGCTTTATATCTGATAAATAATATATAGTCCCCTCTCCCCCTATTGCCCCAATTCTTCTTTTTTCTTCTTACTTTCCTTTTCTTAGATTAATTAATTAATTAGGACCCCACTTCTTCTCATACCAGATATATATATAATATTATCCTTCCGTTTCTATTGGGTGAAATAGGAATGATATATGAAAAAATGTGAGGTTGTATAATGTGATAACTGTGTTAATTTGTAAGTATTCAGTGATGGACGCGGGTGTACATAAAATATATTTTTTTGAAAATAATTTTTTTCAAAAAAAAAAAAAAAAAAAAAAATTTTTTAACAATATATTACAATTTTTAACACCCATTTGCAATGGTCAGGTATAGAAATAAGATTTTTTTCTGTATTTGTTTAAAATATTTTGAGTTTAATTTTAATAAAAAATTTTTAAATATCATTTAATATAAATTCCATATACATTGGTGCATGGTTTTCTTGGTATTATTCCAAGAGGGTTGGTTGTTCAGCTGTATGCTGTTTCATATACTCCCACTTAATATATTAATGAGAAAGTTTGGCTTTTGTACATCTGGTGTCCCCGTTGTGATTTGGCGTGGAAATGTTGCAGGGGAATGCAAGGTGCTTGGATTTCCGGCGCCGGCTTGTATCCGCACAAAACATGCTAATTACGGACTGCCCAGGTGGCTATATCTAGCCTGAGAGGTGACTGCTTGACTCCACCCACCGCTGACGAAGTCCTGGAGACGTAACGTACGTACGGGGGAGGAGTTACCGCGTCACCCGCCTCTCATCACTGCATACAGTGGCTGCACACCGTGCTGTGTGCAACTACAAAGTTTTTTGTCTGTTTTTGGCAAATCTTTTTTGTTTATTTCCATTGCGCTTCAGTGTATCTCTTTGCGCTCTTGGAGCTTCAGAGACTGGCTATTTCTAGTATACACTTTCAGTGCGCTGCTCTTATGAGAGCATGTTCCTGTTTAATTTTGCTACATTTTTTAAATAAATGAAGATGACAGTGTGCACTTAGGTGCCTTGTATGACTGAACCTAAAAGATCGTTGAAAAACAGCTCCAGATTGTCTCGGATTGGCCAAGGACACATGCCTCATTTGGGAGTATTTTAATGGTGGAGGATTTATCATGATCTGCAGTCACTGGGTGTTCTCATCCACATAATCTTTTTTGAATGTTATTACATCTCGGAAACAAAACTGACTTCATTGTGCCCTGAGCAGCTAGACATGATTTGCTACTCTGGTGATAGGCTAATTTTGATATCTGTACTTGTAAGAAATTGCCATCTGCTGGTAAGAGCTGAAATGCATATTAGCAGATATAGTACAAGGACACTTTTATGCATTTGCTGGCCTTCAGTATATCCATGTCTGCACTCACCCACATAGTGTCTGAATGGCAGCTGTAGTAAGTCATACAGATGAATAGAGCCTGTTATTCGTGAAACAAAGCTTTCCCATGAGCAAGTGCAGCAGTGAGCTGTATTTGCAATATGCAGGTCACCACTCACCTGAATCAGCCTTTAGGGAAATATCTGACTGTCTTATTGAACATATTTTCAACTTTGGTGTCTTAACATTAATAGGCAACAGTGGATTTTACTAGAAAGTTACTTAAAAAAGTATTAGTATAATCACAGTATTTTTGTACAGTGAACTGTTTATTTTACAGCTAGATCCTGGAAAAATAAAGCCAGAGTGTGTTTATTTTTTATTGCACACAGATACCTGTTAACCTCTTTTTTCTAGAATTGTTGCAGTAATTTCACATATGGTACAGAGAAGTATTTTTTTTTTTAGAAATAATGTATGCAGCATTTTTACAGATTTCCATGCATAAAGGCCTATTGAAGTAAATAGTAAATGCACAATCATGCATGCATAATGCAGTTTTGTGTGTTTGTAGAGTAGAAGTGACCACTGCAACACACATTACATAAGCTTAGTGCATGGTTATCATGAAATATATCCTAAGACATACCATCCAGCCATCACTGTCAAGCATGTGGACAGAAAAGTGGCTGCTGAAAGGCTGGATGAGTTCTGCAGCACTGAGATGCAACAATGGATACAAAAAGGAGTGTTACCCAGTACTGGTGATCAGTGGGAAAAAATGCCTTGGTGTCAGTGGACAGTGGAAGGAAAAATTGGCGCTTAAATCAATAGTCAGTGGGAGAATAAAATGCCCTGGAATCAGGGGTCGGTGAGAAGAAAAGTTACTTTGTGATGTGGTCAGGGGAAGAAAAAAATGCTCTACTGTTGGTGGTCAGCGGCAAGAAAAAAATACCCTGGAATCAGTGCTCAGTGGGAGTAAAAATGCCCTAGCAGTGGTGGCCAGTGGAAGGAAAAACTGCCCAAGTATCGGTAATAAGTAGGAGGGAAAAAAATGCCCCAGCATTAGTCGTCAGTAGGAGATAACCATGCCCCAGTGTCAAGAAAGTAGAAAAAAAGGTTGTAAATCAGTGGTCAGTGAGAAGAAAAATATCCCAGTGTTGGTGGTCAGTGGATAGTAAAATGACCCGTGACAGCATTCGGTGTGGTTGGGGGGAGGGAGGATGAGGGAGAATCACTGGCATTCACTGCAGGGGGAAGGGTGGGGGCTGAGGTTCATTAGGGGAGACTGATGTTCAGTGAGGGGTGGTCACTGGTGTCCAGTGAGGGGAACACTGATATTCATTGTCAGGGGGTGAGGGGGAAACACTTATCATCAGTGTAGGGGGAGTGGGAAACCTCAGGTGTTTGGTAGGGTGTACCCATTTAAAGTGGTTGAATAACCTTGTGTTTCTTTCCTTAATTTATTTGATGCATTAAGGTGAAAAACTTTCTGTGCATTGGACCCCCCCCCCCCCCCCCCCCCCCCGATACAGCACTGTGCATGAAAGCAGCAGCTCTCCCAGCTTTATCCCTTCTTACAGGGCAGATTAATAGCAGTGGGAGCCATTGGCTCCTGCTGCTGTCAATCAAACTCTGTGATGAGGGAGCGGGGAGTGAGTGCGCACGAGTGCCCCCATGGGAAGCAGCTTCCTATGGGGGCAATGGATGAAGAAGAGGAGCCAGAGGTGCTGGCTTCCATTGCACAAAGCAGGTAAGTATAACAATTATTTTATTTTAATATAAAAAAAGGCAGAAGTTTTTCAATCACTATAAGCTGGAGCCTGGAGACGCTGCAGCACAGTTGAGGTCTGCCACTCCCTTGCACTGCTGCTCCATCCTGCTTTCAATGTTCTTGGCTTTCCCCCTTCCTAACTTCCTAACTTGTCACTTCTGTCATCCTCAAAATACTGAAAGCACTCAGAAGACTAGATGATAGGATTCTGTCCATGTAATGACATCATATAAGTGGAGTCTTAAGCATAACTGTGCAAAGGCAGATGTATTAGGTTCCATCACATGTGAAGTACATATAAAATAGTGGCCAGAGCTTGGGAGTCATGCTGCCCTATTACAGCAATGAGCAGCAAGCCTTATTTGGGTACACCCAGGGTGCACCAATTTATCTCAAATTGAAAAGTATATGCCTATCAGACTAGGTACAACTAGATTTCCATATGCGTCCATCAGACAGTTCATAAGTTTATTGTGACTATTTACTCTAAGTGGTTTGGAAAGTGTGCATTGTCCTGGTTTCAATATGCCAGGTTTCTTAACTCTAACTGGAGGTTTCAACTGAAAGTCTTCCCCTTCCACAACATGTTTCTGATCATTTTTAGCAACCAAGGATTTCAGAGGCACTGGATTTTGTGGGAGTTGTATGTCTGCAACATGTAGCTAGTAAGCATTTGTCTGACATGTATTAGTTAAGCTGGTGATGCTTGTGAAGTTGCACGTTTAGTCACATTGTAGACATGTAAGAACTAAAAGTAAAACTTTTCAAGATTTCCTTGTAACATCTGCAAGATAAAGAGCTTCTTTTGGTTTCTGTCAAATCTCACTATTTGCTTGAGGAGGTAATAAATTGAGGATTTCCTCTGCACAATATTTCTTTCTCTCAGAAAGGATTAAAAATAAAATTTAACAAGTTGTGATCCATATTCAGACATTAGTTCCTTTGCGCTACTTTCTCTGCTTTAGTCTGTGAGGAGAAATATATTTGCAGTAGCAGATGTTAAAGTGATTGTAAACCCTCACCTTGTAAAACAACCCATTCAGTTTAACCACTTCCGGACCGCCGCACGCTGATGTACGTCCCTACTTTGGGGACGGATATCGTTGTTATGGCAGCAGCTAGCTGCCATAACCCCATATTCCCGTGTTCGGCCAGCGGTCCGGTACAAGATAAAAGTGGTCTCTGTGGTAGATTCACCGCAAGATAACTTTTATCTATGGCGGGAGAGGGCCCCCCTCCCGCCGCGATCCGGTGCCCTCTGCTGCTTACCGGAGCCATCGGCAGCGGCGGAGGTGATCGCATCTGTCTCCTGGGCTGACATGGAGATGAGTGAGTTATTTTTTTATTTTTTTTAAATGACAAAATTCATTTTTTATTACATTTTAGTGTAAATATGAGATCTGAGGTCTTTTTGACCCCAGATCTCATATTTAACCGATTCCCGACTGCCGCCTGTACATATACGTCGGCAGAATGGCACGGCTAGGCAAAAGCACATATATATACGTGCCCTTTAATTGCCTAGCCGTGGGATCGCACGCGCGTCGCTGTCGGCACGCTCGCGGCCCAGTCGGGAGCTCCGTGACCACGGCCGCGATCGGGTCACAGAGCTGAAGAACAGGGAGAGGTCTGTGTATACAAACCTCTCCCCGCGTTTCCTACACTGCCTGTCATTCATCGGCTGTTCCTTGTCATCGGGAAAGCCGATCAATGACGTCAGACGTACAGCCACGCCCCCCTACTGTAAAAAAAAAAACACAACACTTCACACTTAGCCCCTCCCACCCCCTAGTGGTTAACTCCTTCACTGCCAGTGTCATTTACATAGGAATCAGTGCATTTAAATAGCACTGATTTCTATATAAATGACAATGGTCCCAAAAATGTGTCAAAAATGTCCGATGTGTCCGCCATAATGTCGCAGTCACAATAAAAATCGCTGATTGCCGCCATTACTAGTAAAAAAAAAAAAATATTAATAAAAATGCTATAAAACTATCCCCTATTTTGTAAACACTATAACTTTTGCGCAAACAAATCAATAATCGCTAATTGCGATTTTTTTTACCAAAAATATGTAGAAGAATACGTATCGGCCTAAACTGAGAAAAAAAAATGTTTTTTTATATATTTTTTGGGGATATTTATTATAGCAAAAAGTAAAAATTTTTCAAAATTGTCGCTCTATTTTTGTTTATACCTAAAAAAATAAAAACCGCAGTGGCGATCAAATACCACCAAAAGAAAGCTCTATTTGTGGGAAAAAAAGGACGTCAATTTTGTTTGGGAGCCACGTCGCACGACCGCGCAATTGTCAGTTAAAGCGACGCAGTGCCGAATCGCAAAAAGGGGCCTGGTCCTTTGGCTGCAAATTGGTCCGGGGCTGAAGTGGTTAAGAGGTCCTGCAATGCTTTTTTTCTATTACAAGGCATGTTTAGATTCCTTGTAATAGGAATAAAAGTGACAGATCATTTTTTTTTTTTTAAAACAGTGTAAAAATAAAAAGTAAAAGGTAAAATAAATAAGAAAAAAATAAATAAAAATTGTAAACGCGCCCCGTCACGCCAAGTTCGCGTTCAGAAGGCATATGTGAGTAGCGCCCGCATATGAAAACGGTGTTCAAACCACACATGTGACCTCCTCTGTAAAGCAAAACATGCAACCGGTAGAATTTTTTAAATGTCGCCTATGGAGATTTTTAAGGCCATTCCACGAGCGGGCGCAATTTTTTACAGCATAAAAAATATCTAGATCCCAACCCCTTACCACGTGATCAGCTGTCAGCCAATGACAGCTGATCATGTGATGTCAACACAGCCTGTAATCAGCTATTTTTTCTCAGCGCGAGGAGAAAAAAAAAAGCCGATCACCGGCGGCAGTGAGAGGAAAATCAGTCCCGATTACTGCGAGCTGCTGCCAGCTCATCAGTGCCCACCTGTGCCCACTACAAGTGCCACCTAGCAGACAACAGTGCCGCCTACCAGTGCCCACCAGCGCCACCCATCAGTGCCCACAGTGCCATCTGTCAGTGCCCACAATCAGTGCCTGAAGAACAGTGCTGCACATCAGTGCCACCTATCAGTGCCCATCAGTGTCACCTACCAGTGTCCATCAGTGCCACCTATCAGTGCCCATCAGTGCCATCTATCAGTGGTACCTATCAGTGCCCATCAGTGCCACCCATCCATGCCACATATCAGTGCCACCCATCCATGCCACACATCAGGGCCCATCAGTGCCATCTTATCAGTGGCCATCAGTGCTGCCTTATCCGTGCCCATCAGTACCGACTTATCTGTCCCCATCAGTGCCACCTTATCTGTGCCTATCAGTGCTGCCTTAACTGTGCCCATCAGTGCAGCCTATCAATGCCCACCAGTGCAGCCTATCAGTGCCTACCAGTGCCGCCTCATCAGCGCATATCAATGAAGCAGAAAAATTACCTGTTTGCAAAATTTTATAACAAACTATTAAACATTTTTTTTTGCTAAATTTTCCATCCTTTTTTGTTTGTTTAGCAAAAAATAAAAACCCCAGCTCACCAGCTGTGATTAAATACCACCAAAAGAAAAATGATAAAAATTTCATTTGGGTATAGTGTTGTATGACTGCGCAATTGTCATTCAAAGTGTGACAGCGCTGAAAGCTGAAAATTGGTCTGGGCAGGAGGGGGGTTTAAGTGCCCAGTAAGCAAGTGGTTAATATTTTAAATTGGCAGTCCAGAGGTGCCTCTGTGAAAAGACTTATAATGCTGATAGCACTTCTCCCAAGGAAATGGCACTGGTTGGAGTGATGTAGTGTGTGGGATAGTAGATTTATCATGACTCTGACAAGTTGGGAATTGGTACCTGTGCCTTCATGCCTGGTCACTAGTAGCTTGAGTATATTTTGCTTTGTTCTAGCAATTAGTTAGTGATTAGCATGTCCAAGTTGTAAGTATAAGGTGCTCTCTTAAGATTTCTGGTTCTAATAAATGATAAGATCTAATGGTAATAAAGTCATCAACTAAGGAAAGTAGTAAGCATAAAACAGGGCTTAATTTATTGTTTGGCTTGGTAATTTGCATGGTAGATGTTCTGTATTTGTACTTGTAATGGGCAGGCAAGGCAAGCTTGTTTGAACTAAGGTGCAACCACATTTATATCAGTAAATGCAAAATTTCTTTTTTTTTTTCACAATCAAGAAAACAATTTCAACATCACCATCATCCAGAGTACAAGGAGGTGTGGGTAAGTGTGTATTGTTAAAAGATAAATGTTATACTCAGCGCTGCTCCTGTAAACAATACTAATATCCGAAAATAATAATACAGTGCCTACATCAATGGCACAATATTACTTAATAATAATAGAAAGTAAATTCAAAGAAAAAGTTGCGCTGTGAAAAAAAATATATGCGCTGTGAAAAAAATATATGGAAGAAATATATATGAAGGAAAATCAACAAAAGCAAGTGTCTTTGTGATTGCACAAATGCCTGTGAAAAATCAAATAAAGAATTATACTGATTATTGCACTATAGGAACGTTAATTTTTGCTTTTCTTTATTTGATTTTTCACAGGCATTCGTGCAATCACAAAGACATTTGCTTTTGTTAATTTTTCTCCATAAATATTTTTTCCATATATTTTTTTCACAGCGCAACTTTTTCTTTGAATTTATGTTATATTGTGTGTATCTCACGTAGTGTTGCGGCTATTAACTTTTATTATCCAGCGCAGTTTTTCTTGCTATACTAATAATATAAAGTGCTCAGTGCGATTATATTGCAAAACAAATAAAGTGACATCATATAGAGTACATCCAGTACAATGTGCTGGGCTTGTGCAAAATATGCAGTTGGTGTGATTCTCAGGTGACACTCCGTGCTCCCCCTCCTGGGTCCCCACTCACCTGCACAAATCTTTAAATAAAAAAGTGACCATTTTTTTGGGAGGGTCAGGGATACTTTTTACAATTCTGTCCTTAAGTGTTCTATAAATAAAGTTTGGTCGTTTGGGTAATGTTTTGACCAACACCGGATCTCTGAGCAAAATGGGCCAATACATTTTTAATAATCTTTTCTATTTGTTTATGCTGTCTATTAAATTCAGTACAGGAGGTTAAATCATATTTCTCATCCTTTTTTGTTTTTGGGGTAAGTAATTGTTTTCTGTCATTTAATGCTACTTCTTTTTGTGTTTTGATAAGTTGTGGGCATTTGTATCCCTTCTGTTCAAATCTATTTAATAACATTCTAGATTGTGCTTCATAATCCTATTTGAGATCACAATTTCTTTTCATCCTCATGCACTGGCCTTTAGGTATACCTGAAATCCATTTAGGATGGTGGCCACTTGAGGTGGAAATATAACTATTCCTATCTGTATTTTTGAAAAATATATGGGTATATATATTGTTTTCTTGTTTAAAAATGTCTAAATAATTTACTTTTTCTTTACTGTAACCTGCTGTGAAAGAAATATTGTATTCATTCATGTTAAAATGTTGTAGGAATTCTTTCAAACTATCCTCACTGCCTTCCCAAATTAAAAAAATGTCATCGATATACCTTCTATATATTTTCAATCCTGGGATGTTTCTACCATATATTTCTTCTGATTCCCACTTGCTCTTAAAGATTTTTGCCACCGTTGGGGCATATTTAGCTCCCATTGCAACACCTCTTATATGTTTATAATATTGTTTGTCGTGCCAAAAATAGTTGTTTTCCATTGCTAATTGCAATATATCCAACATAAATTCTATTTGTGTATTCTGTAGAGTTGTTTTGTATTCCAAAGCCCATTTGATTGCTGCAGTGGCATCCTTTTGTCTGATATTGGTGTATAGTGAGTCAGCATCTATACTAACCAGTATCGTTTGATCATTCACTGGGGTGTTCCTAATATAATTAATAAGGTCCTTTTTGTCCAATATGCCTTTTATTTTGGGCTTTTTTAACTTTTTTAATAAGTGTGGCTTTTAATTTGTTAACGGGGTCTCCTTGTCAGGAAAGCCTTTCCAGCAGATGTTCAAATAATTCTAGGGTCAGAAGAATGCCTGTGCGCAATAGGGTCGTTTGGCGCACGCACATGTGCAATAGCGCAATTAGCGGCGCGATTCGCGCCTCGTGGGAGCGCGCACGGGCGTGCACGGGAACCCATCGTTACAGTGTTTGGCACCATAGATGCGCTATTTAAAGGGGATCCATGCCTTGCTGACTTGCTGCCTGATCAACAGTGTTTCCTGTGACCCCTGCTATCTGCTATCTGACTTACCTGATCCGTATCTGACTTGGCTTGATCCTGACACCTCTGCTCGCTGCCTGCCCCGATCCCGGCTTTGGACTTTGACTATTCTCTGGATTTCCCTTTGGTACCTGATCTGCCCACCTGTGATTGACCTGGACTGTCCTCTCTACTCTGTATCCTGCCTGCTGTCTGCACCCCACTACTGGGCTACAAGACACCTCCCTGCAGTCTGTTGTATCCTGCTTGTGTTGCCTGCTGTAACCTGCCTGCTACCAGCATCCTGCTGCTGGACTACAGGACACCTCCTTGTCACCTGCTGTATCCTGCCTGCTGTCCGCACCCCACTACTGGGCTACAAGACACCAGTCTGTTGCATCCTGCCTGTGTTGCCTGCTGTACGCTGCCTGCAGCCTGAATCCTGCTGCTGGACTACAGGACACCTCCTTGCTACCTACAGGTCTCCTGCCCTCTACACCAGCCATCCAGCTAGGCACTTGTACTCCTTTGTACTCCCAAGCCCCTGTCACCTCTACCAGGGGTTTCAGGGTCAGAGGTTTACGAGGGGCCGCTCCCTGCATTCCGGGCTCTGCCTTAAGGTACGTGACACATATTTTTTTATCTAATATCACTATTCCTCCCTCCCTTACCTGCTGGTCTTATGATGATGTCTTTCTTTTTTCTAATTCCTAAAGGCCCTGTTGTATTTTTTTTTTGCCTCTAATGGGGTATATATGGATATCTTCAATGTCTTGTTCAACCATCATTTTGAACACATCAAGGCATTGGTTATTGCTATGTCTAGGGTTAAACATGGACTTATTCCTTAACCCACCATGTTCATATTCCTACAACATATTAATATTAATGAATAAAATGTTTCTTTCACAGCAGGTTACAGTAAAGAAAATTTTTAAACAAGGAAACAATATATATATACCCGTACATTTTTCAAAAGTACAGATAGGAATAGTTATATTCCCACCTCAAGTGGCCACCAAACTTTGAATTATTTTTATTAAGTTTATACACATAAAAACAAAAACATTCCATTTCAATTCATTTAAAGACCATATAAATATAGTGGCCACCATCCTAAATGGATTTCAGGATTTCCTCCAAGAAGATTTCCTCCAAGAGGATTATGAAGCACAATATAGCATTTTATTAAATAGATTTGAACAGGAGGGATGCAAACGCCCACAACTTATCAAAACACAAAAAGAAGTAGCATTAATGGACAGAAAACAATTACTTACCCCAAAAACAAAAAAGGATGAGAAATACGATTTAACCTTCTGTACTGAATTTAATAGACAACATAAACAAATAGAAAAGATTATTAAAACTCATTGGCCCATTTTGCTCAGAGATCCGGTGTTGGTCAAACCATTACCCAAATGACCAAAATTAATTTATAGACTGCCACCAATACTTAACCACTTAAGGACCAAGCCTGTTTTTCAGATTCTAAGTTTTCATGTTTTTTTTGCTAGAAAATTACTTAGAACCCCCAAACATTATATATTGTTTTTTTTCTAACACTCTATAGAATAAAATGGCGGTCATTGCAATACTTTTTTTCACACCGTATTTAAAAGCGCACTTTTTTTGGAAATAAATCACTTTTTTGAATAAAAAAATAAGACAACAGTAAAATTAGCCCAATTTTTTTTTTATATTGTGAAAGATAGTGTTATGCCGAGTAAATTGATACCCAACATGTCATGCTTCAAAATTGCGCCCGCTCGTGGAATGGCGTCAAACTTTCACCCTCAAAAATTTCCATAAGCAATATTTAAGAAATTCTACATGTTGCGTCTTTTGAGTTACAGAGGAGGTCTAGGGCTAGAATTATGGTCCTCGCTCTACCGATCGCGATGATACCTCACATGTGTGGTTTGACTACCATTTTCATATGCGGGCGCTACTCACGTATGCGATCGCTTCTGCGCGCGAGCTCGTCGGGACGGGGTGTTTTATTTATTTTACTTGAATTTATTAATTTTTACACTGTTTAAAAAAAAAATTGATCACTTTTATTCCTATTACAAGGAATAAATTACCAGTCACATCCCTTGTAATAGAAAAAAGCATGACAGGTTCCCTTAAATATGAGATCTGGGGTCAAAAAGTCATCTCATATTTGAACTTAAATGGAATAAAAAAAAATGTTCCTTTAATGTTCCTTTAAGACTTATGGGCGGAAGTGACGTTTTGATGTCGCTTTCGCCCTCCTATGGTATAGAGATGAGTGGGGGCCATCTTAGCCTCACTTGTCTCCACACCCATCACGCAGCAGGACCCGATCGCCTCTGCCGCTGCCGACAGCTCCGGTAAGCAGCGGAAGGCGCGGGAGAGCATCGGGAGGGGGGGTGGCACCTCTCCCGCCGCCGATAACGGTGATCGCGCGGCGAACCCGCTGCAGAGACCACCATTATCGTAAACATAATGAAACTCAATGGATATAACAATTACAGTCATTATCACCTATTATCAGGGTTAAACGTGGACTTGCTTTGTGAATTGCTTTATTAGCATTTTTTTATTTTTTATTGTATTTTTATTTATTCATTTTATTTTTATTTTTTTTATTTTTTATTTCATTTAATTTTATTTTGAGATATTTTTATTATTAATTTAGAATGTTAACTAATTTGTATATGTTCACCAATTCACATTAGAATTATTATTGAAATAATGTAAAGCCATTGGAAATAACAAGGCATGCTATTGTGTTCATTGATTGTATAGTCCCATTGGGGGGATTTCTTTCACACATTGCTACCTAAAGTAAATTAGATAACATCTGTAAACACATAACCGATACACTGAGAAGGTTATTTACAAAATAAAAATACCACAAAAAGTACTACATATATATATATGATAAGAACAACATTGAGAACAATACTAGTATGATGATATTCACACTTTCTGTGTATACAGGAAGTGGTCACATACAGGGAAGTAACAACAGTGGGTGTAGTGCCTTATAATGAGTACTAAGATGGTGACATGAGTGCTTTCTGTGGAAACAGGAAGTGATCTCATGTTGATCATACAGGTAAATGGCGGTCACAGCACTTCCTGTTCCTGCGGAAACCGGAAATGATGGTAATTATTAGTGCGCACTTATTGAGAGTAGTAGAAGTCATCGGGTGTAGTAGGTGGAACTTAATGCATAAAAGGCAACAAGTCACAGGCCCCATAAGCTTCTGATGACACCCAGTGGTAGGGGCGAAACGCGCCAAGATGAGGAGACCTAGTTTGCATGCCAAGGCAGTGGTTTTTTTGCACAATGTTAAAGTTTTGATCTAAGTGTAATGATTTTATGAAAACACCTAGCAGTATTACACTATATACTCTTTTCTCTTTATTTCCATACGTTTTAAATGGATACCCGATCACCGTGAAAACTGGGAAGGTGATAAAATTTGGATATAGGATATTCCAAAAGCTTTTAACCACTTCAGCCCCGGAAGAATTGCCCCCTTCCTGACCAGAGCACTTTTTGCAATTCGGCACTGCATCACTTTAACTGATAATTGCACAGTCATGCGACGTGGCTCCCAAACAAAATTGATGTTCTTTTTTCCCACAAATAGAGCTTTCTTTTGGTGGTATTTGATCACCCCTGCGGTTTTTATTTTTTGCACTATAAACAAAAAAAAGAGTGACAATTTTGAAAAAAACGCATTATTTTTTACATTTTGCCATAATAAATATCCCCCAAAAATATATAAAAAAAACTATTTTTTTTCTCAGTTTATGTGCCCTTCTGCCGCAGTATATCTGCGTGAGGCGGTTGGCAAGCGGTTAACACACCGGTGGAAGGAAGGAGTCATTCTCATATAATGACCATATCTAAACAGCCCTAACCGTTGATGGGAGTTATCATTCAAATATAATAACAGGTGTATTTAAAGATTTGTGCTGGTGAGTGGGGACCCAGGAGGGGAACACGGAGTGTCACCTGAGAATCACACCAACTGCATATTTGCACAAGCCCAGCACATTGTACTGGATTGATTGCACTTTATTTGCTTTGCACTATAATTGCACTGAACACGTTATACTATTGTTAAGTAATATTGTGCCATTGATGTAGGCACTGTATTATTATTATCATCGGATATTATATTAGTATTGTTTACAGGAGCAGTGCTGAGTATAACATTTATCTTTTATCATTTGTTTTTTTTTTCAGTACAGCAGCAGCACAATTTACATATTTATAGCATCACATATTTATCTCCATAGCGCAGGTTTATTTCAAATTTATTCAAGTGTGTATTGTGTTTTATAATATTATAATTTAGTAGCCTTGCTAATCAGCTAGCTCACCCTATGGATTTATTTTCATTTTTCTTATATGCCCTCCCTTGTCAGACAAATCTGATTGAATTTTTTAACTATATGACTAATGTTTTGGACTGGGGTGGTGCTATGGACATAGCCTATTTTGATTTCAGCAAAGAATTGAATACAGTTCCACATAATGATCCAAAAAAGAAAGCTGTATAAGATAGGACTTACCGTATATACTCGAGTATAGGCCGACCCGAGTATAAGCCGAGGCCCTAATTTACCACAAAAAAACTGGGAAAAATGTATTGACCCGTGTATAAGCCGAGGGTGAAAAATGCAGCAGCTACTGTAAGTGGAAAAGAGGGTCAGCAAATGCCCATCTGCAGCTGCATGTCCCCTGTGTCCTGTACAAACCCCCCCCCCCCCTGTGTCCCCATTGCAGCCTACCTGTGCCGATCTGCCTCCCGCCGATCTGCCTCCCTCCGATCTGCCACCTGTGTCCACCAGTCTTGCGATCGTTAATGCCTCCTTGTTCCTCCTGTTCCTCCTGTGCCGATCGCTGGATGTCCTGTGTCCTCCATTGCTGATCCTGGCGATCAGCATGTAAGGCGCCATTACACATTTAAAAGCCGCGCCTCCTCCTCCTCCTCGTCCGTGATAGGAGGAACACTCTGTTTTCCCAGCAGTCAGTGTGCAGTGTTCCGCCTATCAAGGACATCCTCTCATCCTCGTCCATGAGATGAGAATGACAGGATGTCCGTGATAGGCGGAACACTGCACACTGACTTACTGCTGGGAAAATTAGTGTCCGCCTATCACGGATGGGGGGGAGGAGGAGGCGCAGCTTTTGAACACTACCGTCTGTCTGCATGACACGCTGTTCATGTAGGCAGATGGCGCTGACTCGAGTATAAGCCGAGGGGGGGACTTTCAGCCCTAAAAAAAGGGCTGAAAATCTCGGCTTATACTCGAGTATATACGGTAACCCTTGGGTGGTTCAGTGGATATGCATTGGCTAAAGGATAGATACCAGAGTGTGGTTGTAAATGGGGTTCATTCAGAACCGAGACCAGTCCCTTGTGGTGTACCACAAGGTTCTGTACTAGGCCCTATTCTATTTAATCTATATATTAGTGAAGTAACTAAAGGGTTGGTGGGTAAGGTATGTATTTTTGTTGATGACACAAAGGTGTGTATTAGGTTTGATACCCTTGGAGATGTCTGTAACATGAAACATATTTTGGCATTGCTGGAAAATTGGTCAGAGCAGTGGAAACTGCAGTTCAATGTTTCTAAATGTAAAATAATGCACCTAGGGAAAAATAATTCCATGATAGAGAACATTATTGGGGGCACAGTACTGGTCAGCACTACAGAGGAAAGATATTTGGGAGAAGTAATTTCAGGTGATTGCAAAATGAACAAACAATGTGGCCAGGCAGTGAGAAAAGCGAATAGAGTTCTAATATGCATAACTAGAGGGATCACCAACAGGAGGAAGGAGGTCCTGATTCCCCTATATAGCTCTTTAGTTAGAAATAATTTAAAATACTGTGCCTAGTTCTGGAGATAGAACAAGATAAGATAGAACAAGTCCAAAGAAGGGCAACAAGAATTGGGGACTTTTTATAGGTTGACCTATATGAACTTGTGTCTTTTTTTCAACCTGACTAACTATGTAACTACTGTGTGAACTATAGAGTTAATGTGTATATTTGAATTAAAGCATAAATGCACTTTACAACAAATCCTTATAATTTTTGCTTCCCTTCTCTTACCTTTGGTAGATCACCTGCCTGCTTTCCCATATGCATACATACGGTACCTGAATTCAAGGGTGGCAGGCTCTGGTATTTGTTTACATCCTGTCTGGGAAGTCACCTGTGCACGACCACTGGATCAAGGGAAGTATGATACACCCTTTATTTTAAAGTGCACTCATCCATAAAACCTTATACCTCAGCTCATTAAAGATAGTGTTTGTAAAACTGTAAAAACAAGGTAATCATAATCAAAAATTACGTTTTTCTTAAAAAAAAAAAAAAAAAGTAAATGAGCTGTAATTCTAGAATACAAGGTGACATTATTTATTGAATGATATCTTTAAAGATTTTTGCATCACTGTTTAAAGAAACATTTGGATCCTACATTTGGAATATTACATTTTTGACATCATATAAGAAATAGGCATACGTCTCTTCATGTGTTTATTAAATACATGTTAGAAACTAACAATCATTTTTACTCTACAAGCAAATTATTGAAAAGATGTAATTTACTGCAATATGAACATGCATTAGGTTCCAGAACTAATATTTCAGCTTCAATATTTGTCCACTTAAGCAAAAATCTAAAAACAGTAGGGCAGTAGTGTGTCTGACCTAACAGATCTGTTATGTCTACATTAACCAAAGAGAATGTCTGGCTTTTGTATCTGTTTGCGCATATCCCGTTAAAGGAAGTGTTGCAATGTAATTACATTAGTAAGTGAAAATCCATGTTTTAAGAGGATGAAAATGGAGTGAAAGTTAAATTCCCAAATGGTGCAGTTCATTATTTATAGGGTGTTAATGTAACCTGGTAATGACCACAATGCCAAGCAATTTCTCAAAGATATTACATCATCGACTGACAATTAAACCATTAAAAAATATTTTTATTCTGATTTTGTCTTTAAGATGTTTTATGATTCAAAAGTATTATTATCATAGATGCCATTATCATCTAATTAGTACTGTTGTATTTAAGAAATACTGGAAATGACCAAAGATTAAAGTGTTTGTTAACCTAAAAAAAAAAAAAAGATCCTGTTGCTTTAAAGCATGAATAACAGCACAGTGCTTGTGCTGTATAATTTGGCCCCCTGTATCACCTGAAATATCTGGCTGATCCTGCCTGGTTCTGCCCTCCCCCCGGTAAACTGACTACAGTTTATTATGGCTTCTGAGCCCTGGCACCATGGTCAGTTTGCGTGCCTCCATGATCCGCAGCTCTCCTGTCCTCCTTTGTCCTCCCCCCGCCTGTCTGCTCTGTGTCAGTGCCTGACCCCTCCCCTCCTACTACACCAATTACTTTTATTGTCCTATATAATACTGTTTGTTTTCTAATGACAGGTGCTCTTTTCTCTGTGTTTTATAAAAGCAATACCGCCTATACCTGATTTCAGAGCATCTCTCGGCACTCACATGACCACCCAGCTCTCTCCTCCTCTCCTTTCCTCGTCCCGACTGGCGCCAGCGGGGGAAACTAGGCCCCTTCCGCTGCAGCTGTCAGAAGGGGAGAGGAGAAAGCCGGCCGGTCACGTGAGCGCCGAGAGACACTCTGAAATCAGGTATAGCTGGAATTCTTTTTTATAAAACAGAGACAGGAGCACCTGTCATCAGGAAATACACAGGATTATATAAATAAAAAAGAAAACCGCGCTATTAGATTCCAGGTATAAATAAAAAATTTCCACTGGAGTGAACCAAAAGTTAATCTTAGCAGGAATAATTTCTACAGCAGAAATACTCTCCACAATGCTGCTTCATGCGTTTATAGAAAACATGCTTACCAGATGTAAGCCATAAATTTGCATATGGCTTTAACCCAGCCCGGGTTGATGGTCCGGTTGCTAGGAGAGGATGTGATGAAGCGATGTGGTGTACTTTCTGTTCCTTCCCAGGTTATATACTCAGAGCACAGTTGAAGGTTACCGAGAAAAAACAGAAAATGCACCATAGCATAATACTGCTAGACTGTATAGAAGCAATTAAATCACCAAAACCTTTATGAAAGAGTTTAGTGAATGGAAGTAGTGTCGGACTAATTAGTGGAAAAACACCCGTAACCAGAAACAAATATACGTGCACCACCACCACATGGAAGGCCTCCTTACCAGATGCCAGAAAAAAGAATTTGCATAGACAAAAAATATATCCCTTTAAAGTTCTCCCGTTTAGACAAGCCAATAGAGATGAAATGATCAAGTGCAAGATGTATCTGAATGGACTGTGAACAGCCACCTTAAGGAGTGCCTCCTTACCAAACAATAAACATCAAACAGCGGATAGCCATGCACAATCACCATATAGGATGTCCCCTTACCAAACAGCCCAATCTGAGAAGGCAAATACAGCACTCTAAGATAGGGATTCCTCCGCAGGCTAAGGTCATATGCAGATCAGTGGCAAAGAGCTTTCAACAGGTACCCAGGGAAGAAAGTATTTGGACCATAGCGTTATACTGTACTAAAAGGTTTATTTAGAATATAAAAAGTTTGCACTTGCAAACTGATGAAATTAAAACAGCAAATTCAAAATTGTAGAGCCGGCCGGCTACAAACGAACAGACACTCCCGTCCTTCTTCGCGTGGTGACGTCAGCACGTTTTCCCTCATACGCGTTTCGTTAGATTTAACATTATCAATGAGGATTATCTGAAGTGTTCACAGTGGGTTAACAACCACTGTAAAGCTGATTTAAACCTTCACCATTTTTTTAGTTTTAGAAAATACTCTTTTCATATTTGTTTTTGTACATCTCAGTGTTGCTGATGCAGCTTTGTTGCATTCACTTCTTGTCCACATGCATGCACTTAAAGCATATCTAAACCTGTGTTTAAACACCTGGCACTTAGCTTGGGTGCCTCCATCAAGATACAGCTTCCTCCAGTGTGGAACCAGGAACCAGGTATTATACCATTACTTTATTATAAATTCACACAGAATATATACCATGCAAGATCAGGTAGGAGCTTGATCACATCATCCTAGACAATTTGCACATCTAAGGAACAGCCAACATAAACATACATAGTACACTAATTAACAACAAGCCTTGATTAGTCAGGGGGTGCCCAGACAATCCGGCAACAAGCCCACAACCCTGGATACACAAAGTACATTATCATAAGCACATTATCATAAGCATAAACACATAAACATTGCACAGTGGTTTGATAAGGGGGTAAAGTAGATACAATGCTAATCCCATCATATAGGAACTTCCAGGAGGATTAGCCAACAGACAGAAACAATAAACAACTAAGTTAACAATGGGAATTCACACCTAGGGGGTTTAAAATGGGGAAATGATACCATGGGAGAAAGACACCTCAGGAAGGATGTACTGGAAATTGAGCGAGTACAAAGAAGGGCAACTAAGCTAATAAAGGGTCTGGAGGATATTATTTATAAGGAAAGGTTGTGAGCACTGAACTTATTCTCTCTGGAGAAGAGACACTTGAGAGGGGATATGATTTCAATTTATAAATACTACTGGTGACCCCACAACAGGGATAAAACTTTTTTGTGGAAGGGAGTTTAACAAGACACATGGCCACTCATTAAAATTAGAAGAAAAGAGGTTTAACCTTAAACTACGTAGAGGGTTCTTTACTGTAAGAGTGGCAAGGATGTGGAATTCCCTTCCACAGGTGGTGGTCTTAGGGGGCATCGATAGTTTCAATAAACTATTAGATAAGCACCAGAACGTCCGTAACATACAGGGATATACAATGTAATACTGACAGTTCAGGAAAAAACTCAAGACCTACCTCTTCTAATACAGCAGGACAACAGGGGCAGACAAGCGCCTTGAGGCGGTTCAGTTCGCATTTGCAGCGCTATATAAATCATTCATTCATTCACATATAATCACACACATAGGTTGGACTTGATGGGCTTGTGTCTTTTTTCAACCTCATCTACTATGTAACTATATAAACAGATTATAGTAGGAGACCTCAACATCAGGTTGTTTTGAGCTGATTATATTAACATCTGCTCTGAGTCTTAGGCCCGGTTCAGACTGCTGTGGTGCGGAAACGCTGCAAATCCACTGCGGGTTCCCGCACCGCATGTCTCCCGCCGGCAGTTCACACTGCCCTATGCGAGCTGCTGGGAGTGTCAGTGAAATGTTAATGACACCCCCATAGCAGCTCGCATATCGCAGTGCGATCTGCAAACTCGGACAGGAATCGGATCGCATGGTGAGAACACCATGCGATCCGATTCTGCAACGGACCGAAAAAAAGGGTCCTGTGCGAGTTTGGGCCGAATGCGATGCGAATTCAGCCATACTATCTGTATGGCTGAATTTGCATCGCACATAGATCGCATATGATTTGAACTGCAGTGCGGTGCGAATCATATGCGATCTCCCGCACCGCAGCAGTCTGAACCGGGCCTCACAGTCTAAAGCAGTCATTTCTGGTTTGGACACAAAGGCCCCAAATCTGTATTCATGTCCTAGGTTCCTGGAATCTGTGTGTTTCTGGGTGACATGGATCCGAATCTGAATCCAAAGCAAGACCATTTCAAGGGTCACCCAGGCACACACCTCCTAATAATAAAGTCCTATCAAAAGTCAGGGCCAATAGTCAGTAGGCAAGTGGCTACCCTGCAGTCCCTGCCAAAAGCCCCTGTCCTGATTGGGTCTGTCACATTTCTCCCCCATCAAAAGTAGACTAACCGGGTCCCAGACATCCACCTGGTCTGGACATGCATTAGTCAGGCAGAGTGAACCCATATAGTGGGTCCACATGATTTCCATTCTTGGCTGCAGGGATTAGTTATTGTCAGTAGGTGTGGGGCAGAGGTCGTGGACCCTCTATCTGACTGCCAGCGCTTCACCTGGGAGGTCTTTACAATTCTGGGGCTCGATCTGCAGCTGGGGAGAGGGGCTGACTGCCCCAACTCCCTGGAGCCTTGAAGACACATGAGATAAAATATTACAATTTACAAACCCTTTACAGATTTAGATGCACTTGACTAACACATTAAAGGCAAACTCCAGATAACACTTCCTAAGCAGTTACAGCAACAGTGTTTTTTTTCCCCTTCGGGATAAAGGTTTTACACAAATGAATAAAAGCTGACCATTTTAAGTACCCCAGTCAGCTACTTGTATTCTCAGTCCAAAGCCTGAGTGACAACACAGGAAATGCCCTCCCAAAACCTTCATCCATGATCAGCAGGTATTATTTTTACACATGTGCACAATAGAAAAATTTGTTTAGTTTCGTTTTGTTTCTGTTCGTTTCCGTTGATTCGTAACGATTCGTAATTTTGTAAGTCGTCGGTGTTCGTATTCAGACTCGTTCGTATTTTCGTAAGTCGTCGGTGTTCGTGTTCGTATTTTCGTAAGAGTTATTTTTTCGTTGATTCGTTTTTCCGTTAGTCTAATTTTTGTTTATTCGAAATTCGTATTTTCGTATTTTCGTTATATTTTGTATTCGGACGCATTCGTATTTTCGTAGATTTAGTTACATTCGTACTTTCATAAGATTGATTTATCCGTACTTTCATAACATTGTTTTCGTAGATTCGTAATCGGAGCATAATTCATAATTTTATGTAATGTGTATGCTATTACATGTTTAAGAAACAAAGAATTTCTCTCTCACAAGTCAGAACTTAATTTAAAAATCCACCAAAACAGTGCCACCGCCCCAACCACGTTTATCAAAAAAAGTAACGAATTTACGAATCCATTCGAAGCACGTTAAGCAGCGCCATTGTAAGAGACACGGAAAATTACGAATCAACAAACAAAAAAAAAAGTTACGAATTTTTTCGTTCATTTTGATTTTCGTTATTTTTTAATCTTTGTCCGGTATTTTCGTTGTTTGTTTTAGTTTTTCGGATTTTCATTCATTCATAGTTTCGTTGTTTCTAATTTAATTATTTCGTATTTTCGTTGTTTTTCATATTCGTTCGTTTTGATAATTCGTTATTCGTTAGAATTTTTACTAAATCATTCGTTCATTCGTACGATACGAATAAACGAATATAACGAATTTGAACGGAAAATAAATTCGTAACTAAACGAATTGCACATGTCTAATTATTTTTACTAAAGCTGAAGATTAAAAAAAACAAAAATTTGTTTTCAAAATGTTAACATGTTAATGAAAGTATATGAGATTTTTTTGATTTAAAAAAAAAATAAAGCAAAAGTAGTTCTATTTAACAAAATGAATAATGTAAAAGTCTATTTTGGACTTTTGTCTCTCAAAATCTGCTTGAATATTTCATCTACACTTTTAGAACTTTACCTAAAAAATATCTTCGTGGATATGGCTTGAATCCTAAAAAAAAATTTGTTTACTTGAGTGTAAATTATCTAACTATTTACAGGCTAAAAAAAAACACACATTGGGGGTTTAGCCAGTAATGCATGCCTCTTATGCCTAAACCTTAACCTTATCTTTACTCTAAATTATTGTTTAATGCGGGCCACTAAATAAAAAATGTTAGCTTAAAACTATATCTAGGTGGGAGAGGAATTAGAAAGAAGGCTAAATGTAGATAGGGTAATCTATTGACAGATTCTTTAAAAATGAAGATACATAAACTCACACTCTCAACTCTTACTTCAGACAGTCAGACTATTACTCTGTATGGTCACATGCTGGTACATTAGCACTGTATCAGATGACCTTGCTTCCCAGCAGGCTGTAAACACAGTCTGGCCCTGGACAAGTCAGGCCAATGTGAAGCAGGTCAAGTGTATGTCTGAGCTTTCTACACTTATTTGATAATGAGTGCCAGAGAAATTCTCTGTCATATTATTTCTTGCAAAAAAAACATATATATATATATATATATATATATATATCTCATATTCATATAGCCACCGAGCAAATACACACAATAAAATCTTAGCAATATTGAATTTGTGTGTATATATAGCACTACATTGATTATGAAGCAATAACTCCTCACTTTCTTAATAGCTGAAAACCCTCTGTAATTTGTATACTTGTTAAAGCCCTTCTCTGGGCAAAGAAAACGAATATCTTCCAACCCTTCTACCCACTACCTTCCCATCTATTTACCAATTTTTTAAAAGCTAACCAAAGGCCCTTTTTCTTATCTGGCTTCACTATCATATGTCCTTTGATAGTGCCTCTTCTAGTGATCCATTAGTGCAACCCCCCCCCCCACCACCACCACTGGGGTCTTGTAATGGACAGCCAATAGGAAGTGACCAGGTTACCAGGCAGAAAAATGTACAACCGAAGGAGGGTCCTTCCTTGCTGAAAAATGGAAGAAAGGAGACCAATTGTGTTGAGTGACCACAAATTTAGGTGAGTATTTGAAGAATTTAGATTGAACTTTTTTTTGCAGTTTTCTCTGGAGGGGTGTCTTTATTCAGAGCTCTTATATATGGCTTAGGGCTTGTATACGTGAGTTGTAGTTGGTATAGAGCAGTAGGTACATAAAGCTTTTGGAAAGTATTTTTAAAGTATTTAGCAAGCTTTAATCAGAGTTCCTGAAGCCGTAAAAAAAAAACAGGAGCTGCATTAATGGAGTAATAAGCAAATATCCTATTGAAAGTGTTGAATTTAAGTAGGTGTTGGATTGTATGAAAATTATAAAGGTGAAGATGCATTTCTTTTTGTAGCAGCCAATGGTGCGATTTGCTTTAGTGTCTTATTTGCAGTCAGTTATATTTTAGCCTGCTTGTAAAATAATTATTAAACCCAACATCGTCTGCATCTATCTGTGATCAGAAAACCTAAGGGAAACTTATACGTTCTTTTTTATTTGTGAGCATATCTTGTCTGATTAGGGATGACTGTCATATAATCAAGTGCTGTATGCACCACAATAATATAACAGGTTTTACATTTTGGTAAGAAAAAATGACATGCTGGGTGGATCACTATCTCCCTTCTGACTTTAACCAAACACTACTGTCCCCATGCCCCCCCCCCCTTACTTATGTCGCTAGGGACCATTGAGCAAAGATCCCTAATCCTCTCTCATACTTCCCCACGGCACTTATCCTCGCTTCCTTTGTATCTCCTTCCCTCTTAGATACCATACCCCCTACTTACTGCTATTACCCCCTACCCTCCTGCCCCTCTTCCCTACCTTCCCTCTAGCTTCACTCGCTCTCTTTTCTTTTCTTTCTACCCTCCTTCTTCCTCAGATTGCGCCGGCCTCAGCCTAACATGGACTACCCCAAATGGGGAAAGCCCACCCATATGTTAACATGCTTAAGATGATAGCAGCACCTATCATCACGCAAAATTTACTCCATGCATTCTTTCTAAAAACAGCCTATGTTCCCCCAAACTGTCCAACCCATTACCCCTATCTACATACTCCAAATGTTATATGCTGTTTTTTGACAGTTAGATTGCAGAGTATTTCAAGTGTGTTTAGTTGTTCTGAGGAGTGATCCTTCTCCCCCTGCCTCCCATGTTAGACCTAGCTGAGCAGTTGAGATTAACCACACCCCCAATTATAGAGTAACGCAACAGCTATCGCACGTTAATTATCTGTTGTGAATGCTTTTCTCACCAAACTAACATGGGCATCTGGTGTGATATTATTCACTTTGTAACCTACTACAGTTACTGTACTTGTTTGTTATCCTTTTCTTCCTGTACCAATAAAAATATTTGAACATAAAGAAAAAATGACATGCATATATTAACTTGCTAACCTAACATTTTTGGGGAAAAACACTGCACTGTCTAAACTATTTAACTGTCATGTGATAAGAACAAAATTATGAGCAAAGGTGTGATTTGTGGTATCAGTTGGCAACATAGGGTTATGTCAAGCAGTGCCCAGTATTTACTTTTCTCCTTGCAATGCTTTTTAATTTTAACTAATCAACACCCCTAGGTGTCAGCCCCTGTTTGACCCTATAAGCTAAAAAAAAAACATATACAGGCCAAGGTCCAAGCTGACAGCAGACAGGCATAGTTGGACTATAGGCTGACGGTTAGAGAGGTCAGGAAACGTCTATAGCCAATATACAGGCAGAAATATCTAGCAACAGCCAAACAGCGATCAAGAACCAGAGGACAAGTAAGGAGGAGGAAATAGGACATGAATATAACTAGTGTCTAGTATCAGTTGAAGGAAACTGCAAAAGTATTTGTGAACCAAGATCAGTAAACTAGCGAGACTTCTAAACAAAATCATTTTTTTTTGTTTACGTGACTTAAACCTGAAGCTGCTCTAGAACCAACCACCAGGAAGAATATTATTTGTTAGACTGAAACCTAAAGCTACTCTACAACCAACCATCAAGAATGTAAAAGTCAAATGATAGATGCTAAGGATATTATTTTTTACTCTCTTCTTGGAACTAGTTGAACAAAATATACATTGTTGGTTTGATTTTGTTCACCAATAAGAGCAGTCAGTGGTGTAACTAGAACCTTCAGGGCCCCGGTGCCAGAAACCATGAAGGGCCCCCCTGAACCCTAGCCGAGGCCCTTCCCTCCGAGTCCGATGGTGGAACTCCAGGGCTCGGTCACAGGTACGACTTTTGTGAGCCCTGTAGTTCCACCACTGGTATCAGCAGTTTTTTTAATTATTTTTTACAATTTTTTAGGAGTCCCCTTGGGGGGGCTTTGGTGAGATATCAGAGGTCTAAACAGACCTATGATGTTACACCTTTGAGACAAAGAGGAAGAAGGGACAGGGAAATTGGGACCCTGTCCTATGGGGAGAAGTGGGCCCTGTCCCCAAGAGAGATTGGGTCCTTGTCCTTAGGGGAGATGGGGTCCCTGTCCCCACGTAAGTAGGAGTCCCTGTCCCTAAGGGAAATGGGGTCCCTGTCCTCTGGGGAGAAGTGGGCCCTGTCCCCGGGTGAGAAGGGGTCCTTGTCCCCAAGGGAAATGGGGTCCCTGTCCTCTGGGGAGAAGTGGGTCCTGTCCCCAGGGGAAATGGGGTCTCTGCCCTTAGGAAAGATGGGGTCCCTGTCCCCATGTGAGAAGGGGTTCCTGACCCCAAGGGAAATGGGGTCCCTGTCCTCTGGGGAGAAGTGGGCCCTGTTCCCAGGGGAGATGGGGGTCCCTGTCCCCAGGTGAGAAGGGGTCCCTGTCCCCAGGTGAGAAGGGGTCCCTGTCCTCAGGTGAGAAGTGGTCCCTGTCCTCAGGTAAGAAGGGTTCTCTGTCCTGAGGTGAGAAGGGGTCTCTGTTCCCATGGAAAATGGGGTCCCTGTGCTGACGGGAAATGAGGTCCCTGTCCTCTGGGGAGAAGTTGGCTCTGTCCCCAGAGGAGATGGGGTCCTTGTCCCCAAGGGAAATGGGGTCCCTGTCCTTTAGGGAGAAATGGGCCCTGTCCCCAGGGGAGATGGGGTCCCTGTCCTTAGGGGACATATCTCCTAGCTCTCACAGCTGCACTGCATCTCTGTGCTTAAAGTTTGTTTGCCTGGGAGAAGCATGCAGTGCAGTGTGAGCCGGACTCAGGGGGCTGGACTGGGGGGGACAGACACCGGACTGAGCAGCACTGCAGGGAGCAGGAGAGGGGGACCCGGAGGAGCGGCAGAGGACACAGGTTTTGTGGGGAATGCACAACTGAAGAGCAGCCAGTGCGGTAGTCAAGCATGGAGCTCTGCTAGTCACCCCCCACCTCCAGCCACTTGTGCACCCGATGCCTAACCGCCTGAGCTGCCACTGGTCATATGTAGAGGGGGCGGCATTGGCCCCTTGCAGCACAGGGCCCGGTTGCGCTTGCGACTGCTGCACCCCCTATAGTTACGCCCCTGAGAGCAGTACATTATCGGGGCCCGTGTGGCTCTTAAAGTTAAGAGGCATAGATGTAAACTGATGATGGTAAATACAATGCAGAACTCAGTAAGAAGTGAGAATTAATGACATCTGATATTGAGTGTTGGAAGTGAATGATTGCATTGACTATCTAGGGCAGTGATGGCGAACCTTGGCACCCCAGATGTTTTGAAACTACATTTCTCATGATGCTCAACTACACTGCAGCATCACTGATCTAGGGTTTTGATGAGCATAATTTTCAAATTTGCTTTTTCAATGAAGAAATATAATCGGTTAAGCATTGGTATAGCTTAGGCTTTATTTAGTAGCAGAACCTAGCTGATCAATTTTCCTGAATACATGATTTACCTGATTGCACAAGATTTGTTGGAGGTGGAAACTTGAGTATTTCTGGTGAGCTATATCAAAAGATTTTCACCATCTTTATGACATCATCGATATTTGGAAGAGTTACAATTTTTCTGTTATGCGTGTTCAACTTTTGCAGTATATCAGTCGGAGGATATGCTTTGGGTAGGCATGACATTCTGTTCAAATGCACTGCAAAGTTTAGAGGCTGACATTTTTGATGTGTTCTTTCAAGTGTATAGACTACATTGCTGCTCAGTTATACCCGTTCTTAGTCTGCTCCACCACAACATTACTCAGAGGTGCCTTAGTCAGTCATCACCATATTTGTCACATAACACCCCTATCCACTTCAGCTGCTAGAGGCGATGGCAACATTACAGGAAGATTAAAATATATATTTTGTTCTACAATGTATCACCAGCCAGGTTCTTAGGAGCAGAAGGAGTAAGAGTATGGAGTTAAAAATTAGGAGTAAAAGTGAAATTAAAAGAGTATTTTTACTTGCACATGATTGGATGATGGAAGCTAACAGAGCTTCACCTCATTCACTTATGTAGCGCCCACCACTTTTAGGTGGGTGCTAGTAGGTAAAGACAGGTTAAATTACCAGTGCCTTACTGTTCTATTTGTACAGGCCTGGAGGTTTGGTTTGGGTTAGGGTGGAGTTTTAGGTTAGAGGGGGTGTGACCACCTGTTCATCACCCTGGAAAACCCTCCCTTGCTTCTCCAGAGCAAGTTCTGGAAAGGAGGTCAGTGGATGAGGGACAGGCAGTGTGTATGGCCCTTGTCCAATCATTAATTTGTTTGGGCAGGGGCGGGTTCATACATATACACTGGGGTCACATGTTCCCTGGGGGATCCAGAAAGGCTGCAAGATGTAACCTTAAGGAACAGGGCTGGAAGGCATGGGGGTTCAGAGACCTCAGCGCTGGAAAGCCCTGAAACTCAGCCGGAAAGCCTGGGGGTTCAGAGACTCCAGTAGCTGCTAACCAACCTGAGTAGAACAGGGTCTCCTGGACTTTGGTACGCCCTCTTATGTTTGTTCTTTGTATGTAGTCCAAGGGCCTGCCTAATTGGATACAAATTCATTGTAGAGATTAGGTAAGTACTCATTTTACATCATTTTAGGAAATTTAAGGGTAAGTATACAAAGATCGTATGGTCAGATTGTAATGTGCATGGTGACCCAAATCTTTTCAATTCAGTTTTTGTTAATCTGACAGAACTATTAAAGTACTGGTCTAATATCACTTGCAGTGGGCTATTTTAAGCAAGGCCTACAAAACGATGTATTTTTTATGCATATATTCTAGTTGATATTTGACTATACATTTGTTATGTAAACGATAGAATATTTACAACCATCCTTGTAACTAAGGGCTCATGTACACACAGACTAGGTTGTCCACACCTAGATTTTACCGCGTTTTTGCTGCGTTTTGCAGCCAGCGGTCAAAACTTTCCTATCCTGGACGAGATTTTTTCGCATTCAGAAGAGGGAGATTGAACCTCCCCTAATCGCAACACTTTCTAAACTCTTGTAAAAGTCTATGGGGGTTGATTTACTAAACATGTGCAAAGTCTGGTGAAGTTCTGCTTAAAAAACAATCATCTTTCAGGTTTGTTTGCCAAAGTTTAATTGAACAAGCTGAATTTAGAAACTGATTGGCTACATGCACCACTGCACCAGATTTTGCACTCTCTAGCTTTAGTAAATAAACCCCTATGTGTGTATGAATGGAATGGAGTTGAGTTTAGGAGATCCTAAACTCAAATTTAGAAGCTGTAGTGTACATGAGCCCTTACTGTTGTCAGAAAAAAATAGATATACCGTAACTATTTTTTATTTGCCTTATTCTAGATTGCCAATATAATAAGACGAACTTGATGGAATATTGTGTATTTTCATCCTTGTTGTTATGTAACGTCTGTTATAATATAATTTCAAAATGGTAATACATTTCAGTTTCAGCTTAAAGCATGTCATGTAATGCTCCTTTCAACATTATTTCATACAGTGTTCATTTATCAGGTATACATGGCATAGTGGGATGGTGTTTAAAAATTCCATTTGCCATACGCTGTTGCTGATCCCTGCACGCAATTTCCATTTGTCAGAGGATTTAGATCTCAGCTGTGTTTAGTTTTTAGGGCTTGAGAACAAGTCGACCCTATGGACAGACACCTCGTGATATAATTTGCGCAGAGCTAAAGGTTTGACTGCCCTCTATCAACCTCCATACAGACAACTCCTTTGAATACAGTAATGGAAGACAATATAAAAGGCATAAATCTCTCCTAACTTCAAGGTTTCCAGGAAACAGTGACTCCTTAAATGCGGTCTCAGGAAAATCTGGCAAGGTGACAAAAGCTTTTGGGCTATTAATTTACCTAACACTAGCCAAAAATAACCAAAGTCGATATGTGTCTCTTGATTTGTTTTGAAATCCATTCAAAACTGCAAAGAAGTTAAAAACATAAGAGATTTACAAACCTGAAATAAGAAATTGGATAAGGTAAGAATGAACCTATTCTTAATCTTATGCAAAAATGTTACCAACAATTGTACTTGTTTTATATGCAAAGCAGTACTGCTCAGTTAAGACACCTACAGCAAGCACATTTCTTACATAGTTTTCATAGAGGGTCCTAATTTTTTCCATTACAAATACCGTATAACATGCACACTGATGTCACATAAATAGATATTCAGTCAGTCATTGTACTAACAAATTTTATGTCCATTTTCCTGTTACAACAGTTGCACAGTGTAATGCATATTGCACTCAGTAATCAGCACTTAGTAACAAACCTGGCAAAAGTCTGTGTGAGGACAATTGTGATGAGAGGTGTGGCCTTTACTCATCTATGTCAGCACAGAGCACTGGCGTGTGGGTTAAAGAAGCAGAATTTTCAAGAGAAAATTGTATTTTAACTTGTTTGCTGCTGCAGCAATTTTGTTTTTATTTTTATTTTATTTTTTTGCAGATATGTTAAATCACATATTTTAGGCCTTGTGTGATTACTTAAAACCTTCAAAAGATTCAATATTATCTAAAAGCAGAGAACCTGTAAAATAAATTGGTGGCAGTAGTCATTTTTATATCACAATATAATTACGCTACTGGTTAACAAATCTATATATATTCAAGAAAAAAAAACACTTAAATTAGTTTTAGTGCACACACTATATTATCAAGTTTGGTATAATATAAAATATGAGGTTTTGTCCTGTTATTAAATACCAAATATTTCAAAACAGAGATAAAATGGGGCTATGGCCGTATTCTAAGGTCGATTAAATAAGTGTATTTAGTTATGACAGGTACTTACATAGCATCATCAATTTACGCAGCCTTTTTACATATTTATCATACAATCACATCAGTCCCTGCCCTCAAGGTGCTTAGAATCTAAGGTGCCAATTTAGATAGGAGCCAGTTAAGTTCAACAAAATGTTCTTATTGTCCTAAAACATGTATTTTTATAAAAATAAAGTTTAGAAGGATGTTTGTCAAAAAAAAAAATTCCAATGCATATCATACTGTACATAAATATACAACCAATACAGTCCCAACTATCAGCTTATCAAATATATTAGAGGCCAGATCATTTTCATTAGTCAAACTGTCATTTTTTCATGGGACTGTAAACTTTTCTTTCTCTATGCATTTCATAACCATTAGTCACTTCAGGAAATTGCAAATCATGATTGTCTACAATATGCAATTATGTGGTAATGGCATATAATAATAAATCACTTTTCAGTACAACCCAATGAATCACCATTCACATACATTGCCACTTGCAATGTGCATCCTACTTTAGTCTTAGATCTATACTGGAGCAATATTGCTGTGTTGACTATATTGGCTGTAACATCCTATTAATTTTTCTTACATCTTTGAGAGGCAGCATATACCAAAACAGTGCTAAGAGACAGTTGCAGCATCTTACGATCTGTGCATAACTTCTCTGGTGTCATGGATTGGCAACCTGTAATCAGAATTCTGTTAAAATTGATAGAACAAGTACATGGCTTGGTGGAATGCGAGGTCTTGGCTCTCATATCCTTGGTGGCTCTTCACCTAGTGTGGGTTGTTGTTCTTCTTGATTGCTCACCTCTATAGATTTGTTGATTTTATATAAAGTTGCAGCCCAACTATTAGGGGTGTACTGAAAAGTGGTATATTATAATATGACATCAACACAAGGTTTTTTTATTGTAGATAATTGTCATGTGCAGTATCCCGAAGAAATGACTGATGGACAAGAAACCCATAGTGCAAGAAAGGATTACAGTCCCAAGAAATATGACAGTTTGACTAATGAAAATGTAGCGGTTTCCAATATATTTTATGAACTGATAGTTGCGACTGTTGGTAGTATTGGTTGTATATTCATGTGCAGCATGATGTGCATTGATTGTTTTATAGACAAATCAATCAAATTTATTTAATAAAAAGAAATATATTTTAAGACAATAAGTATATGTTGAACTTGCAAGTGAGCTTTAGTATCAGGATAGTCCCACTAATAAATATAGGTATTCGCCATGAAGCAGTACTCCTGTGCTAAATTTCCAAATAAGCAAAGCCTCAAATATACCCCTGAAACTGTGAAAAACTAGGGTACACAAAATGATGCTTTAAAAGTCTTTACAGCTCATCAATTTAGAGTTAACAGTGAATGATTATGTAATACAGAAGGTGTGGTGTATATACTTCAATGTCTCTTTGGCCTGAAATATATTGGTTGTACATCAAGAACATTAGGGAACCCCTGTATAATATAACATATGGTTTTAGGGACATTCAGTCTCCAAGAATTTTGCGATCAACCATGCTAAGAACCCCTCTTTGGTGCAGTTTTGGGGTATAGAAAAAAATAAAAAAACATTGGAGGGGTGGTAATTAGAGAAAACAGCTAACGAAAAAAGAAACATAGTAGATTCATGTGGCAGGTACCCTTGCGCCAAAGGAATTAATTGATATACAACCCCTAAAGTATAGAATCACCACTCTTGGAAAATTTGATTGTTTAATTGTGTAGAAAAAAAACTAATCACAGACATGCCTCAAATCTATTTTCATTTAACATTCTAACCTTCTGGCTTTAAGAAACACTTACAAAAAAAGAAAAAAAAAAAGAAAAAAGAAAACTGTAGTCTATTGCAGCTGTTTTTGCAGATCAAGAAAATTAAAAAATATGGGATTACTGAATTTGGAGGAAAAAATTATGGAATCACCATGTACTTTGCAGTTCTAAAACAAACATCTGCAATAGATTAAATCTGCTAATTGATCTGCTCGTTTTTTCATTGCCGTTTTCATCTATTTTAATGTGGGTTCCTGTCTTGTTTTTATTGCTATTGAATAAATTCATTTTAAATACTACACTATTGGGCATTCATCCTGTTCCTACTTTTTACCTATGATCCATTGGTGAGGCTAATACGCTCCAGACACCTCCAGGGTTTTTAAAAAGGGGGACGCTGACTGTGAACAGGACACACTTACCAGCAGAGCCGGAGACGCCACTATAAGACGATCACCAGGGGATCTCTAACGGTTTTCAACACCAAAGGCATACATTCACATGCTGTTACCTTACAGCAGAGGGAGTGAGAGAGATGGAAGTGAGAGGGGGGGTGAGAGAGAGGGGGGGTGAGAGAGAGGGGGGGGTGAGAGAGAGAGGAGGGGGGGTGAGAGAGAGGGGGGGGTGAGAGAGAGAGAGAGAGAGAGAGGGGGCTGAGAGAGAGGGGGGCTGAGAGACAAAAGGGGGGCTGAGAGACAAAAGGGGGGCTGAGAGACAAAAGGGGGGCTGAGAGACAAAAGGGGGACTGAGAGACAAAAGGGGGACTGAGAGACAAAAGGGGGGACTGAAAGAGGGAGGCTGAGAGAAAGAGAGGAGACAGACCATATAGCACTGTCCCTATCTACAGTCCCTCCTCTACTCCCACCCCCCGCAGGCTCTGTGTGCAGGCAGGTATGTGTAAGATGCCAGGTACCTGAGGGCCAGCAGCAACAAGTCTCCCTCTTGCCTGGGGGTGCTCTCGCTGCTCCTTCCAGCGGCTCTTTGGTAGCCTCCGCCTCCTGCTTGTCCTCTTCTCCTGGGCCACCAGTCAGCCTGTCCTCCAGCCCGGGACTCACTGTTCTTTGAGCAGAGAGGAGGTGGAGGAATAGAGGGTCAGAGAGGGGGTGGAGCTTTTCCCCCTTCCGGGCTCTTACATCCAACTGCACTCCTCACTGGCCACCTTCCCCGAATCCCCGCTGCTGTTTGCTGCCACACTCCTGCTGCCGCCGAACTCTGCATAAAGACCAGCCCACTGAGCCATTGGCCCACGGGGAAACTCCCAGTAGTCCCGATGGCCAGTACATGCCTGCCCCAGTGTGAAAGGGGTCTAAATGAAAATAGTTTTTTTTTTTTTCCAAATAGATTTTTATTGTTTTTCACAGAAAATAGTAACATAGGATACATTTCCATTGAAGTCAAGTAGAACAATTCATAACAGAAATGGATGATAACAGCGGTACACACATGTAAATACCAGAAAACAGACATTGTATAAGCATTACTAGGGAGTGTACCATGAATTAGTATAGTAGAGGAAGGGAGGGCAGGGTATAGGGGAAGGGAGGGTATAGGGGAAGGGAGGGGGAGGAGGAAGGAGTGTTAAGGGATAGGAGTCTCGAGAACCAGGTTCAGTGATGTGAAGTCGTATTGTAGCAACAGTACTTATACATACATATTCAGAAGGAAAGTCATGTGATCTTATGTTCGTACCAAGTTTGCCATTGAAGCCATTGTAGTCGAGTATTGGAGTGCGAGGCGAGTCCTCTTGATCCTACTAGTTCATAGGTGCAATGGGAATGGACTAAAGTGATTACTTCTAAGATGGTCGGTATAGATGATGATTTCCAGTTTCTGGTTATAAGCAATCTGGTCGCTAGAAGGACATGAGTGAGGACGGTGCGAAATGTACGTGGGATAGTATCAGGAAGTACGTTGAGAATAGCGAGTTGTGGTGTAAGGGTTATGGTAGTTTGGCTCAATTCTCGGAGGAGTTGAGTTACAGCTATCCAGAGGGTCTGTATTTTCGGGCATTGCCATAGGATGTGAATTAAGTCGCCAGTGTGGTTGCAGTTTCTCCAGCAAAGCGGAGAGATGTTAGGTTGGAATTTAGATAGTCTGTGAGGAGTGAGGTACCATCGAAGCGTGATTTTGTTTGTCAGTTCCCATAGGGCTGTGGAGCGAGTGGCTTTATAAACTGTTCTTAGCGCTTGTTGCCATTGTGTCTCAGAGTATTGCGTTTGTGTGTCCGATTCCCAATTTGTGAATGGTTTGGATTTGTAGAATGTATTTTTCTCCTGTAGTGAAGAGTATATAATTGAGATACCTTTTGCATTGGAGTTTTGGGAGAAATAAAATTTCCAAAGCTTGGTAGGTAATGCCCCTTCAATGCACGTGTATGTGGATAGGCACGTTCTAATCCTGAGGTAAGTGAGAAAAGCCGAGGTAGGTGCATTATAGGCTACTTGTATCTCGGAGAATGTTTTGCGATCGGTCAATTTTCTAAGTTCTGCAGTGGAAGATGCATGTGTTATGAGCCACTTGGGGAGGGTAAGATCCGGGGATAAGAGTTGAAGAGTTTGTAGTGGTATCTGCAATTGTTTCGTGGTAGAGTGTAACCACTTATGTGCGTGTAGTATTTTCCATGCTTTAATAGATGCCTGTATGGTTGGCGAGTACAAGTGCAGATTTCTGATAGATGCTGTGGTAATAAATAACCAGAGTTGAAGACTAGGACCAGGTGTGGCGTCATTTTCTATGTCACCCCATAACGTAGTGTGGTGGACTTTGGTCCATTCCTGTAGTTGGGAAAGAATGGTTGCTAGGTAATAGTCCCGAATGTCGATGTAACCCATTCCGCCCACATTTTTGTGTTTGATGAGTGTAGAGTGTTTGCTTCTAGGCTTTTTACCTTGCCATATATAAGTAGTAAGAATAGTTTGCAGAGATTTGAGGTAGGAGGTGGATAAGGGGATGGGAAGGGAGCGAAATATATAAAGAATTCTAGGCAAAATAAGCATTTTGAAGGCCGCTAGCCTTCCTGACCAGGATAGTTCATATTTAGCTAGTTTGGTTGTTTCTGTGGACAGCATTTGTTTGGCCGCAGAGTAGTTGTTTTTGAATAAGCCAGAAGTCGATTTCGTGAGTGTTATGCCTAGGTATGATATGCCATTATCCGCCCAAGGATATGCGTATTGGCCACGTAAGATATTGCTGGTAATCGCATCCATGCCCAGGTCTAAGATATAGGATTTACTTTCGTTAATTTTATAGTACGAGACAGAACTAAATTGCATTAGAACATTTTGTACCGAAGCCAGGGAAGACATGGGATTGGTAAGCATCATTACAACATCATCAGCGAATAGGTTAATTTTATGATCTACTAGACCGATTTTGAATCCTGAGATCCCTCTGCACATTCTAACGTGTTCCGCCAGGGGTTCCATGATAAGGTTAAAGATAAGTGGGGATAGTGGGCACCCCTGACGGGTTCCATTCGTTATTAGGAATGGTCGGGAGATCATCCCTTCTGTGTATACTTGGGCTGATGGGGCGGAGTATAAGGTCATGATTGCTGACAGTATATGGCCTTGGAATCCGAATTTATGGAGTGTAGCTTCTAAATAATTCCAGTGGACCCTGTCAAACGCCTTCTCTGCATCCAGAGATAGGAGCAGAGAAGGCGTTCTGGTGGTCTCTGCATGGTGGATTATGTTAATGAGCCTTCTCGTGGCGTTGTATGTTTGCCTTCCTTTTGTAAACCCAGATTGGTCCGGATGGATAAGTGTGGGCATAATTTGGACCAGTCTATTTGCTATGAGTTTGGCATATATTTTCGTATCAATATTAAGCAGTGAGATCGGCCTAAAGTTTTGGGGTGTGGTAGGGTCTTTCCCCGGCTTTGGTAAAGTGATTATTAAAGCATTCAGCATTTCATTAGGGAGAGAAGAGGAGGAGGCAGCGTCATTGCACACTTGGGAGAGGTGAGGAGCTAGTGTAGAACAGAATTTCTTGTAATATTCGTTTGTTAAGCCATCTGGCCCTGGGGATTTGTTAGGCGGTAAGGCTGATATGATATTTTGAATCTCTAGATGGGTAAAAGGTGCGTTTAGGTCAGTGAGATGTTGCTGTGATAATGTCGGTAGTTTAATTGCTTGCAAAAATGAGTTGATATCTGCAGCGGTTGGTTGTTTTGTGGTGGTGTCATCTTTTAAATTGTATAGTGTATGGTAGTAGTGGCTAAATGCGTCGGCTATAGCTTGAGGGTCAAAAAGTTTTTTGTTTGTAGCTGGGTGAAAGAGGTGTGGTATTCTGGATTTAGTATAATGACCTTTGAGTTTAAGTGCAAGTGCTTTCCCTGCCTTGTTGCCTGTAGTGTAGTAGTGGGCTTTGAGTTTAGTGTGAAAATTGGAATGTGATTCTAAAAGTAGGTTTCTAAGTTCTTGCCTAAGGAGAATTAGTTGGTCTCTAATTTTGGGGTCAGGGTTGGATTGGTTTTGATCATCCAATTTTTGTATTGTAGCCATAATGGTGTCTAGACGCTGTGATCTCCTCCTTTTCTCTCTAGCACTGAGTTGTATAATAATGCCTCTGACATACGCTTTGTGGGCATTCCAGAGGACTGTGTTGCTGGAGACTGAGCCAATATTTAATTTGAAGAATTCCTCTAGATGATTACGTATGTAGACGGAATGTTCGGGGGAGTGAATGATGGCTGCATTTGCTCTCCACACTGTGTGTCTGGAGGGATTGGGGTGGTCTGCTATTTCAAGTGATATTGGGGCGTGATCAGACCAAGATATCGTGCCTATATCTGAGGCCGTCGAGTTGGTTAGTGTCCATTTATCAACTAGAAAATAGTCAATCCGCGTGTATGAATTGTGTCTGGTAGAAAAGGAGTAGTCTCTTTCCGTGGTGTGGTGGCATCTCCAGACGTCGTATAGGTTATTGTTCCTTATGAAAGAGGTCATGGGGGATGTGAGTCTGGATGTGCGTGAAGAAGCATCAATCAAATTGTCCGGTACTATGTTGAAGTCACCGCAAATAATAAAACAACCCTTTCTGAATTTCTCAAGCTTTTTCATCAGTTTGGATAAGAATTTGATTTGGCCGGTGTTAGGGGAGTAAATATTAACGATTGTATATCTGGTTTTGTCTAGGGTACAGTCCAATGCTAGATATCTCCCTTCATCATCTTCCATGCTGTTGTGGAGTGTAAATGCAATGGTATTTTTGATTGCTATCATGACCCCATTTTTCTTGTCTGGACCAGAGGATTTGAAAATGTGGGAGAAGTGGCGGTTAGTGCAGTGAGGTTCAGCCAGTTTTTTAAAGTGAGTCTCTTGGAGGCATAGGACGTCACATTTGGAGTCAGTGGCGGTCTTCCACATAGAAGATCTTTTGGCCAGGTGATTAAGCCCTTTGGTGTTGAGTGAGAGAAATTTTGGCATCTTGCGTAGATGGTGTGAATGTCAGGTGTATTGGGTGGTACTTACAGTTGGAAGGATCTCTTTTCAGCGTTCTTATGTTTCTTGAGACGAGTTCCTGGGATTCGTTGTAGGAGGATGTTCTCGAGACGGAGGTGAACCGGAGGAGGTAAGGGTAGAAGGAGGAAAGTAGGTTAGAACACTACGTTTATCTTTAAGCAGACAATAATAGAGTGGTGTAAAACTGTTGCTTCCAACAGCCTGATAACACTAGGCTGTGTTAACTGAGCGGGGTAAGAGTTTGTGGTGAAAGCTGCACGAGCAAGGCACCGACCGGATAGAGTGGTGCATAATGAAGATTCACAACGCCTGTTGAGTGGCTTCAGCGTGCGTTATGTGGCAAATTAGGATAAGAGGGTTGCGTAGCTCCCCTGTGGGTAGTGGGCAGTGCGTCAGGTTCTCCTGGGACAATATCCCACTGTTTGAGGAGCCGAATGCCTTCTTGGACTGTAGTGATGACATGTTTTGTTCCATTCCTGGTGACAATTAATTTAGTGGGAAAACCCCATTGGTACGGGATTTTGTGGTTGAATAGCGGTTTGGTAATGGTGTTGAGCTGCCTACGTAGTTGTCTAGTGTGTTGAGACAGGTCCGCAAATAGCTGTAGGTTAGTATACGGTTCTGGAAGTTTACTCAGATGCCTGGTCTTAAATAGGAGCTGGTCTTTGGCGTGAAAGAAGTGGACTCTCATTAAGACATCCCTGGGTATAGCTGCAGCTAGGTGTGGCGGTTTGGGAATGCGGTGTATGCGGTCAATTATGGTCTCCATTGGCGATAAATCAGGCAGTATAGTGGTGATCATGGTTCTGGCGTATGAGTTGAGGTCATTTGGGAGGATAGATTCGGGTATACCCCTGATCTTGACGTTGTTACGTCGGGAGCGGTCCTCGAGGTCCGCCATTTTGGCTTTCAACCATTGTTGTTCATCATGTGTGTGATCTTGAGCATCCACAAGATCATTGACAGTGGCTGTCATATCACCCATGTGATTTTCAATGTGTTGGATTTTGTTGCCCATAAGCTGCATATGGGATGAAAATTTAGTGAACATGGATGTTATATCATTTTGAAGGGATGCCTGGAGAGAGATGAGCATCTCCTTCATGGTAGTGTCCAGAACAGGCTGGTCAGATGTGGGGAAGGCCGCTATAGCAGATGGCTGCTGTGAGGTAATGAGGGATGCAGGGCTTACCTCAGTGATGTCTGTGGAATCCAGTCGCATCCTCGCTTTCGCTGGGCTGTTGCTGGCTGAGGAGGGAGTATATTGTAGAGGAGACTCTGCTGTGTGCTGCTGATGTGAAATTTCTGGGTCTTCAGCGTCAGGGAGATCCGTGTAGGCTGAGGAATGTGAGGAATTTTGTGCAGGGCCGCGGGCGCCATCTTGGATTCCTGTGTCCGGCGGCTGTGAGTAGTAGTCAGTCATCCGTTTCGGCGGCCGGTAATCTTTCCTCTTGCAGCTCGTGTGAGGCATAGCAGAGGCTGTGGGGCACGTCTCTGTGTAGTTAGGGTTTTTTTTTGTTGATTCCTAGCGGCGATGTGTCCGTGAGCGTTCCGGTCGGTGCAGGAGCTGTGGGATCAGACGTCCATCAAGCTCGGCGGTTAGCCACGCCCCCCTCTAAATGAAAATAGTTTTGAGGCATGTCTGTGATTCTTTTTTTTCTACACAATTAAACAATTAAATGAACATTTTCCAAGAGTACTTTTTGCCAGGAGTTGTAGATATAGATATTAGTTGTTTTATGCATTATTTTTAATTGTATGTGGTTCATGTAATGTAGAACAGTGGATTTAGGGGTATTTTTTTCATTTGTATTAATTTTACACTTTTGCTATATTTTTTATATTGTATGTAACACATTTTATACATAAAACCCCATATAATCAATGATTGTGGAAATTTGCATTTTTTTTTTTTTTTCAGGCCGTCGTCTTCATACATTTCATTGAAACGGCACCAAACAAAAGTTCCAGCATCATCACCCTGCCCACTGCAGATTCAGAGTCATCACTGAATGTCACTTTCATCCAGTCATCCACAGTCCGTGATTTTCTTTAGCCAACTGTAACCTTGTTTTTTTTCTGTTTAGATGTTAATAATGGTTTTCGTTTGGCTTTTCTGTATGGAAATCCCATTTCCTTTAGGCGATGTCCTACAGTTCGGTCACAGACATTGACTCTAGTTTTTGACCATTTGTTCCCCTTTTGTTTTGTTATGCATTTTCTGTTTTCAAGGCATACTCCTTGAAGCTTTCTATCTTGACGCTTTGATGTCTTCCTTGGTCTACCAGTACACTTCCCTTTAACAACCTTCCCATTTGATTTGTACTTGGTCCAGCCTTTAGACACAGCTGATTGGAAACAGCCAACATATTTTACAACATTCCGTGATGATTTACCTTCTTGAAGAGCATCCATACTAAAAGCTGCAGTCCGACTGATCTGAATGTGTAAGCTATCAGCCGGACCCTTAAGCTCCATTCAGATTTGGTGTTTTGGGATCTCGGGCAGAATCCCTGCAATTCTGCCTGCGGTTTCAAATCGCACTACAATCGCAAAATGCATGTTCAGGTGCCATTCATTTTCACTGGCACCTAAAACCCATTATGTTATCCTAAATTCATTTAATACTCTTCTGACACCCCAGTAGAGTCATTTGCAACAGTATTTTGTGGATTGTTTGAAGGCTGACAAGCCTCTGTTTTTATATACTAGTTTTTATGTGTACAAATAAAGTTACTATTTTTATAAATGTTGTTTAGTCTCCCATGTTGAAGCCTTTAAAGTCCGGTACTTTAAGCAGAACCTGGTTAGCCGGTCCAGCACTTTTTTCTTGTAAAACAGTGTGGTTTTGCTGTGATTATCACACAATAAAGGGCGTGACAATCACGGCAAACCACAACGCGTGACACTTTTCATTTAAAAAGAAGCAGGAGCTTCTTTTGAGTGACAAGCTTCGTGCATTGCGGTTTTCCAAGATTGCACACACGATTTATGCATGATAATTCCAGCAACAAATCCTGATTGAGCGTTGAGCCAGGGGTTGAATCCTGCTCTGAACAGTAGTGTTAATGCCTTTGGTGTCCATTTATAAAACAGAGATCAGCCCTGATCCTGAGGATCACGGCTGATCTCTGGGGTATACTGGTTTATATAGCTGAGATAAGGAGCAGAGAACATGTATATACACATAGATATATATGTGTGTGTATATGTATGTGTGTATGTGTGTATGTATGTATGTGTATGTATATGTATATTAGACATGTGCATTTTCGTCCAAATGCATTTTCGTCCGAATTTCAGGTATTTTCGTTATCGTTTTAACAAATGATAACGAAAGTGCAGGATTCCGAAAAAGGAAAATCCGACATAAACAAATGCTTTATTTTCGTTGTGACAACAGTTCGATATAGATATAGATAGGAGATTTGACGCTGACATTCGACAGACACCATAAGCCTTCAATGACAGATTTGACCTTAATTCATTTGGATTTTCGGACGAATGCAATCTTTAACGAAAAACAAAATAAATAAAAAAGAATTTCGGGAGTAACTAAAATGTATTTTTCGGATGAAAATGAAATACATATATATATATATATATATATATATATATATATATATATATATATATACACATATACACACACACACATAGTGAAACTAAAGTTTAAAAGAGCATGCAATTACAGTTTTCAGACATGTGACAACTAAGGAAATATATATATTCATGTGTGTGTGTGTGTGACACACACACACACACACACACACACACACACACACACACACACACACACACACACACACACACACACACACACACACACACACATATATTTCCTTAGTTATGGCGTCTGAAAACATGTAATTGCATGCTCTTTTAAACTTTAGTTTCACTTTTTGAACTCGGCTGCACCGTAATCTCACAATATCTCGTGAGATTACAGGCAGCCCACCCACTTTTACACTGATCTTGGTCGTTTTCAGAGGAAACACTTCTCCTCTGTTCTCCCTCTGAGAACTGAAGTTCTCAGTTTAATAAACTGGCTGCAGAGGAGATAATTTTCCTCTGATAACTGCCAAGAACTGAGAAAAAAATTCTCAGTTTTATAAACGTACACCTTTGTTTTTAATGGCTTTGTAAGTGTAGTTTTTATTTTTTATAATAAAAAGGGATAAATATTAGTATACAAAGAGCACTATTTGTTGCATTTTTGTAACCTTTTATGGACGGATTATATTGAGGAGTTGAGCAAATCAGAAAGAGAAGAACCAGTGAGCCAGTCATCCAGCTGATCCCAACTTTAGGGAAACAGGCATATTAAGACCTTTTATAATTTAAAGGTCTTCATTTTAGGTGAGAAATTATCTATATAACCTGTTTGATGGCGGTGGCGATTCAAACGAGCACACTGGGATTTAGTATTTTTCCTGTGAAGTAGAATTATCACTTTTTCGTAGCATGGACTGATGAGTGTATGGGCTTGTTACTAATATTTTGTCACTATGTATTTTTTCATTTATTATATATTATGCACTGTTCTGCATAGGAATTATTGTATGTTATTACATTATCATTTATGTTAGAATAACATTGTTTTTTTATTTAGCACATTGGGTGATTAACAATGAATAATGCCCTAGAATTATTGCGCCCACTGTGGGGTGCGTGGTGATACATAATATGTGTGGCATACTCAATGTTTTCTTGTGTGAGCAACTGACACATGCATTTTCTTAAACATTGTTTTAAACTTTTTTTTGGGGGGGGGGGCGGGTTTAATTATTTTATCTAACCTTTTAAAATGCTTTTTTTTTTTAAACTTAACTTTATTGCTATAACAAGGGTAATGAGCCTCTATGTGATAGCATAGTGCAGGCAAATTGTTATCTTTAGGGTGACTTAAAGGGTGTATACAACCTCTGTGTCACCTCTGCACTCTTTTGAAGCTGATCCAGCCCAAATATGAAATATTTCATATAAAGGGAGTACATATTTTTTGTTATCCCACAATTACTTTTTATTTGAAGTTGAAATTTGAAATTTTCTCTTACATTCTTCAGATACATAGATGATGTCATATTCATTGTTGACCGTGACATGCACGTAGCAGATTTAGTTCATTATTTAAATACTAACAGCCATAAACTAAATTTCACTTTTGAAACACACATTAGTTATTTGAATTTAAATGTATTCATTTATTTTCATGTTCATCATGAAATTTGATCATGTTGTATCGCAAACCAGTCACCAATTGCTTCATTATGGTAGTTGTCATCCACCCAATGTATTTAGAGTGATTTCCAATGGTCTAGAGCTCCTTATTAGAAGGCTTTCATAAAAAATAAAAAGACATGAAAGATGGATGCATCATTTGCAGCTTCCCACCAATATAGTGAGCACTCCAGGAATTATTTTAGCAGGTACTTTGGATTTACCACTTCTTTATTTTCACTAAGCGAGTGAATGCAAAGGCTTATATGCAAAAGGTGTTTGGGGACCTGGGTACTGGCACAGGGGACATGTATCAATGCAAAAGAAAGTTTTTAAAAAGGCGTTTTTTTTTAGGAGAATGATTTTAAGAATGCCTAAAGTCAAACAATTAAAATGAAATATTCCTTTAAATATCTTGCCTGGGTGGTCCCCTTAGTCTGCCTGTAAACTAGCGCATTTTCCCCATGTTTATAACAGTACCGCAGCAGGATTACATTTATAATGTCATTTAAAATTGCTTGCGGCTGTAATGTATTGCCATATAGCAGGACTATACATAAAAAAATCATTGAAAAAAAATGGCCTTTGGGTCTGGTATAGATATTAAGGGGAACTCCACGGCAAAATTTAAAAAAAAAATGGTGTAGGGTCCCTCCCAAAATTCATACCATGCACCCCATACCCATTCACATAGGGGGAGGAGGCCAGGATCTGGGGGCCCCCTTGTTAAATAAGCCCTCAGCCTGCAGACCCCCACAACCACTGGGCAAGGGTTATGGGCATGAGGCCCTTGTCCCCATCAACCCCAAAGCACCCTCCCCATGATGAGGACATGTGGCCTGGTACAGTTCAGGAGGGGGGGGGCGCTCTCTTGTCCCCCTGCCTTTTCCTGTGGCCTGCCAGGTTTCATGCTCGAATAAGGGTCTGGTATGGATTTTGGGGGGACCCCCACATCATTTTTTTTTTTTATAAATTTGCCGTGTGGGGTTTGCCTTAAAATCTATACCAGACCCAAATATGAACCCAGTACTATCTGGATATAATATGGTTTATCCAGACAGCAATAACATCTATGAAATGATAATTAAAAAATTCCGTAATATTTTTTCTGTGTGCCCAAACCATGTAAAGTTGTATACTTGCTCATTACCTGTCTAAGCTGACTGTTAGTACTTTCTGATTAAAAAGACTGTTTAAACAAAACTACAAAGTCCTACACAGAATGCACATTCACTGATATCAATGGACTGATTCATAACATAATTGCTCTTGGAAAAAAAACTACAAAAAACTTTGTCTTTACATTAAAGTGGAAGCCCAGGCTAGCTCTAACTAAGCTTAAAATGACTCCCACCCTCCTCGTAACTCCTATTCTAAGTACCCTGTAGAAGAAAGATGCTTATATCTATGCTTATATGTGATTGGCTCCCAGCAAGCGGCTCCAGGGGAGAGAGTGGACAGCCAGAGAAGAATGCCCCATAGTATGCCTATGGGTGATGTCACTGCCCAGGCATTCCAACGTTTGTCCGCACCTACTTTCTCCTGAAGCCGGCCACATGGGAGATCACATGACTGGACCTGAGTGCCCTGAGAATAGGTAAGTATAGGAATGTAAAAATGTTTGTTTATACAGCCATCATAAAAAAATTGAAATCCTGATCACCACCTACCTCCCCAAGCAGTACAGTGCCACTGTAGTGACACTGCACTGCTAGGGTGATAGTGGGTAACATTTTATTTTTTTTAATTATAATATTTCTTTTTTGTTTTTTACATACTCTCACCAGAGCAAGTGTAGTGTCACTATGGTGACATTGTACTGCTGTGGTGCTGATGTCTGTCTCCGATCACTTCCACAGCAGTAAAATGTCACCAAACAAGTGCTGCCAGTCGGTATCTCTAATCAGAGACACACCAGTCACAGTGTCCCTGATCACTGCCACACCAGTCATAGTGTCCCTAATCACTGCCACACCAGTACTAGTGTCCCTGATCACCACCTCACCAGCAGGTTTTGCTTATGGAGCACATTTTTTTCTAAAATCCTGAAATATCACAGAAACCTCTATTACAAACTAAGACATTCCCTATTTAAGCAATATAAACAATATGTAAACATTAACAATACTCACAACGAGTAATCTGCTGGCTTCACAATGAAAAATTCCAAACAGTGACAACATGTGAGCATGCTAGGATCTGCGATTTGTTTAGTAGGACTGCGACATTGCGGCAGACAAATCTAACCCCAAATTATTCTTTTTGGGGACCAGTAACATTATTACATTAATCAGTGCTATAAAAATGCAGGCAAGGGGTTAAAACTGGGGGGCGATCAAGGGGTTAAGTGTGTTCCCTCAGTGTGTTCTAACTGTAGGGGGGATGGGCTTACTGAAACATGACAGAGATCACTGTTCCCGATCACTGGGAACAGTAGATCCTTGTCATGTCACTAGGCAGAACAGGGAAATGCCTTGTTTACATAGGCAGTTCCCCGTTCTTCCTCTTCTCAATGCTCGCCCGCTATACCGTTATTATGGAGGGACAGACAGGTATGCCCATTTGCGCAAGAGAGCCACTCTGCCGACATATATTGGCATGCTCTGGTCGGCAAGTGGTTAAACAGAATCTGCGCCTAGTTGCTATATACACTGCACAAACATACTATCCTTGTATCCACAAAATATTTTAAATTACTGTACCTCTGACAGCCTCACAGACACAAATAAACCTCAGCACAAAGGATCATTGCATATGCTTTCATGCACACAAAAAGAACTGACTGACTGAGTCTACCTTAAAAAAGAACTTCATTAAAACCAGCAACTTTTGTGATGAGCTTCAAGTTCGAGTCGAGCATGAGTTTGACTCGAACATCGGCTGTTCGATCGAACATTATGGGGCGTTCGCGCCAAATTCGTGCGGTGCGTCATGCCCCATAATGCACTGCATCATGCTTTGGGCAATCACAGCGCCGTAAAATGTATATACTTTCTCCTACATATATATCCACTACATTCTAGTCTAGCCAAGCCTATATCTGATTGCAGGCCATTGCTGGTGTACGTTTTCAAATACACTTTCAGGCAGGCAGGCAAGTGATTCAGTGATCTGCAGTGCATAATATATATATATATATATACTGTCTCCTACATATATATCCACTGCATTCTAGTCTAGCCAAGCCTATACCTGACTACAGGCCATTCCTGGTGTAGGTGTTCAATTACACTTTTAGGCAGGCAGGCCAGGCAGGTGATTCAGTGATCTGCAGTGCATAAATATATATATATATTCTGTCTTCTACATATATATCCACTGCATTCTAGTCTAGCCAAGCCTATACCTGACTACAGGCCATTTCTGGTGTACGTTTTCAAATACACTTTCAGGCAGGCAGGCAGGCAGGTGATTCAGTGATCTGCAGTGCATAAAATATATATACTGTCTCCTACATATATATCCACTGCATTCTACTCTGGCCAAGTCTATACCTGACTACAAGCCATTCCTGGTGTACGTTTTCAACAACACTTTCAGGCAGACAGGCCAGGCAGGTGATTCAGTGATCTGCAGTGCATAAGCATATATTTACAGTCTCCTACATATATATCCACTGCATTCTAGTCTAGCCAAGCCTATACCCGACTGCAGGCCATTCCTGGTGTAATTTTTCTAGTAAACTTCAGGCGGTTTTTTGCTAATCCAATTTTACAGCATGTCCGGAAGGCCACCAAGGAAAGGCAGATGCTCACAGGCCACTAAAAAAGGGCAAGCAGGCTCTGTGTCTACAGCCAACCGTGCTGGTCGTGGACACAGTGAATTCTCAGCACGTGGCCGTGGGGCACGCTTGTCCTTTTTTTCGGCAGCTGAACGTGTTGAGCAACAACATGCAGAAGAGTTGGTAGAGTGGATGACAAAGCCGTCCTCATCCTCCTCATCCTCTGTCACCCAGGCTAAGAGAAGGTTGGCTGCCAGTGCAGCTGCCAAAGTGGCCTATTCCATCTGCTCAATGGCATCAGTCACTCCTTTACTAGCCCCACCATCATGTCCTGAGGAGTCCCCAACCTGTTCGACCACAGTGTCGGGTACATGCTACAGGAGGATGCGCAGCGTTTTGAAGGCTCTGATGATGGTACCCAGGTTGAGGAGGAAGGCAGTAACGTGAGCCCAGAGAGAGGGGGTGCCCGCGAAGGAAAAGAAACTGGCAGTCGTGTTCCCCCAGCTGCAGCATACTGCCAGGTTTTCTCCAGTGGCGAGGAGGGTGGGGATGATGAGGTCACTGACTCTACGCTGATAGAAGAGAGGAGGAGGAGGAGGCACATCTCCAACGAGGCAGGATGCCCTCCAGGGGCCAGCTTAAGGACAGCAGACCAACTGCACCACACCACAGAGCTCCACATGTGCAGGGCGCTGCTGACTCCGCACGTTTTTTCAAAAGTTCTTTGGTGTGGGCCTTTTTTGAGACGTGTGCAGCAGATCGCACCATTGCTGTTTGTAACATATGTCTGAAGCGTATCAAGCGTGGCCAAAATAGCAGCCGCTTGGGCACCACATGCTTGACCAGACATATGTCGAGCGCCCATGCAGTCCATTGGCAACAGTACTTAAAAGACCCACACCAAAGAACAAGGTGGATCTCTCCTTGCTGCTCATCAGCTGGGATCTCCAACCCCACTATACCTTCAGTCCTCTCAGAGACTTGTACTGAGAGGAATGAAAGTGTAGAATTAGGTGTCCCAAGCACTTGCGGGCAATCTGCTAGCGGTAAACCTAAATCCGATTATAGCAGGCAAATTTCCCTACCCCAGTTGCTAAACTGGCGAAAGAAATTTGGTCCCAGCCATCCACATGCTCAGCAGCTGAATGCTAGTTTGGCTAAATTGCTAGCACTCCAACTGCTGCCTTTTCAGCTGGTAGACTCTGTCCCCTTTCGAGAAATTGTGGAATGTGCGGTACCTCAGTGACAGGTTCTCGTAAGGCCATTCCGGCTCTTTACCGGCATGTGGAAGGCAATGTCTCGGCCTCGTTGGACAGGGCAGTCAGGGGTAAGGTGCATATTACCGCTGACTCATGGTTCAGCAGGCATGGACAGAGATATTACCTTTCTTTCATGGCACACTGGGTAACCCTGCTGGCAGCTGGGAAGGATGCAGGACAGGGTGCAGTAATGTTCGAGCTTGTTCCGCCACCACGCCTCCAAAATGCTGGTAGTGGTGATTCTGCCTCACCTCTCTCCTCCACCCCCTCCTCTTCTTGTTCCTCTATGGCCTCTTCCTGTTCAGATTTGTCCTCTGAAACAGCAGTGCTCTGTAGGCATTCTAGGGGCTACGCAAGCACTCAGGCAAAAAGATGCTATGTGGTGTTTGAGTTGGTCTGCTTAAGGGGACAGGAGCCACACTGGGGCAGAGATTCTGGCAGCTCTGCAGGGGCAGGCTCAGAGGTGGTTGACGCCGTGCCAGCTTCAGCCAGGAATGGTGGTTTGCGACAATGGCACCAACCTCCTCTCCTCCCTCCGACGGGGACACTTCACCCATGTTCCCTGTTTGGCTCACATCATTAATTTGGTGGTGCAGTGGTTCTTGTGCAGGTACCCAGGCTTACAGGATCTCCTGAGGCAGACCAGGAAAGTCTGTGGGCATTTCCACCGGTCATATAATGCCAGTGCTCGGCTGGCTGACCTTCAAAAGGAATGCAACCTGCCCAAGAAGCCTTATCTGTGACATGCCCACTAGGTGGAACTCAACGTTGGCAATGCTGCAATGGCTGCACATGCAGCAGAGGGCCATCAACAAGTACCTGTGTGAGTATGGCACCAGGAGAGGGTCAGGGGAGCTTGGCTTTTTTTCACCACGCCAGTGGCTAATGATCAAGGATGCATGCATTATCCTGTCACCATTTGAGGAGGCCACGAGGATGGTGAGCAGTGACAGTGCATGCATCAGTAATACTGTCCCTCCTGTCTTCCTGTTGGAGCACACGCTGCGTGGAATAATAGACAGGGCAATTGAGGCAGAACAGAGGGAGGAAGAGGAAGACTTTCTTACCTCTCAAGGCCCCCTTTATCCAGACAGTATTCCTGCAGGCCCGCCTATCACACAGGAAGAGGAGAAGGAGGAGGAGGAGGATGAGGGGGATTGTGTCAGCATGGAGGTGGAGCCTGGCACTCAGCATCAGCAACAGTCTTCAAGGGATTGTTTTCAGTCCCCAGAAACCCATGGACTTGTAAGTGGCTGGGAGAAGGTGGCTGCGGATCATGTCGTCCTTAGTGACCCAGAGAACTCCGGACCGCATGCCTCAGCAAACCTACGCTGCAAAGCCTCCGAAAGGACCCTCGGATTCGTGGTATCAAGGAGAGGGATCAGTACTGGCTGGCAACACTTCTTGATCCACGTTACAAGGATAAGGTTACAGAACTTATCCAGCCTTCGCAGAGGGAGCAGAGGATGAAACATCTTCGGGAGGTCTTGTAGAAAGGTTTGTGCAATGCGTTTACAGAGCCTGGGAGGTTACAATTTCCTGGTCCTCCTAGACAACGTGTTGCTGAGGCTTCGGTCAGTCATAGAAGGAGTGGTGGAGAAGGTGGCTGTCTGACCGATACGTTCAGACAATTTTTTAGTCTGCAGCCCCAAGGTCTGATCGGTTCCAGCAACCATCGCCAGCCTCTGATTTACATGGTGCAGGAATACCTTGGGGCAAGATCAGACTTGGAGTCCTTTCCAACCGAAAATCGACTGGGTTACTGGGTCTTGAGGATGGATCACTGACCAGAGCTTGCACAGTATGCAATTGAGCTACTGGCCTGTCCTGCATCCAGCGTTCTATCTGAACGCACATTCAGTTCTGCTGGAGGCTTTGTAACCAATCACAGAGTGCGCCTGTCCACAGACTCGGTTGATCGGCTCACCTTCATAAAAATTAATCAGTCTTGGATAACCAGCTACCAAGCACCTGATGCTGATGTAACCGATTCATTTTTTTTATGAATGTGAGATCCCTTGAAGACTGCCTATGCTGATGCTGAGTGACTATCCTGTTATGCTGAGTGACTATCCTATTCCTCCTCAATGTTCATGTTGATAGCTTCTAAGAACATTTTTGATTCTGGGCACCAGTGTTGGTCATCTTACTTTAAAAAAGTAATTAGTTAAGTTACAAATTACTTCTCCCAAAAAGTAATTACGTTAGTAACTCAGTTCCTACATTGGAAAAGTAATTTGTTACGCAGCAAAGTAACTGTGACTTTTTTTTTATATTCTATACGTGTAACTAAGGGGCGGGTCTAGTATTACTGTAAACAAGGGGCTCATTTATTATTATTGATATATATCGTGTAACCAAGGGGCTGCTCTATTATTACTCTAACAAAGGGGCAGATCTGTTATAGCGTGTAAGCAAGGGGCGGGTCTATTATTATTATATCGTGTAAGGGGTGGATGGCTACAGAAGAGGGCGAAAGTTAAATTAATGGGCAGAGCTCGATATATAACAATAATAATAAATGCTCCCCTTGGTTACAGTAATACTAGACCTGCCCCTTAGTTACATGATAGACATCCCTTGCAGAGTAGCATGAGCATTGGGAGCGTGCGGCATCGCCTCGTACAATTACATGTTAACTGCGCAATGTAGAGTTCACTGTAGAGCTGTTTGGGTTCGGCAATTTTCGTAAACTCCGTAGTCCTTCGTACTGCGCAATCGCTGCGCCTGCGCAGTACCCCCTGTGGTCCTTATGCGGTGGGGGAACTTTTTCGGGAGAACACCGGAATTACACTACTACCATCTAGTGGCGGTAGATGTAATTGCAGTAACGCCGCCCAAGTAATGGGAACTCGTTACCCTCTAAAGTAACTGCGTTAAGTAACTCCATTTATTTTAACTCAGTTACTTACATCACTGCTGGGCACTAGCACCAGTGCCTAAAGCCCAATTTTTCTGCCCCTGTTTAACAGGGGAGCGTAATTACAATTTTTGCTGTAATATTTTGCAGCAGGGCTCGTTCCTGCGCTCAATTAGAGTATCTGTGAGGGGTTGTAGTGATGTGGCACCAGTGCTTAATGCCCAATTCTTCTGCCCCTGTTTAACAGGGGCGCATAATTAAAATTCTTGCTGTAATATTTCGCAGCAGGGTACGTTCCTGCGCTCAACTAGAGTATCTGTGAGTAGAGTTGAGCGGACACCTGGATGTTCGGGTTCGGCCAAACTTTGGAAAAAAGTCCGGGTTCGGGACCGAACTTGACCCGAACTTGACCCCGAACTCCGAACCCCATTGAAGTCAATGGGAACCCGAACTTTTCAAGACTAAAATGGCTGTAAAAAAGTCATGGAAAGGGCTAGGGGGCTGCAAATGGCAACAAAATGTTGTTAAGAGCATGGCAAGTGCTCTGCAAACAAATGTGGATAGGGAAATAACTTAAAATAACATAAAAAATAAAAAATAAAAATAAAATGCTGGAGGCCCCCTTCTCAGCAGAAGAGGTACAGGAAGTCATTAAGAACCTCAGAAACTCAACGGCACGATGCTGCACATATGGTGGGAATACCCCAGAATACGCACTTTCTGGGAAAAATTATTCAATTTAATGGATAAGATAGTGGGAAAATAAAATACTTGGAAATGAAAAAAATGAAAAAATTATAAGCTTGACCTAGGAGGACGAGGTCCATATGGAGTAGGAGGTTAAGGTGGCGGTGGATGTGGCGGTGTAGGTGGAAGCGGCGGTGGAGGAGGACGAGGTAGCCAACACTGGTTCAAAAATACAACAATGGCTGGGTAAGGCTAGTGGTGAATGATGTGTCGAATTCTGTCCCCCATCGCATAGTGTCCGCCCTGTACTGCGCTTGCTCAGTACGTAGGACAAGAGGATTTCGAAACTCTCCGAAGACGATGCGCGGTGACTCCAGGTTCAAGCCACATCATCCGAGGTTGAAGCCTAGTCAAGCGAGCCCGTGAGGGGCCCTGTTACTATGTGCTACTGTATGTCCACTTGGATGGTGGGGCTTGAACCTGCACTCACTGCGCAGGCGACGTTCATCTTTGGAGATTTTGTGAATCTCCTTGTCCTCCGTACTGCGCAAGCACTGCGCCTGCGCAGTAAGTGGCCGGACACTATCCGATGGCCAGACAGTTTTTGTCAGAACACCGGAATACGTGTCTATTCTGCACAAGGTACAGACAAGTCCTGTGGGATCCATGCCTGGTTCATTTTAATGAACGTGAGCTTGTCCACATTGGCTCTGGACAGGCGGCTGCGCTTGTCTGTGATAACGCCCCCTGCCGTGCTAAATACACGTTCAGATAATACACTGGCTGCAGGGCAGGCCAGCTACTACAAGGCGTAAAGGGCAAGCTCAGGCCATGTGCCCAATTTGGAGACCCAGAAGTTGAAGGGGGCAGACCCGTCATTCAGTACATGTAGTACTACAGTTCCATCTCAGCTGGTGGTGCTGGTTGTTGTGGCGTGCTGACAAAGCTTTTCCACATTTCGGCCATGCTAACCCTGCCTTCCGAGGTGCTGGCGGTGGCGACCTCTTCCTCCTCTGCCTTCGCCTTGTGATTCCACCGTACCCCCGCTGCCAAGTGGGAATGCCACCAGCAGCGCGTCTACCAGCATGCGCTTGTACTCGCGCATCTTACGATCACGCTCCAGTGAGGTAATTAAGGACAGCACGTTGTCCTTGTAACGGGGATCCAGCAGGGTGGCCACCCAATAATCAGCACCAGTTAAAATGTGGGAAACTCAGCGGTCGTTGCGGAGACACTGCAGCATGTAATCGCTCATGTGTGCCAGGCTGCCCAGAGGCAACGAAAAGCTATCCTCTGTGGGAGGTGTATCGTCTGTGTCCTCTGTATCCCCCCAGCCACGCACCAGTGATGGACATGAGCTGGTCTGGGTGCCACCCTGCTGTGAACATGGTTCCTCCTCCTCCATCTCCTCCTCATCCTCCACCTCGTCATCCTCCAGAACTGTGCCCTTGCTACGAGACAATTGTGTACCTGGCGCTTGTTGGTGCAGGAACCCACCCTCGTAGCCACTTGTAAATGACTGCCCTGAAAGCCTTGGAAATGAACCCTCTTCCTACTCCTCCTCCTCCTGTGCCACATCCTCTTCAATCATCGCCTGAAGCGTTTTTTCAAGGAGGCATAGAACTGGCATAGTAACGCTGAAAACTGCGTCATCGGCACTGGCCATGTTGGTGGAGTACTCGAAACAGCGCAACAAGGCACACAGGTCTCGCATGGAGGCCCGGTTATTGGTGGTGAAGTGGTGCTGTTCCGCAGAGCGACTCACGCGTGCGTGCTGCAGCTGAAACTCCACTATAGCCTGCTGCTGCTCGCACAGTCTGGCAAACATGTGCAAGGTGGAGTTCCACCTTGTGGGCACGTCACATATGAGATGGTGAGTGGAAAGGCCGAAGTTACGCTGCAGCACTGACAGGCGAGCAGCAGCAGGGTGAGAACGCCGAAAGTGCGCACAGACGGCCTGCACATGCGCCAGGCAAGGGATGTGCGTCAAACCGCCTAGGCCCAGAGCTGCTACGATATTTCACCCATTATCGCACACCACCAGGCCGGGCTTGAGGCTCACTGCCACCAACCACTCATCGTTCTGTTGTTCCATGTCCCTCCACAACTCCTGCGCGGTGTGGGGTTTTTCCCCCAAACAGGAAAGTTTTAGAACTTCCTGCTGTCATTTAGCCCTGGCTGTGCTGAAGTTGGTGGTGAAGGTGTTACGCTGACCGGATGAGGAGGCGGTAGAGGATGAGTAGGCGGAGTAGGAGGAGTTAGCAACAGGAGGCAAACTGAAGTGCCCTGCAATCCTTGGTGGTGGAAGGATATGCGCCAAACTGCTATCCGCCTCAGGCCCAGCCGCCACTACATTTACCAGTGTGCTGTTAGGGAGATATAACATCCCTGACCGTGCTTACTGGTCCACGCATCCGTAGTTAGGTGGACCTTGCCACAGATGGCATTGCGCAGTGCACACCTGATTTTGTCCCCCACTTGGTTGTGCAGGGAAGTGATAGCTCGTCTGGAAAAGTCTGGAAAAGTGGCGGCTGGGCACGACGTACTGTGGGACAGCCAATGACATCAGCCTTTTAAAACTCTGCGTCTCCACCAGACGGAATGACAGCATTTCAAAGGAGAGGAATTTTGAAATGCTGGCATTCAGGGCCAGGGATCGTGGGTGGCTAGGGGGGTACTTCCTCTTCCGCTCCAGTATTTGGGAAATAGAGAGCTGAACGCTTCCATGGGACATTGTGGAGATGGTTGGTGACCCAGGTGGTAGTGTTGCTGGCAGATCCTCTGTTTGCGGGTTGGCAGGTGCCACTGTCACTACAGAGGTGGATGAAGAGGCCGAGACTGCAGCAGAAGAGGAAGCAGGAGGAGCCAGAGACCTTTCTTGGTTTTTGAGGTGTCTACTCCACTGCATCTCGTGCTTTGCACTTTGCACTTTGCACTCAGGTTGAGAATGTTTATGCCTCGCTTCAGGCTCTGATTGCACAGCGTGCAAACCACTCGTGTCTTGTCATCAGCACATTGTCTGAAGAACTGCCACGCTAGGGAACTCCTTGCACCTGGCTTTGGTGTGCTCGGTCCCTTGCTGCATTGGGCAGTAGCAGACGTACTGTCTAGGGGACAGACGCTCCGCTTTTGCACCCAGCTCCCTCTTCTGCTGTGCTGGTGGCTCTGTGCGACCACCGCCTCTTCCTCCGAACCACACTGGTCACCTGCATGACGTTGATTCCATGTGGGGTCAAGAACCTCATCGTCCTCCACATCATCTTCCACCCATTATTCACCCCTGCCCTCCTTGTCAGTCTGCACAATGGCGAAAGCAGCAGCAGTTGGCACCTGTGTTTCGTCATCATCCAAGACGTGCTGCGATGGTCCTCCCATGTACTCATCATGAAACATAAGCAGTTGGGCATTGGTGCACACAATCTCTTCCACTTCTGGGGCAGGGCTAGGTGGATGGCCCTGGGAAACCCTGCTAACAGAGTCATCAAAAAGCAGAAGAGACTGCTGCATGATTTGGGGCTCAGACTGCTTGGCTGATTTGCAAGGGGGTGAGGTGAAAGACTGATGGACATCGACTGCAGGTGCCAACTCTGAACTTTCATCAGGAGACTGGGTGGGAGACAATGTGAAGGAACCGGAGGCACTGTCAGCAACCCAATCTACTATCGCCTGTACTTGTCCTGGCCTCAACATTCGTACAGCCTCATTAGGCGCGCCGAAATACCGATGCAGGCTCTGTCGCCTACTCGCACCTGAGGAAGGTGTTTCACTAGTGCGTGTAGCTGGCACAGATCGACCACGTCCTCTCCCTGCAACAGGAGCTCCACCAGCAGCACCACGACCGGGGCCACGTCCCCTTTTGGATGATCTCCTCATATTTTCAAAATTTATGATCTCGCCCTAAATGGGTGTTTTTGCAATAGCAGAATACACCCACAGTATGTAAAGCGTGTATCTCAAAAACTGCTAAACTGCAGAACATGCTATTGGGAAAAAAAAAATGTCACTACAATTTTTTTTTGGGATAGCACAATAGAAGAAATATTGATCGATTGTGTGTCACACTCCTGCACACATGCACAAAGCACTGAAATATAAAATGTTTTGGCAATAGCAGAATGCACGCACAGTGTCTAAAGCGTGTATGAACATGCAGAAAATGCTATTGGAAAAAAAAAATGTCGCTACAATTTTTTTTTTTGGGATAGCACTATAGAAGAAATATCGATCGATTGTATGTCACACTTCTGCACACATGCACAAAGCACTGAAAGATTTTATTTTTTGGCAATAGCAGAATACACGCACAGTGTCTAAAGCGTGTATGAACATGCAGGAAATGCTATTGGAAAAAAAAAATGTCGCTGCAATTTTTTTTTGGGGATAGCACAATAGAAGAAATATCGATCGATTGTATGTCACACTCCTGCACACATGCACAAAGCACTGAAAGATTTTATTTTTTGGCAATAGCAGAATACACGCACAGTGTCTAAAGTGTGTATGAACATGCAGAAAATGCTATTGGAAAAAAAAAACATGCACAAATCACAGCAAAATTTAATTTTTTTGCAATGTTTTTGCAATAGCAGAAGATGCAGAATACACACAGAGTATGGTGTATCTCTTAGTAAAATATGCAGTGCAGTGATGCTGCACTGAGCTTGCAGGTAAAAGTTATATTTTGTCTGGCACTGGCCTCCTGGCACTGTTAAAAGACTGCACTGCACCCCAGCCAGGGTACAATTGATTTAGGAATCTCTTGAATAATTCTCTCTGCCTCTTTCTTTTCCTTAATAAAGACACTCTCTAGTCTCTACTCTAGCTATGTAGATCACTCACTGATATAACTAATTTGAAGAAAATGTAAGGAATGTGGACTGACTGACTGTATCAGACTAACTCCTAATGAAATCCTCTCTTAGCAGCACAGGAACCTGTCTATAGCAGAGTGAGGTGCTGTGCTGTGTGCCTGTACCTTATATAGAGGCTGGGTCACATGCTGCACTGGCCAATCACAGCCATGCCATTAGTAGGCAATTTTTGCTGTAATATTTCGCAAGCAGGGCCCATTCCTACGCTCAACAAAAGTATCTGGGAGGCTTTACAGTGTTGTGTCACCACCACCACCACCGCCTAAGGCCCAATTTATCTGCCCCTGTATAACAGGGGCACGTTATTACAATTTTTTATCTAATATTTCACAGCAGGGCTCGTTCCTGCGCTCAACAACAGAATCTGTGAGGGGTTACAGTGTTGTGGCAACACCACCACACCACCACCAAAGGCCCAATTTTTCTGACCCTGTTCAACAGGGGCATGTAATTACAATTCTTGATATAATATTTCACAGCAGGGCCCATTCCAGCGCCCACCAAGAGTAACTGTGAGGGCTTACAGTGTTGTGACACCATCACCACCACCACCAAAGGCCCAATTTGTCAGACCCTGTTCAACAGGGGCATGTAATTACAATTCTTGATATAATATTTCACAGCAGGGCCCGTTCCAGTGCCCACCAAGAGTAACTGTGAGGGCTTACAGTGTTCTGGTACCACCAACACCTAAGGCACAAAATCTGTAGAGTATATAGGGCAGGCCATATAGTATATACAGGCAGCCCCCTACTTTCAAACATCTGACTTACAAACAGAGGGAGACAACAGGAAGTGAGAGGAAATCTACCCCTAGGAAGGGAAATTCTCTCCTGTAAGAGTTAATATGGGAAAAAGGTGTCCCCTCCACTGATGCTTTATCACCAATCCTTGTTTCCCTAAAAACCCCAAATTTTCTAAATCCAATTGTCATTGGGACAGAAAGTGAGGTGAAATCTTCTGAACAGGGGCACAGACAGCAAAACAAATGTTACAGGGGTGATGATAACCCTTCCCTATGTTATCCAAAAACCTAAAAATCGATTTTGGCTGGAGCTCCAATTAAAAAATGTACCTGTTCCAAATTACAAACAGATTCAACTTAAGAATAAACCTACAGTCCCTATCTTGTTTGTAACCCGGGGACTGCCTGTATACTGCTGTTCAGAGTATATAGGGCCTGGGGGACCCACGCCTTTTCTATTTTTAATTTCAGTGCAAGGTTCCCCTTAATATCCATACAAGACCCAAAGGGCCTGGTAATGGGTTGGGGGGTTACCCATGCTGTTTTTCTCAATAATTTTCATCCATATTGCCGGTACCTGTCATTACATTACAGCCGCAAACTGTTTTAAATGACTTTTATTTCTTTAGAAATGTAATTTTGTGCAAGGACTGTTCTAAACACGGGAGGAAACACGTGCCACTTTACAGGCATACTATAGACACCCCCCAGCTACGATTTTTAAAGGAATATTTCACTTTTATTTTTTCACTAACTTAATTAAAATCACTGCTCCCGGAAAAACGTCCGTTTTTAAAACTTTCTTTTGCATTGATACATGTCCCCTGGGGCAGGACCCGGGCCCCCAAACCCCTTTTAGGACAATAACTTGCATATTAGCCTTTAAAATTTGCACTGTTGATTTCTCATGTTCGAGCCCCATAGACTTTAACAGTGTTTGAATGTTCGCGTGAACTTTCGGTCCGTTTGCATGTTCTGGATGCGAACCGAACCGGGGGGGTGTTCGGCTCATCCCTAGTCAGGACTATGTAATGTTCAACATAATGTATATAGTGCAAGGGTCAAGAGTAAGTAACATACAAAACAACATGTAGCGTGCATCGGTCAGGATGAACCCTGTGTTCACATTGGATTCCCCCATATCAAAATTCCCAGCATTTTCCTATACATCAGGGTTTCAAGAGTCTCTCCTTACATCAGAGTGCCCCCTTACATCAGAGTTCCCCTTTATATCAGATTCCACAGACTTCCTCCTTATACAAGAGTCCCCAGAGTCTACAGGGTTCCCCCTTATATCATAGCCCCCCTTAAACAGGAATCCCCAGAGTTCTCCCTTACATCACAGTTCACAGAGTTTCCCTTTACATCATAGTCTGCAGGGTTCCCCCTTACAGTGCAAGGGGGAACTCTGCAGACCCTGATGTAAAGGGGGACACTGTGGACCCCAGTGGTGTCTGGTGCTCCAAATTTTTTGGGGGGTGCAAACAAACTGAAAAATACTGAAACCCCCCCATCAATTGCAGCCTCACTGTGCCCATCAAATGCAGCCACTGTGCCCATCAATTTCAGCCAATGTGCCTATCAATTTCAGCCACTGTGCCCATCAAACACAGCCATTGTGCCCATCATATGCACCTACTTGTGCCCATCATAAGCAGCCACTTGTACCCATCATATGCAGCCACTGTGCCCCATCATATGCAGCCATTGTGCCCATCATATGCAGCCACTCTGCCCCATCATATGCAGCCACTTGTGCCCATCATATGCAGCCATTGTGCCCATCAAATGCAGCCACTTGTGCCCATCATATGCAGCCACTGTGCCCGATCATATGCAGCCACTTGTGCCTGTCATATGCAGCCACTTGAGTCCATCATATGCAGCCACTGTGCCCATCAAAAGCAGCCACTTGTGCCAATCAAATGCAGCCACTTGTGTCCATCATATGCAGCCACTTGTCCCCAGTATATGCAGCCACTTGTGCCCATCAAATTAAGCCAATTGTGCCCATCATATGCAGCCACTTGTCCCAATCAAATACAGCCACGTGTGCCAATCAAATGCAGCCATTAGGGCCATCATATGCAGCCACTTGTGCCCATCAAATGCAGCCACTTGTGCTCATCATTTGCAGCCATTTGTGCCTGTCAAATGCAACCACTTGTGCCCAGTATATGCAGCCACATGTGCCCATCAAATGCAGCCACTTGTGCCCAGTATATGCAGCTGTCAATTCACTAACCCCCCCCCCCACCCCCGTGGCCGGTCCGGCGGCACTTCCTCCTCCTCTTCTGTAGTGGCGGAAAGCAGCAGCTGCGGCTCCTGTGTCCGCTCGGCTCCTCAGACTTTCTCCGCCGTGTCCCCTCTTCCGCCAAAGCATTAGGCATCCAATAGGATCACCTAATGCTTTGGCCAATAGGGAGACAGGTCTCACTGACCTGCCTGCTGATTGGCAGGGAGGAACGTTGGTGTGAAAATAGCGAAAATGTATTCGCTATGCCACACAACAGGGTGGGACACAGTGCTCTGCGCCCTGAGCCCACCCTATTTTGAAGCCTATTAGAGCCTCTGGCTCTAATCACATGCTTCCAAATACACACCCCGCGCCTATCCCCGCCATAGTATTTCATGTGTCCGGCGTCCTTAAAGGGGCCAGACACATGAATAGGGAGGGTGGCGGAGGTGTCAGGGGGGCGGCACCCGTGTGCCCACAATGTACGGGCCGCCACTGGTGAATCCTGATGTAAAGGGGAATGCTGCAGACTGATGTTAAAAGTCACCAAGCGCTATGATGTCACTACTGAGCCCACCATTTAGCTGGCTTTGGCACTGCAAATGTTCTGAAGCTGACCGCGGCCATCTTTTTTACGCACAGCAGTTGCCATTCTCGGACATTTACGGATAGGGTAAAAATCTGCCAATTTTACAAACTTTCTGTAAATGTATCGGTGGTTGTCAACCCTGCGCACCAGTCCTGGTATCTTTGATCACCACCACACCAGTCAAAGTGTCACCATTAAGAATTGTTCACATGTGCAATGCTCCCTAAAGAGCCACCCATGTTCAGACTGCTCTTCAGAGAGCATTTGACAGGCAGTGAGAAGGCATTGTATCACCTCCTCACCACCTGATTTAACCCTGTGGACCCTGCACAAGCAGCCCTATTCACTTGAATGAGTTGAGGCGCAGGCGCAGGCTTACAGGAGGTATAATTCCTTCCACAGCTGTGAAGCAAAGCATCATAGCCATGGCATGTGTACACCCCCAGCCACTGCCTTTGCAGCTAAAGGGGTGGCAGTTGAGGAGCAGAAAAATCACCCCCAACCATGTGTGAATGAGCCCAAATAGTGAAGCCAGTCACAGATACGAGAAAAAGGAAAATTCTGTCTTTCTTACAAATTGTAATTTGGTAAGGTAGGAAAAACACCTACCATAAAGCAGGTCTTACTATGGACCTTAGGAATTAAACTGTCTCATTTAGAGCAGTACATGTGAGAAATAATATGAATTTTAAAAAATAGGACCTGTAACAGAAGTATGGATCCTTGGTGAGAAGGGGAGAGCCCAGAAGTGTGGATTTCTTAGTGACAATGTGAAAAACAGGCAAGGTGAAGGACAACACTATCTTAGGCAGTAGGGATGAGCTAACAGTTTGGCCCAAACCCAAGTTTAGCCCAAACTTTGGCTGTTGGGACATTTGGATGAATGCCCATACTTTTGACTGCTTGGCGCCCTGTTAAGCTGGAGCCGAAAATCATATAGAGAAGTGGAATTTCTACTGCTTCCTCTTGTCACTGGTTCCCTAGGAATCACTGACATCACCAGGAACCCCGACCACTTAAGCAAAGGCATGGGGATAGTAGGGATATCACTGCCCAATTATGGCCACAGGCCTTATTTGGGCAATGACATTGACCAAGTATGAACATATTTGGTCAGTGATGTCACCAGCATCCCAGCTACTTTCTTCATGTAGCTGATGACAGTCCAAAATACATAGCAGGCCTTTGGAGGGTGTCTGTGTGCGCATTTAAAAAAATGAAGCTAGGAATAAAATTAATTTAAACACTTCTTTCCTTTGCAAATGTCAGTGTTGCTGCAGCATTTTCTGTATCTCACAGGCGTGTGCCCTTTCACAGGCAGGATTAGGGCACCCCCAGGCATATTATTTAAAGGTATTTGACCTTTCTAATGTTTTGTGCATTGGTACAACTCCCCTTTCTTTATTTTTTGACATGCCTTGCATATTTTCCCAGAAAATGGGCATCTTTAAATGATAGATTTGGTTCTTATTGGCTTCTTTGAAGTTCGCCGATCGCTGCTCAAACCAAACCCAGGGTGGTTCAGCTCATCCTTACGTGAAGGCCTTCCCGGTTCGGTTCGCACCAGAACTCTTAAGCATCACAAAAGTTCGCACACAAACTTTATCAAAGAAAAAGTGCAGGACATTGGTGCAATGTTGACTCAGATAACATATCAACTGGCATGATTACCACAACTAGCAATCAATCTGACTTTCTAAATGGAATAAAGAAAAATTCTACCCTGTATGGCCAGCATAAGTTTTTTTGTTTACAGTGACTTCAAAGCATTAGAATACCTATGTGTACATCCACTAATGCATGACTTGTATAAATATGTCTCCAGTTATGTCACTATGACAGATAAGATTGTAGGAGACTTAAATGTATAGCAGTAAATGAGAGAAACAAACTGGCCAGTTGTCTATTAAATACAGATAATAGCAGTTTGCAGTCAGGACTGTTGCTGGCAATTAAATCTTTCTAGGTTCATCTTTAATACAATATAGTCACACTTCCTAGGAATTAACCACATTCAAAAACAAATTTAACAATATTTAACTAGTTAAGCTGTAGAGCAGCGGTCAAGTTTCTTCATGTGTCATTTGTAAAATGAAAATGAAACCTGTATTTTTGGGGGCGACAAAGAAAGTTTTATTTTGGTGGTATTGTCCTAAACAATTATCAGCATTTCTTCAGAATTTAAAGGGAAAAAGAAGTAAAAAATACAGATAAATACCCATTGACCAGTAATCATTTTAGAACAGGTAGGGCTATATTTATAATTGTTTCACACAACATTCACAGAGCTTTACTTTATTTACACATTTTTCCAATAAAATATATTTACATAAACGTGTAAACCTTGGGTGAAATTTATGTGAAAATTGTGTGAAATTTATGTGAATCTGATGTGCAATTAGTATAATAGACCCCCTATATAAACTCGGTATAAGTTCTCCAACATTAGAAGCACTGGAGAATGTGGGATTGTCCAAACGATGGAGGTCATAACTGCTATGGCTTAACGGCTCTATACCGAAAGGTCATCAACCTTAACAGTAACAAGAAAACAGCAAATAGAAATGGAAAGAACATTCAAGGATGGCCCATTGGTTTATCAATTATACACAAAGGAAAAACAATAAAATTTGTATAAAAAAAGTTTACACATAATTTTATTATGAAATGTAAAAACAAGGATACACACAATCAGTTAATATATACCTAAAAAGGATTACTGTCATATGTATCAAGTTGACGCGTTTCACGGTCAATTTCCTCCTTCCTCAGGACTATTAATTTCATAAATGACAGATATTAGACATGAAACATCTTTTAGTCTAAAACTAGAAAAAATACTCAGTAAAGACATTGCAAAGTTATACATTCCCAGTTAGTCATATTATTTAGAACATCATACAAAACATAAAAGGAAAAAGAAAAGAAAAGAAAAGGAGAGGAGGCAAACACACACACACACACCAAAACAGATATCCACATAAAATATTCACTCACTTACAATGACAACATAAATGCATAGGAATAAGTTACATCTGCCCAGACTGTGGGGAGGTAAGTAGGGAACCATTAGTGGGATTGCCAACTTGCCATAGTGGATCTAAAACAAGTGCAGTGCTGTTTGATCTGCAGCTTGTGTGTCCTGAAAACCTGTACCTGCCTTCTGATCATATGTATTGACCTGACTCTGTTGACTTACCTGATATCTCCAACCCTGACCTCAGCTTGCCTTGACCCTGCTATAATGACTTCCTTGCTTGATATTCTGTTGCCAACCTCTGCCTGTTCGTCTGACTCTGCTCCAGCTTACAGCCCTACTCTGCCTGACTACTTGTGTTTGACCCGGCTTGTCTCACCTTGCTCCAGCCTACTGTTCTGCACTGTTGATTACCTGTGTTTGACCCGCCTTGTCTTGCTCTGCTCCAGCCTGTACCTGCCAGCTTACCAGGTCGCTGACCTGCACCTGCCTCAGCTGACACCGGCATCCCGGACCTATCTGTTGGCTCATCATCCATACATCTGTGCCTACATCACAGTACACACAGGCACTCCTACCTCACTGTTCTTTCAAGACCACTGTTCCCACTCCAATGGCTCCTGAGCCAGGGCTGTAAGAGAGGTCTCTTCCTTCCTCTTCCTCTTACTCAGACTCCACTACAAGGTATGTAACAGTATCAAACAGCCATGACTGAATCTGCAGGAGGAACCACACCCGTGGAGGAGATTTGTCAACATCTCACAGCTCTCACGCAAGCCGTTAAATCCCTACAGGAGGGCTATGTCAAGTTGGAGGGACGAGTACAGAATTTATCAGGTCCTGGCAGTGCAGCTTCTGCACCCCCCGCTGCACCTATACAGATTGTTTCTACTCCCTCGGTGGTGATGCTCCCACCCAAGCCCAGAGTTCCTATTCCCGAGAGATTCACAGGGGACCGAACTAAGTTCCGGGCGTTCCGAAACGCATGTCAGCTGTACTTTGCTCTACTACCTAGGACTTTTTCATTAGAATCGACCAAAGTATGATTTGTAATATTCCTATTCCAAGGAAAACCACAGACCTGGGCCCACCAGGTGCTTGAAGAAAACAATGTGCAAACGCATGCTATGTCATCCTTCTTTGACGCCATGGCCCAGCTTTATGAAGATCCTCAGAGGACTGCCACAGCAGAGTCCACCCTGTTTGTGCTCCAGCAAGGCGGCCAAATGGCTGAGGACTATGTTATGGACTTCAGGGGCTGGAGCCCAGACACCCAATGGAATGACGCAGCTCTGCGACACCAGTTTCGCATGGCACTCGACGAAAGTCTCAAAGATAAGCTTGCCTGAATTGGTACATCTAACACCCTTGAAGCACTGATCACCCTGGCTATCCAGATCGATCGACGACTCCATGAGCGTTGTTCAGAATGGTCCTCCCAGCAGAGCCGCCCAGTATGGATAACCCAGAGAGCTCCAGTTCCTGCCTCCCGCTACTTGTTGCCGGCCCGTTCCAATCCTGTCAGCTCAATACCTGACACCTCTGAGCCTATACAATTAGGATTGATGAGACCAGCCCTGTCCCCTGAAGAGCGAGAACGCCGACAGCATAACCTTTGCCTCCACTGTGGTGAGGCCTGCCACTACCTGCACAGCTGCCCTGCCAAGATGCGTAAGTGCCTATCTCCTATTCCTGCTTATCTATCAACATTATCTGCCAATGCAACTAATCTTGCCCTCCCTCTCTCTTTCCAGCTCCCGGAAAGGACAATTTCAGTCAACGCCATTATTGACTCTGGAGCATGCAGCAGCTTTATTGTCTCAACCTTTGCCATTTTTTTTTTAAAAAGTCAGCAGCTACAAATACTGCAGCTGCTGACTTTTAAAAATCGGACACTTACCTGTCCCAGGGTCCAGCGATGCGGGGGAACGAGGCCCCCCCTCATTCCCCAAGCCGATCGCGGCGCCGGCATTCCTAATGTGGGAACCCAGCTGTGGCTTCACAGCCGGGCACCCACTGCGCATGCGCGAGCGGCGCCGTGATTTGACGTTCAGTCATCTGGGACACGTGACAGGTCAGGAAGAGTAACCCAGGAGACTTCTCCACTACCTGTTACCATCCTCTCCCAACATAAGGAGCTACTGACTCTGGGTGCCATTTCCTCTCCATTATTCCCTGTGATCTTGGGCCTACCCTGGCTCCAGGCCCACAATCCCTAAATCAATTGAATATCAGGGGAGATCAAGTTTTTGTCTTCCTACTGTCAGAAACACTGTATATCGAAGCCCCCGAACCACCAACTACACTGCAGTGTATGGGCTCTGATCAGGACACTCTCCAGACAGTACCTGCACCATACCACAAATTTATTGATGTTTTCAGTAAACGAGGAGCAGATACCCTTCCATCTCATCACCCCTATGACTGCCCAATCGAGCTCCTCCCTGGAGCTGAGATCCCCTTTGGGCGCATCTTTCCGCTATCAGAACAGGAGCAGGAAGCACTAAGGGAGTACATCAATGAAAATCAAAAAAGGGTTTTATCCACCCTTCTACCTCTCAAGCAGGTGCCGGAATATTTTTTGTAAGAGAGAAAGACCAAACTCTGCGTGGACTACCGTGAGTTAAACAAGATCACAGTCAAGAACCGATATCCTTTGCCCCTGATGCCTGAACTGTTTCAGAGGTTACGATCTGCCACCATATTAGGGAAGTTAGATCTGAGGGAAGCCTATAATCTGGTCCGCATCCGAGCTGGGGATGAGTGGAAGACAGCCAGTACAAACTTCCGTACCCAGTTTGGCCACTACGAATACTTGGTCATGCCATTTGGGCTCTGAAATGCCCTTGCCACCTTCCAGAATTTTATCAACGATGTGTTTAAAGATTTCCTGGACATTTTTGTAATCGTCTATAAGGACGATATCTTAATTTTCTCCAGATCACTTGGCCAACATCGGGAACATGTCCGCAAACATGGATTGTATGCAAAAGCAGAAAAATGTGAGTTTGAGCCATAGAGCATCCAGTTCCTAGGATTAGTGATTTCCACAACTGGAATTAAGATGGATCCCCACAAGATATCCGCTATACTAGATTGGCCTGTGCCTATGGACAAGAAAGGAGTGCAACGTTTTGTAGGCTTCGCAAATTTTTACAGAAAGTTCATTAAAGGGTTCTCTACCATAATCACTCCCATCACTCAGCTGACCAAGCAGAACTTGCGATTCCGCTGGAATTCGGAAGCCCAAAATGCCTTCGAGACACTTAAGAGACTTTTTACCTCAGCCCCGATTCTGAGTCATCCTGATCCATCTCTGCCCTACATCCTTGAAGAGGATGCATCCGAAATAGCAGTATGGGCGGTTATTTTCTCAATGTCAGGGCATCAAAGACTTGGCCTTTTTCTCACGGAAACTTTCTCCTGCAGAGAAAAATTACGATGTTGGAGATTGAGAATTACTTGCCATCAAGGTAGCATTAGAAGAGTGGAAATACTCAGTACTAATATATAAAAGAAAAGTTCCCCAAAAAACACGACTTTAAAGGACCATGGACACTCAAAGAAAAATGTTTAGTAAAAAATACAGTTTTTATTAATTAACATCATATCAAAAAAGAAGCTAAAACATATAATGAAATTGAAGTACACATGAAATTGCAGCATAAAAAGATGGAAGAAGCCCAAACCAACTGCCAACCAGACAGATGAAACCCAACGCGTTTCAACATGTGAAGTGAGGGTCTTCTTCAGGGAAAAGGGGAGAGGGCTGAAAGGCTTCCATAAAAATACGAACAATCTATGAGGTTAATACAAGATATAATGATTATATATAATGTCATACAATTGTATACAACAAAAAACAGGAAATCGCCCCGGGACTTTAAATGAGGTGAATGCGGTTAGCCAACAATTGACAGAGTAAATGCAGTCTCCAGATTTATTAAAATAGTCATGCAAACATAAACATGAATCATAGCCAAGCCACTGAAATGATACATACAGTAGAAAATTTAATTACACGTATCAAGGTATAAAATGTAAATTGCAGAGTACACATGCATAAAAAGTATCCCAACATGTTTTGCAAGACCATGCTCGCTTCATCAGGGGTAGATGCGTGTGTAGTACATCTGTAGGGGCTATAATGAACCAAATAAGTATCAACACAGACATCGTATCATGACAATTAGTCAAGAGGGTCCAAAAAACACATTTCCATATACTCACCAAAGGCTGGATCAGACTACCAATTGCTTAAAACCCAGAGGCGGCAGTAATGAGCATCCGGCTCGGGAGCTGAGGAGGCAGAGGAAAAACCAACCCAACAGAGCACAAACAGGGGTCAGACATGACCGGGATTGGGGAATGTGTCACCAAAGATCTCCCAGTATCCATTAATAATGTCAACTGAAACATAAATGCATATGTATCAATAGGTGCTGCCATTCCAGCATAGAAGTAAAGTAGTATATGATAAAAGTATGTACAGGCATGAACCAAACTGGTATGAGCTAGGAATCTAGGGGACAATGGAGCAAAAAAATATATAGAAATAAAAAAGGACAAAAACAGTGTAATAAAGGGTGTGTCCCGTATAGCATGTATCCAAGTCCATTGTATATGTCACCTGAGATAAAAATATATGTATGTCAGTTAGTACTATACCAACAGAGTAACCATGGATTATGCAATGTAATTAAATAAATATATATATATATATATATATATATATATATATATATATATATATATATATATATACATACACATATGAACCAATGTTGTTCAAAGCTAGATGGACTTGGAAACTCGGAGACAGTGAAATGAATGTGTAATGGTGTGTGCATGAATGAACCATGAGAGTGAATTTAACCACTTAAGGACCGCCTCCTGTACATTTACTGTGGCAAAATGGCACGGACAGGCACATCACGTGCCTGCCTTCCAGCGGGTGGGGGGTCCGCTGGCGGAAATGGTCCGTTTCGCTTCAGGAGAAATCCGTGATGAGGGGGCGGCCATTGATTTCTGGTCACCCCCTCGCGATCGCTCCTGGCGAATGAGAAGCTTCCCCTGCCTGTGAACTGTAAACACAGGCAGGAGGAAGTGATGTCACTCTCCTCGTGTCGGTCTTTCTGACCGGAACGCAGAGGAGAGAAGAAGTCCAAGTAAGTGCACCAACAGTACACTGACACCAGGTACACATAGGCACACTTTTCACCCCCCAGTCACCCCCCCGATCACCCCCTGCCCCCCCAGTCACAGTGTCACTGATTGCAGTGGTCATTTATTTACTGATCACTGCATTTAGTGTCATTTGTGACTGTAAAAAGTGTCAGGGCAGTTAGCTTTAGGCCCCTTTAGGTCCAGGGTAGCGCTCTACCCCCCCTAATAAAGGTTTAATCCCTTGATTGCCCCCCAGGTAACCCTTCCACCCCCTTTTGCCAGTGTCACTAAGCGATTGTTTTTCTGATCGCTGCATTAGTGTCGCTGGTCCTGCTAGGTAGCCAGTTATATTTTTAGGTTCATCGCCAGGTTTTTATAGGTTTATAAATAGGTTCATAGGTTTTTATAGGCCAGGTACCCCCATATACAACCTAAATAAAGGTTTTAACCCCCTGATTGCCCCTAGAGTTAACCCTTTCACCAGTGATCACTGTATAACTGTTACGGGTGATGCTGGTTAGTTTGTTTGCTTTTTATAGTGTCAGGGCACCCGCCATTTATTACCCAATAAAGGTTTAATCCCCTGATCGCCCGACGGGTGATATCAATTAGGTTTTAGGGTCTGCGTCGCCCCAGGCAGCATCAGGTTAGTGCCAGTACCGCTAACACCCGTCCGACCGTGTGTATGCGGCAGAACTTTTTTGCGGGAGGATGCCCCCATGCTTCGGCATATATATATTTTAGGCACAGGTTGCGTTAAAACATTTTTTATTATTTACTATGTTTTTTTTTGGTATTTGCTTTGCAGGTATTGTATGGTAAGGTCTTACTCTTATACTGTAATGTTACTTTGTTTTAATGTTAACCATAATTTGCTTAGCAGGTACGCCATTCAGTTGCAGCGTGGATTTATTTATCTTGACAGCAACAGCATTTGCTCCCACGATACATAAAGCCGTGACTCCCACGCTGTAGGAGGTGATTTCACCACCACAGTTAAAAAAAAGAGCATATATGCCGAAGCATGGAGGCAGCGGGGGTGGAGGAGCAATTTGCTCCTAATGCCGCGTACATACGGTCAAAATTCCGATGGAGGCTTGCCCGTGGAAAAGTCAGACCGTGTGTATGCGGCATAACTTTTTTGCGGGAGGATGCCCCCATGCTTCGGCATATATAAATGGTGCATGTATGCCCATCATTAGAAGTGGGTGGATGAAGGGAGGTATTCTAATGGTGGGCATACCCACCGATCAATCTCTTTTTTTGTTCAGCCAACAGGCTGCATGAAAAAAAAAAGATTACAATATATGTCCAACAAGGACCAGCAACGTACTGGTATGTTGCTGGACTTTGAATGGTTATACCAGAAAGATGCCTGCAGATTTAGGTATCATCTTGGTATCATTCTTTTCAGCCAGTGATCAGCTTTCATGTAAAAGCAATCCTAGTGGCTAATTAGCCTCTATACTGCTTTTACAAGCAGTGGGAGGGAATGTCCCCCCTCCCTGATATAAACAGCGCCATTGGGAAATTGGTAAAGCATTTTATCACACCGATCTTGGTGTGGTCAGATGCTTTGAGGGCAGAGGAAAGATCTAGGGTCTAATAGACCACAATTTTTTCAAAAAAAAGAGTACCTGTCACTACCTATTGCTATCATAGGGAATATTTACATTCTCTGAGATAACAATAAAAATTATAAAAAAAAAAAAAAAATGGAAGGAACAGTTTAAAAATAAAATAAAAAGCAAAATAAATAATAAAAAAAAAAAAGCACCCCTGTCCCCCCCTGCTTTTGCGCAAAGGCAAACGCAAGCATCAGTCTGGCGTCATATGTAAACAGCAATTGCACCATGCATGCGAGGTATCATCGCGAAGGTCAGATCGAGGGCAGTAATTTTAGCAGTATACCTCCTCCGTAAATCTAATGTGGTAACCTGTGAAGGCTTTTAAAGGCTTTTAAAAATGTATGTAGTTTGTCGCCACTGCGCGTTTGTGCGCAATTTTAAAGCACATCGTGTTTGGTATCCATTTACTCGGCCTAAGATCATTTTTTTTATTTAATCAAATAAAAAAGTGCATTAAAATTTAAAAAAATGTATTTTTTCCCAAAAAAATGCATTTGAAAAATCGCTGCGCAAATACTGTGTGGAAAAAAAATGCAACACCCACCATTTTAATCTGTAAGGCCTTTGCTTTAAAAAAATATATAGTGTTTGGGGGTTCAACGTAATTTTCTTGCAAACAAAAATATGTTTTCATGTAAACAAAAAGTGTCAGAAAGGGCTTTGTCTTCAAGTGGTTAGAAGAGTGGGTGATGTGTGACATAAGATTCTAAATGTTGTGCATAAAATGCCAGGACAGTTCAAACCCCCCCCCCCCCCCCCAAATGACCCCATTTTGGAAAGTAGACATCCCAAGCTATTTGCTGAGAGGCATGTCGAGTCCATGGAATATTTTGAATTTTGACACAAGTTGCGGGAAAAAAATGTTTTTATTTTTTTTGCACAAAGTTGTCACTAATTGATATATTGCTCAAACATGCCATAGTAACATGTGGAATTACACCCCAAAATACATCCTGTTGCTTCTCCTGAGTATGGGGAGACTTTTTGGGAGCCTAGACGCGTACAGGACCCCAAAAACCAAGCACTGCCTTCAGGCTTTCTAAGGGTGTACATTTTTTATTTCACTCCCCACTGCCAATCACAGTTTCGGAGACCATGGAATGCCCAGATGGCACAACCCCCCCCCCCCCCAATGACCCCATTTTGGAAAGTAGACACCCCAAGCTATTTTCTGAGAGGTATGGTGAGTATTTTGCAGATCTCGCTTTTTGTCACAAAGTTTTGAAAATTGAAAAAAGAAAAAAAAAAATTTTTTTTCTTTACTTTCTTCATTTTCAAAAACAAACGAGAGCTGTAAAATACTCACCATGACTCTCAGCAAATAGCTTGGGGTGTCTACTTTACAAAATGGGGTAATTTGGGGTAGTTTTGTGCTATCTTGGCATTTTATGGCCTTCAAAACTGTGATAGGTAGTGAGGAGTGAAATCAAAAATTTGCACCCTTAGAAACCCTGAAGGAGGTGATTGGTTTTCAGGGCCCCATACGCGGCTAGGCTCCCAAAAAGTACCACACATGTGGTATCCCCGTACTCAGGAGAAGCAGCTAAATGTATTTTGGGGTGCAATTCCACATATAACCATGGCATGTGTGAGCAATATGTCATTTAGTCACAACTTTTTGTAAACATTTTTTTTTTTTTGTCATTATTCAATCACTTGGGACAAAAAAAAAAAATATTCAATGGGCTCAACATGCCTTTCAGCAAATAGCTTGGGGTGTCTACTTTCCAAAATGGGGTCATTTGGGGGGGGGGGTTTGTGCCATCTTAGAATTTTATGGCCTTCAAAACTGTGATAGGTAGTGATAGGTAGTGAGGAGTGAAATAAAAAATGTATGCCCTTAGAAATCTTGAAGGTGATCGCAAGTGACCAAGCACCTACTAAATTTCTGTATATAACACCAGAAGTCTGTTTAAAGTGCACTTATTTTTTGTACAACAATTCAATGTATAGGATCAATGTTCACGACCTGTTTGTTCTGTATTATATGTTAAAACTTCAATAAAAAATATTTGAAAAGAAATCTTGAAGGTGGTGCTTGGTTTTCGGGGTCCCGTACACGGATAGGCTCCCAAAAAGTTCCACACATGTGGTATCCCCGTACTCAGGAGAGGCAGCAGAATGTATTTTGGGGTGTACTTCCACATATGCCCATGGCTTGTGTGAGTAATATATCATTTAGTGACAACTTTGAGCAAAAAAAAAAAAGGTTTGCAATATTCCCGCAACTTGTGGCAAAATATAAAATATTCCATGGACTCAAAATGCCTCTCAGCAAATAGCTAGGGGTGTTTACTTTCCAAAATTGGGTCATTTGGGGGTGTTTTGTGTTATTTGGGCATTTTATGGCCTTCGAAACTGTGATAGGTAGTGAGGAGTGAAATCAAAAATTAGCACCCTTAGAAATCCTGAAGGCGGTGATTGGTTTTCGGGGTGCCGTACGCGGCTATGCTCCAAAAAAATCCCACACATATGGTATCCCCGTACTCAGGAGAAGCAGCAAAATGTATTTTGCAATTCCACATATAACCATGGCATGTGTGAGCCATATATAGTTTAGTTTTTTTTGTCTTTATTCAATCACTTGGGACAAAAAATTAAAAATATTCAATGGGCTCAACATGCCTCTCCGCAAATAGCTTGGGGTGTCTACTTTCCAAAATGGGGTCATTTGGTTGGGTTTTGTTCTGCCCTGCCATTTTAGCACCTCAAGAAATGAGATAGGCAGTCATAAATTAAAAGCTGTGTAAATTCCAGAAAATGTACTCTAGATTGTAGACGCTATAACTTTTGCGCAAACCAATAAATATACACTTATTGACTTTTTTTTTTACTGAAGAAATGTGGCTGAATACATTACTAAATGTATGACTAAAATTGAGTTTATTCAATTTTTCTTATAACAAAATGTAGAAAATATCTTTTTTTTTAAAAAAATTTCAGTCTTTATCCGTTTATATTGCAAAAAAAAAAAAATTGCAGAGGCAATCAAATACCATCAAAAGAAAGCTCTATTATTTGTGGGAAGAAAAGGAGGCAAATTTCGTTTGCGTACAACATTGCATGACCGCACAATTACCAGTTAAAGCACTGCAGTGCGAAATTGTAAAAAGACCTCTGGTCCTTAGGCTGACAATTGGTCCGGGATTTAAGTGGATAATAATGTATGAGACACTGTATATGGCAGAGCATGCTAAAGTTAAGTGCTCAAATGTGAAGGGAGTGAATGGATGATTATCCAGAGTGCATCAAAACAGAGTGAAAGTAGCTGCTGTTATATAGAGCTCTAAGTGGTAATTATTAGCCAAGCTTGATGTGACACACCTAGGGCAGTGTGAGACGCCCCCCAAGGTGTGCCCTCCCCTTCCCACCCAGTCACCAATCCAAATCCCCACACCTCCCCTGGGGGGGGGGAGTGTCACTCCGCCCCGCCCACTCACTAGTTCTAACGTGTGTGTATAGATGTCACACCTGATCCCGTGCTGGGAAACCCTTATGACAGGGTTTTTCAAGGATTTCTTACCGAAGAAGAAGGACACAGATGTGTCCACTATCTTAGGAAACTATTGGAGAAAATGTCTTCTCTTTATTGGCATGTTCATTCCTTTGAGCAATATGTAGACACAAATTTGGCCCCTCTCGGATTACGCCCCCACATTTTTCCCACTTTGGAGAACATAAGTCCTTCCTTTAAGAAGGCATGGGAAGTAAACTTGCTATCGTGCTTGAAAGGCATGATGCTGCTTCTGAGGGATGAATATGCCAATAAACTTAAAGAGAATGATTGTGATCTGAATTCTATCTATGAATCGCTCTCCCAACATAAGGACCATTTAGTGTACTCTCAAATGTATAAAGAATTGAGTGAACACTTAAAAAGCTTTAATCGTCAAATCTTGATTAAAAAAGAGAGAAAGATGCAAAGAGACATAATGGCCTTTAGAGAGGGGAGAGCCTTCAACTGGACTCAAATGCATCCTAAGAAGACTTTTCCACCAAATCACTATAATAAATCTAAAAATGTAGATCCCCATCTTTCAGATGCATCATCTGTTTCATCACTTTCTGCCTCTTCCTATCAATCTTCTAAGTTAAAAAAATTTGAGTAAAACTAAAAAGGAACTCTCAGTGTGGTGGTTCCCATGAAAAGTCATCCAAAAAGCGTTTAACAGATCCAGGGCATGGTGGTGAATCCAGTACACATATGGTGTCAGGTAACCCTATGGGTGATGGTTCTTTTACCTCTATTCCAAGCATGGTGATGGCCTCCCATACCAACACATTAGTTGGCACCTCTATCACTTACCTAAATTATGATTACCATCTATTCCTACACAAGGTATTCTTTTGGTACTGGGCCAGGAGCAATCCCTGACCCCGTCGCATGTCCCTCTACAAATTTAAGGAAACCTGGACAATCCTCCGCACAGGAGAGCTCACTCAATGTGGTCAATTTATCTAAATACCAGCTCAATGATATTGAAATTTATAAACTTTTGAGGGGATTGAGCTTCTGTCCGAATCAGGACATTGATAAATTGAAAGCTATCAAGAATATTCAGCTATTTGCAAGAAAAATTATTCTTAAACAGCTTTACTGTAATGCCGTGTACACACGATCGGACATTCCGACAACAAAATCCATGGATTTTTTCCAACGGATGTTGGCTCAAACTTGTCTTGCATACACACGGTCACACAAATCTTGTCGGAAATTCAGAACATCAAGAACGCGGTGACGTACAACACGTACGACGAGCGGAGAAAAATTAGGTTCAATAGCCAGTGCGGCTCTTCTGATTGATTCCAAGCATGCGTGGAACTTTGTGCGTCAAAATTGTGTACACGTGATCGGAATTTACGAGAACGGATTTTGTTGTTGGAAAATTTGATATCCAGATCTCAAATTTTGTGTGTCGGAAATTCCGATGGAAAATGTCCGATGGAGCCTACACACGGTTGTAATTTCCGACAACAAGTTCCCATCAAACATTTTCTGTTGGAAAATCCTATCATGTGTATGGGGCATAAGGACTTAATAATCTAATCTAATCGCTCTCCTAGAGGAGAGTGATCCAAACCCAGATTACAGAAACTAGATCGTATACCCTAACCTACCACAAATATGACTCTTCTGAATGTCAAAAAAAAGTCCCACCTTTGGGTTTAAATGCAAATGTTCTTGCTTTTGTTAGGCTTACCACCAACAAAATTAAAAACATTATAATTAAGCAAAATATGAATTCTAACCTTTCTGTGCTTGCATATGAAACTCTCCAAAATCTTTCCAGTAATTCTACAATCACTATAAAGCCCCCCGATTGTGGCCTCCCCAAGCTGTTGTTTATAAAATAAAGAAAGCTGGCAGGGAAAATTTCATTTTCTTTTCTTTGTAAATGTAATTTTTTTCTGCAGCAGGTTCTATACACAGTACAGATGCACCACTTTACAGGGAGACTAAGGGGACCCCCAGGTATTATATTTAAAGGAATTTTTCATTTTTTTGTTTCACTTTAAGCATCCTTAAATCACTGCTCATTTAAAACGTATATAGTTTCATAGTTACATAGTAGGTGAGGTTGAAAAAAGACACGAGTCCATCAAGTCCAACCTATGTGTGTGATTATATGTCAGTACTACATTGTATATCCCTGTATGTTGCAGTCATTCTGGTGCTTATCGATGCTCCCCGCTGAGACCACCATCTGTGGAAGGGATTTCCACACCTTTGCCACTCTTATGCCACGTACACACGATCGGAATTCTCGTCGGAAAAAGCTCTGACTGTTTTCCCGACGGAATTCCGCTCAAACTGTCTTGCCTACACATGGTCACACCAAATTCCGACCGTCAAGAACGCGGTGACGTTCAACACTACAACAAGCCGAGTTCAATGCTTCAGAGCATGCGTCAAATTGTTTTCGAACATGCGTAGGAATTTTGCGCAGCAGAATTGCTACAGACGATCGGAATTTCCGATAAAAACCTTTTTCAAAAATTGAGAACATGCTCTCAATTCTTTGCTGTCGGAAATTCGGCCAGCAAAATTCCGATGGAGCCTACACACGGTCGCATTTTCCGATGAAAAGCTCTCATCTGTCTTTTTCTGGCCGGAATTCCGATCGTGTGTACGCAGCATTACAGTAAAGAACCCTCTACGTAGTTTAAGGTTAAACCTCTTTTCTTCTAATTTTAATGAGTGGCCACTTGTCTTGTTAAACTCCCTTCCGTGAAAAAGTTTTATCCCTATTGTGGGGTCACCAATACAGTATTTATAAATTGAAATCATATCACCTCTCAAGTATCTCTTCTTCAGAGAGAATACGTTCTGTGCTCGCAACCTTTCCTCATATTTTATTAGCTTGGTTGCCCTTCTTTATACTTGCTCAATTTCCAGTACATCCTTCCTGAGGACTGGTGCCCAGAACTGGACAGCATACTCTAGGTGCAGCCAAAACCAGAATCATGTAGAGTGGGAGAATTATCATTTTATCTCTGGAGTTGATCCCCTTTTTAATGCATGCCAATATTCTGTTTGCTTTGTTAGCAGCAGCTTGGCATTGCATGCCATTGCTGAGCCTATCATCTACTAGGACCCCCAGGTCCTTTTCCATCCTAGATTCCCCAGAGGTTCTACCACTAGTGTATAGATTGCATTCATATTTTTGCCACCCAAATGCATTATTTTACATTTTTCTACATTAAACCTCATTTGCCATGTAGTTGCTCACCCCATTAATTTGTTCAGATCTTTTTGCATGGTTTCCACATCCTGCAGAGAAGTTATTGCCCTGCTTAGCTTTTATCGTCCGCAAATACAGAGATTGAACTGTTTACTCCATCTTCCAGGTCGTTTATGAACAAAATAAATAGGATTGGTCCCAGCACATAACCCTGGGGGACCCCACTACCCACCTCTGACCATTCTGAGTACTCCCCATTTATCACCACCCTCTGAACTTGCCCTTGTAGCCAGTTTTCAATCCATGTACTCACCCTATGGTCCATGCCAACGGACCTTATTTTGTACAGTAAACGTTTATGGGGAACTGTGTCGAATGCATTTGCAAAATCCAGTATCTTTTTTAAAAACTTTTTTTGCATTGATATATGTCCCCTGGGGCAGTACCCAGACTCCCATACCCTTTGTATGCCCAACATCTTGCATATAAGCCTTCCAAATGGGCACTTTTGATTTTTCCAGTTCGGGTCCCATAGACTTTAATGGTGTTCGTTGTTTTTTTTTTTTTTTTTCCACTTCAGAAAGAAAATTCGTGGGTGAGTGTCAGCTGTGCCCGCATCTCCATCCCTCTATTTGTCTTAGCATCATTAGTGGATTGTTTCATTTCCCCCCCTTTTTTTTTTTTTTCTTCCTTTTTTTTTTTCCCCCTAGAGTTGGGGGGGTGGGGGTCCTGAGTCGGGCATCAATGAAGTTTACAAAGCCGAGCATACAAACATACGTCTGAGATCCCGCCGAGCCTCCGCTACCCCTCCGCTTCCTTTATCCTAGGTCCCTTTCCATCTCAGTTCCGGTTTACCCCCCTAGAGGGGTTTTTTTTTTTTTTCCCCTTTTTTCTTTCCCCCTCCCCCCTATCCCCCCCGCGCCCCCACCCTCCCCATCCCCATCCGCTGCTGTGCCACCACCTCTTTGTTTATTTATTTATTTATTTATTTTTGTTTTGTAGTGGCCCTTTCTCCCCCGTGTCTTCACCTGCCCTTAGCGTCTGCCTTTCCACGGCTGGATCTCCTTCCGGCTTCCCACCCCTAGGGGTCATCAGTTATCGCGGCTGCACTCGCAAGGCCTCCCTATAGCTCCAGGACCTCTTGAATTTTCTCCAGCTCTCCCATCTGGCCCTCGTGGCCTCTCTGTCTTCTTCCCCAATGTACAGCACACATTCAATCATGTAAGTGGATTCCACCTCGTCAACCCATTCCCATAAGGGTGGGCTTTCCTTGTCCTTCCACCTCCTTGGGATTACCTTTTTAGCCGCATTGAGCAGATGGGGGATCAATGAGCCTTTATATTGCCTAATTTCCTTCGATGTAGCATGCATCAGTACCACCCAAGGGTCATTTTTTACCTCGATCGTTGTTATTTCTTTTATGAATTTTAGGATGGTCTCCCAAAATTTTTTGATTTTAGCACACTCCCACCATAAATGACCCTTTGGTCGCACCCCCTCCAGCAGTTTGCTGGTGTGTCCGCCTGGAAATTGCTGACCCTATCCGGGGTTCTATACCACCTGGCCATGCACTTATAATTTGTTTCCGCAGTTTTCGCATCTACCGCTGACCCATGTGCTAATTTTAAAATTTTCTTACTTGTGCCTATTTCTAATTGTGTTCCTAGTTCGCTTTCCCATTTGGTAAGGTATGACGGCATCACTGGTCTGTCTCTTTCTAATAACAATTTATAGATTCTAGATATTCTTTTTTTAGAGCATTCTGCCGTGAAGATTTTCTCTAATTTTGTTAGGTCCTTGGCCTCCCTTAATGGGCTAGGGAGAGAGCCCACAAAGTGGGTTAGCTGGCGATGCCGCCATCCATCTATGGAAAAAGCCTCATTTTTCTGTAACTCGTGCAGTGTCATAATTTTCCCCTTACTAATAACTTCCCCTAGTCTCGTGCTGTCCTTTCTGATCCAATCACCTCCTATTTCCTTTAACCCTGGCTGGAAAATAGGATTTTCTTTAAGTGCTATAAGTGGCGAGTTGTATTTCTTGTTAAATATTTTATAGAATTTGTCCCAGATTTTTAAGGTCGTGATTGTGATTTTGTGTGTTTTTTCTCCCAGTGTCCGACTTTTCGGAGGATTTCACACAATCCTCCCCAACCTAACTTCACTCAGTGCTTCTTCCAAACTAACCCATCTTTTAGTGTTACCTGTTTTACCCCATTCTGCGATTCTCAATAGTGCTATAGCGTGGTAGTAACTTTCTATGTCTGGGACCGCGAGACCACCCTGGCTTTTGTCTTGTTTTAAAACTTGGAGGGAGATTCTATGTTTTTTATAGTTCCATATGAAATTCATTATAATAGCTCTTAATTTACCGAGGTACTGTTTTGGGAGAGGGAGGGGGAGCATCTGAAATTTGTATGTGATGACTGGTAAGATCATCATTTTTACCGAGTTGATCCTGCCTGTCCAGGATAAAGTTTTACCCTTCAGCTCTTGGCATTTTTTTTTTATGTCTTCTAGAAGCGGAATATAATTTATTTTGTATAATTTCCTCGAGTTGTTAGCCAGTTCTATTCCTAAGTATTTTATCCTTTTTTTCCAAGCGAAACTAACTGTTTTCTGAAGATTCTGTTTCTCTATTTTGTTGAGATTAATGTTAAGAATAAACGTTTTTGAGGCATTGATTCTGAAGTTTGTTAATTCCCCATATTCCTTTAAGGTTTTAAGCAGTGTAGGGACTGACTTCTGAGGTGAGCCTACGTAAAAGAGGACGTCGTCCGCGAAGGCCGCAAGTTTGTGCTCTTCGCTGCCGACTCTACAGCCTTCCACCTCTGGGTTTCCGCGAATTGTAGCTAACAGCGGTTCCAGGGATAGGATAAAAAGGAGGGGGGAGAGTGGACAGCCCTGCCTAGTTCCATTAAACAGTTCGAACTCAGCGGAGGTCGTTCCATTGACCTTGATGTTTGCTTTCGGATGAGTGTATAAAGTTTAGATTTTTTGAATAATTCTAGGTCCAAAGCCCATCCTCTGCAGAGTGTTGAACATGAACCCCCAGTCTACCCTGTCAAACGCTTTTTCAGCATCTATTGAGAGAAGTAGACTGGGGGTTCTCGAATCTCCCATCCTCTGTATGGCTAGCAGTGTCCGGATCCCATTGTCCCTCCCCTCTCTGCCCGGGACAAAACCAACCTGGTCCGGGTGGATCAGTGTGCCCAAGTGCCCCTTTATTCGATCTGCCAATATCTTGGCGTATAATTTTGTGTCGAAATTTAGTAAAGAAATAGGTCTATAATTCGAGCACACCGATCCATCCTTCCCATCCTTCCTCAAGAGGGTGATCGTAGCTTTTAGGGCCTCTTCGCTCATATCATAGCCTATCCCTAGTCCATTCATGTATCTCAGCAGTCTCGGTATAAGGATATCTTTGTACGTTTTGTAATATGAGGCCGTGAAGCCATCCGGGCCCGGACTCTTCCCTGTTGGTGAATTGTTGATGGCTGCTAGGATCTCCTCCTCAGTTATTGGCCTCTCGAGCTCATCTCTCTCCTCCCCACCTAGAGCCGTTAACCCTGCCCTCCCTTGGAACTAGAAGGTTTTCTGGCTATTTTCAATGCTGTCGTTGTTTCCCTTCGTTTTCACCTCATAGAGTTCTTTATAGTAATCTCTGAATGTAGAAACTATTTCACTAGGGATAAACTTCATCTCCCCATTTCTTGTTTGGATTTTTTCGATAAAATTTCTGGTTTTCTTTTTTTGTAATTTCCTTGCTAAGTATTTCCCTGGCTTGTTACCCCATATATACTGTTCCCTGGCCATTTTATTAAACTTCTGTCTGACTTCCTGTTCGGCTAAGTCTTTTAATTCCTCTCTCTTATCCGTAAGCTCTATGTATGTGCTCTGGATGAGTACCCCCCCAGATTTGTGCTTTTGCTCCAGAGTTTTAATCTCAGCCATCAGAGCCTGCGTTTTTCTCGACCTCTCCTTTTTTTTCCATGAGGCTTTTGCTATCAGGAGCCCCCTTATGAACGCTTTGTGGGCGTCCCATAGTTGGGCCTCTGAGACCTCCCCGTTGTCGTTGATTTGAAAGAACCATTCTAGCTCCTTTTTAATATAGTCCCTAATTTCTTTGTCATGTAGTAATTCTGGATTAAGTTTCCATCCGCTAGAGGGTTGTTTGTATTCGGGGAACCTTAGCCTCATGGATACCGGCGCATGGTCCGAGAGGGAGGCTATTCCAATATCTGATTCTTTGACCCTTTCCAGTATGCCATGATCTATTAAAATATGATCCAGGCGGGAATACGTCTGGTGGGCAGGGGAGAAGAACGAGTAGTCTCTTAACTGCGGGTGCTGGGTCCTCCATACATCCAACAGTTGATCCTCCGATAGTTTTTTTTTAATCCGTTTCAATTGTGCGTTGCCCCTCCCCGTTCCACCAGACGTACTGTCCCACGCGGGGTCCATTACGAAATTTAGATCCCCCATCAGGATCAAATATCCTTTTTTGAAGGCCCTCAACTTACGCAGAATTGCTTCGAGGTATGAGATAGGTTTGGTGTTGGGGGCATAAACATTGGCCAATGTGAGTTCTACCCCTAGGAGAGATCCCCTAAGAAACAGGTACCTCCCCTCGGGGTCCGTCATTCTCCCCTCCACCGTGAAGTCAATATCCCTCGCAATCCCAATGGCCACTCCTCTTGCCCTGCTTGAGATAGTGTCTCCATAAAACCAATTTGGGAGAGCTGGAGAAAACAGTCTAATATTTGAGGTATGCGCCAGGTGAGTCTCCTGCAAGAACACTATTCCCGCCCCATATCTCTCTACTTCCTCCAGAACTTTGATACGCTTGCCAGGAGAGTTTAAGCCTTTCACATTATAAGATAAAAATTTAATTTCGATGTCCTTCATTTATTTTTTGGGTTGTCGCTTTGTTTTTGTTTTTTTTGTTTTTTTTTCTTTTTCCCTCTGAGGTGTTAATGATGATAACGGCCCAGCAGCGGATGGGGTTTCCCTCCCCCTTTCTCCCATCCCCTCCCCTCCCTTCCTCCCCTCCCTCTCCCCCCCCCTCCTCTCCCCCCCCTCTCTCCCCCCCTCTCCCTCCCCCCCCCCCCCCCCCCCCTCTCTTACCCCGACTAGGGTCCCCGGGTCATTGGGGGCCATCCTTTGTGGCTTCCCTTAGACTCCGGATTCCTGGTGAGGTGGAGTTTATTTAGCCCTCCCCTCTCCCTCTGCGGCCCGGACCCAGGGCGCAGAGGGGGAGGGGGCAGGGCCGATTTGAACAGAATTATTTTGCAGCTACAGGTGGACATTCTCCCTTCTTCCCTCCCCTCCCCCGCTCCCCCTCCTGAGGTCCCCCAGGCCTTCCATTTCATTCCATCCCTGCAGGTCCGGGACTGAGATCCCGAGTTTCGTACAAAATCCCTGCACTTCTTCCGGGTACCTCAACCTGGCCGTACACCCCTCTTTTGACCCTATTAAACATGAGGGGAAACCCCAGTTATATCTTATATTTTCCCTTCTCAGGATTTCCAGCAGGGGTTTCTGATGTCTCCGTCTTTCGAGGGTTCGGGCCGATAGATCTGCGTACACTTGAATTTCAGCATCCTTATGCAATATAGGAGACTTATTTCTTATTTTAGCCCACAAGTCCTCTTTTTCTTTAAAATGGCTGAATCTGACAATTATGTCCCGAGTCCGCTCTGCGACCCCCCTTTCGGATCTTCCTACTCGATGTATCCTTTCTATGTGGGGAAAATGATCTGAGTCCTTGCCACTTATAGGGCCCAAGATTTCCCATAGTTTTTTTTCTAGGTCTTCCCCTCTTTGTTCCGGGACGGCACGCAGCCTCAGGTTTTGCCTCCTGTCCCTGTTCTCTTGATCCTCTATCTTATAGAGGGTGTCTCTCTGAGTGAGATAGGCGCCTTTCAATTGCGTTTTCAGCCTCGCGATTTCCAGATCTATAGAATCCGCTCTCCCTTCCACCACTTCAACCCTGGACAACAGATGGCCCATGTCCTCCCGCAGGGAGTTAATTTCTAGTTTGATTACATTTTCCAGGCGTAATAGCATCGCCTCCATTTCGAGTTTATTGGGGATGTGGGCTCCTGGTTGTTGATCATCCCCCCTGCTAAGCTCGATCTCAGTCTCCATTGTGAGGTCCGCTCTGGAGTTGTTGATTTCTCCTTCCGCCCCGCCCCTACTCTCCGGGGAAGCTCCGGCCTGGGTTTCTTTTCCTAATGTTTTTAGCTTGCACCCTGTCTTAGATAGTGTTTGATTGTGCTTGTCTCCCCTTTGCTGCCTTTGGTGGTTGCTTTCTTAGGCTGTTTAGCTGGATCTTTACTCATGTTGGCCTTCTTGGAGGGTCTGATTCTCTTCCCCAGTCTTGTTGTATGCCTAGGCCTCCTGGGCCCTTTTCCACAGCCTAACTTTTATTGAGGTCCTTGCTTTAAGGCTGTCTTTTACCCCTTGATAGTTTAGAATCTTTTGGACTCGTAGTCTGTACCGGGGCCGTCTGGGGCACCTGGACTAAGCCCCTCTCTGTGTCTCCTCTTCAGAAAGTTTATATCTTATGACAATTAAAACCAGGTTACCCCTTTAAGTTCTATTTGGCCTATAGTAGGACGGCCTTATCCGTCTCTCGGAGTCCTGTCCGGGCTTCTTGGGAGTATTTTTTGTTACTTATGCCCCCCTAAGCTTTAGGGCCCGGGGCTTCCTTCTGGGTGTCCCTCTAGTGTGTACAGTCTATTTTGCAAGAAACTGGGGGGGACCTTTTCTGCTTGCAAGGTCTTTGAGTGGGGTAAGAAACACGAACACTATGGCTAGGGCTGTTACATTTAAATGGGGGGATTTGTTCACCCTTCCTGCCAGTTATCTTCAGCAATAAACAATTTACACCCTTTCAATGTCTTAAACACGGTTGTCTCCTCACGCCTTGTATTTTTTTTTTTTTTTTTAGGAGAGTGGAAAAAGACTATGAGCGCTTCACTTTTTTGGGTAATGTGATATGGTGTGAACAGAGACCCACTAAGGTCCACTTCCTCGTCTGTCGTTGTGTAAAAAGTCTCTCTAAGCAAGCGCAAGGGGGGGGAACAGGTGCCGATAGTTCCTTAGGATTTACAGCCTCCCTCACCCTCCGGGGTGGTAGTCATGGGGTCTTCTCCCCTAAACTCTCCCTTTTTGATTATGCTGTGCCCTTGCATCTGCCTATTTTCCTCCTGGGCACCTCTAGACTTCTCCCCCGTATCCCTTGACACAGTGGGGTATTCCCCCTTACGGCGGGTGGTCTAGATGCACTGGGTCTCAGGGTGGGCTAGCAACCCTCAGCCCCCGCATAGATCTCTCCCCCCATCTTCCTCTCTGGAACTTAATACACACCGGAGTCTGCCTGGTGCAATTTAAGGACAGGTACTGATAGGTTTTCACACTGCTGCACATGCAGAGGAAGACCAAAAGAAAAACTAGATACTGGTTACTGCTCCCCTCTTAATACGGGGTCAATTTAAGCTGTAGTCCGCCTATCCCCTCTTACGGGAGAGGGGGGGGGGTGGTGCCCCCGCGAGGGTAGGAGGAAAGGGGAAAGACGAGGGCACCCAAACAAGATAAGAAAAGCAGAGGACCAGATCTAGCCACCAACCGCATGAGAAAAAAAAAAATAGCATTTGCACATTGTCCTAGCGCATTTAAATAATCCTGAGCATGTCTTCAGCGCGGCAAGTCAACAAGTGGTTTGTTCTTACCTCCAGGTGGGACAGCTTCAATGAGGGTGTGATGTATACTCACAGAGTCCGGTGCGCTGCCTTTGCGGAGGCGGGTTGGTGGGGGGGAGAGCCGGTGCTGCGCGTCCCGATTAATGCTGCTGGGTATGCCGGTTGTCTTGATTTTCCCTGTGTGGTACGGAGCGCGCGTCCTGTGCTGCTTTCCCCGGGAGGGCGAGATGACGAGCAGGCATCTGCATCATCTCATCCCCGGAGCGGTCCCGCGTCCTCCCTGGCTGCACGTCTGTCCTCCTCAGCCCTCTGGCCCAAACTCCTCCCTCCGTGCGGACGCTACGTCAGCACGTCCATAGCCCCAGTGCTGGTGTTCGTTGTTTTGTCTCCGAACTTTTGCGATGTTTAAAAGTTCTGTCAGGAACCGAACCAGGGGGGTGTTCAGCCCATCTCTAGTTAAATGAATTAATCTGATTGGGGTGCTGCTGCCATATTAAAGTCAGGCAATTCAAAAAGATAAGGCCGGCACCCACAGCACTTGAAAGTGAACACTCAGTGATAAGGTTTATTTTGATATTTCAATGAGGCACAAGCTTGTTTCCTGAGTATTAACCTTTCAAAACTCTTTTAAACTATACGTAGCACGCTTTGCTGAGCACCTGGCCCATTTTTCTCTTGGACATGTGTTTAGTGGCAACTATTGGATTTTGCTTAAAGCAAGCAATATTATAAAACTAAAAAAATATTTTAAAATATGTCAGATTTAAATCATGTGATGACACCATGCGGTGTCGCTGTCATTGACCATCAGAAGTGCACTGTTCTGTAACACCATATACAGCTTGAAGGTATCTCTCAAGTCTGTATTTGAAAGGATTGGAGTTTTTCCATGTTGCCCCCAGTGTTGAGGAGGACCCTCTTCCCAAGGGATGATATATTATTTTTATTTATTTTTGCATTGGTACATATCCTCCAGTACAGTATCCAGTTCACCATGCCCTTTGTTTGATAATCCCTTCTCTATTACCCCTGCAAATGGCTATAACAGATTTTCTAAATGACAGCACTATTGACTTCAATAGGGTTAGGGTTAAAGCTCAATGTTTCTGAAATTTACTATGGATTTGATGACGGGCCCTCAAACCCAGGCACATTTGCTCATCACTAAGTACCAGAGCAGAAAAACAGTTAACCAGACACTAGTATCAAAAGCTACTCCTATAATTGCCTTTAGGCCAGACATTTGTGATACATTGTTAGGAAAATTCCAAACTGCAGATTCACTGAGCAGTTGATTTACAGAGAAAATGCTCAAATTGACACTCTCTTTGTGTTTTAATTTCCACGTGATTTAATTGTGAACTGAATAAGTAGATGATCATTTATCCTGTTTTGGTATATTTACATCTTCTTGTCTCATTAATAAAACTGTGCCTTTCCATCTGTTATGAATGGTGTGTTTCTTCAGGACTTTTCCTTCCTTTGAGCTTCATGTTCCTGGTAAAGTACATAAGCCTTCTCATTAGACACATCTGATTATAAACTACTACTTTGATATTAATGATTGGATTTATGTGGACCAGATGTCTCTATATTTATTCATTATTTGGTAGTGTTGTATTAGAGAGTGTGAAGGTATCTGAACATATCACACTCTGCCATATTCTACAAATATTGAAATAACCTAATACTTTCCTTAAATAGGGCAATTTGTTAAAACGAGTTAAAGCTAATCTAGTTTACTTACATTACAATAAATGGCACCTCCAATGGGATGGGGAATAGATGTTAAAGAACACAACTGGATTGTATGTATTTTAGCAAGCCATATGGAATACTTATGCTATGTTTTATACATTTATATCTTAAGCTCTGGCACACTAGGCGAGAACATCTGTTCATTAAACAAACAATATGAAAAGCTACATTTTTCCAGAAAGAAACAGTAATTAGTCATTATTTTAAATGATGCAGTTAAATATTTGATAAAAAAAAAAAAAAAACTTGGCAAATCTTCAAGATACTTTCCATAACAATTCAGCCCAGATATATAAGAGCAATAATTGATTTTGCATTGTAAGAACTGTGAAGAAGGGAAATAAGACTAAGGAAGATTTTCAGTATGGTATTGGAGACAGAATTTGAAATGTGTATATATATATATATATATATATATATATATATATATATACATATACACACACATTCTGAGGTCTGTGTGTTGCTGGAGGTCAGCACAGGGAGAACGAATTGAAAGTGATAGGAGATTCAGGGATAGTTTCTGCAAAAAATACACACATTTTTAATTTTCTGGTGACTAACAAATACCAAAATTCCAACACAAATACCCCAAACTTCTTAAACAAAAAAGTTAACCTGAATAGAAATCTACATGCAAGCAAAAGTAATATTCTTTCAGTATCTCAGTAAATCAGATATGCAACCTGCAATGCATACTTTTTATAGAATATAAATAATAAAAATAAAGGAATTACTATTGTTAAGAAAGCAATGCAATTTGTGCATATTTGTGCTGCCATCCGCACAGTTATGGTCATTGTTTTAAATACATGTAATTTGTGTAATTCCTCCCCTTTGTATGATCTAATTTCTTGCTTATTTGAAAGCTCCTGTTTTGTTCCTGCAAGATGCACATTGAGGTTAGGAAAGAAAATACCGTAATCATTTTGACCACTTCAAACACTGCAATGCTAACATCTACCGAATCATATTTTGTTTGGTTTACATCAACTCTTCTGCATGCATGAAAGATATTGGTGGATATCAAGTGTTTTTAAGATCAGTTATCTGATAAAGGTTGTCTGCAATGATTGTTTCTGCTACAATCAGGCCAGGCATAGAGGTTTCAGGAAGGGATAGGTCACTATTACTAGAACTGGAGTTAAAATAATATTTATTTTAGAATGTTTCTTAATAAAATGTAAGTGTTCTGATCTCAGTCAACCAAACATGCCGTATGCAGACTTCGCCTAGCAAAATGAAACACACAATGACTTTCATCTTCTGTTGTTTTTGGGCAACCAATGCTGCCAGTATTGTGGCAGCATTGGTAGTCAAATCTATATTGAAGTAATACCTACCTATTCATACCCCTGAGGGGTCCAAGCGCATTTGACCTAACAGACATGTGTCCTTTAGGTCCATCCCTTAAGGTGAGCGCATTGGAGTAAAGGATGTGGGATCAAACCTGCATGACAGTGGCGACACATTGTTATCACAGATGAAATCTCCAGAATTGCCTGCCTTTCTGTTCTTATGTTTGAGCCATCATCTATGGATGTAAGGAGGACATCCGAGCCAGAGCACCTGGAGTAGGTGTGCCGTTGTCAATTACTCAACGTTTGGCTTCACAGCTCAGAGTGGTGCTTTCTTTGCATTTGTCTTGTTGATTGGATCAATACTGTAGTCTTAGATATTTATGAATCACATTACAGAATTTGTGGTGATTTTATGTGGTTGTGGAGTATTATATTACATCATTTCTGTATTTATTTAACAGTTAACTATTTATTCATTTAAGGCAGGGATATGCAATTAGCGGACCTCCAGCTGTTGCAGAACTACAAGTCCTATGAGTCATAGCAAAGACTCTGACAGCCACAAGCATGACACCCAGAGACAGAGGCATGATGAGACTTGTAGTTTTGCAACAGCTGGAGGTCTGCTAATTGCATATGCCTGATTTATGATGAGTGATGTATATATATTTTTTCATAAACCATATAGGGGAGCGCAGCATACTTAGCTATAACCATTACATCCACGTGCAGGAACGCATATGTATGTGAACAGCACCCAATAATTTGAACTTAGACACTATTGATAGTGGTAGCGCAGAGGTATTCACGATTATTGTCAAATTACTTAACATTCTTACTTAAGTTGCTTAACATTCTGCTAAAACTTTGTGTATTAGTACTGTTTGGACCTTGAAGATGGGGGCACAACCCAAAATCTTGTCCCTGAAATTTGGATTTTAGTGCAAATAAAAAAAGTATCACGGACAGTACTCAGTTGTTCAGGTTACATTGACAAACCTTCTAGTCTAAACCTAGTTTGATACATAGTCTAATCTGATATCTAGTCTAATCAAGTGTAAAAAAAAAAAAGAAAATGCTGCCATGCAGTATTTTCTACAAAATCATTACCAACACAAAAAAAATGATATTCCACTTGTACTAGCCAATACATGTTGTGTATAATGTCTCTGTTATTAGGAAATGCAACCCACACTTTCTTGTGAAGTTTTATTTTAAATATAAACAATCAATGTTGCAATATTACCTGTGTTGTATAATTTTTCACTAACTTCAATGACAAAATGTATTGAAATAAAATTTTAATAAATAAGTTTTCAAGTAAATTAGACTACATTAAGTTTTTCTAGTCTTCAAAGTTCAGCCAGTTGATGGAACTCTAGTTTCATTTTCAAATTATTATCATGATTACCTTTCAGCTGTGCTGAAGGAAGGTGGTTGTTTATAACTGGAATAAGTAATTAGAGCAGTAATTCACCTCTTATCAGGTCGTTCAATACCAGGTTTTATTCAGACAAAGGGAGCTTGCTTGCTTTGCTCTATGATTGGATAGTTCACATTCATTGGGAATCTTTTTGTCACATAATAAATGTTTATCTGAAAAACAAAAGTTATATAAATGTACAAATACTGTATATAAATACTGTATATAAAATAGAAAGAAAGATATATGACAAAGTTTTAAAACTTAATTTAACCCCTTCCTGTACACAGATATGCGGCGTCGGCTTTTCGGGGGTTATACCGGGATGATGCCCGCAGCTGCAGGCATCATCCCAGTACCGTTTTTTAGAGCGGGCGATTGGCTATCCAGGGATAACAACCGATGCGGCTAAAAGCCACTCAATTGTTATCCCGGAGGAGCAGGAGGGGACATTCCCCCCTCCCGCCGCCTCCCGTCACTCTGACTGGGCCTCCCATCCCCCCGGGAGACCCGATCCTCGTTCCGCCACTTCCGGTGGCTAGAGAGAGACTGGCACGAAGCCGGAAACAGATGCGTGCAAGTCTCCTGAATATAAACACGGAAGCAACGTCACAAAGTCACTTCCTGTTTACTTGGCTGCCAATGGCGCCGGATTTAGAAAAATATACAGTATTCAGAATCGCAGTTTTCGCCGATCTGAATACTTTGAAGTGCTAAGAAGGGATTGGAGGTCTTTTAGACCCCCGATCCCTCCATAAAGAGTACCTGTCACCACCTATTACTGTCACAAGGGATGTTTACATTCCTTTTGACAGCAATAAAACACAATTTAATAATCTAAAAATAAATAAGAATTTTTTTTTTTTAAAGCACCCCCATCCCCACGAGCTCGCACAGCAAAGAAAATGCATACTGAAGTCGTGCCCACATATGTAAACGGTGTTCAAATCACACATGTGAGGTATCGCCGTGATCGTCAGAGTGATAACAATAATTCTAGCACTAGACCTCCTCTGTAACTCTAACTTGGTAACGGTAAAAAAAATTAAAGCGTCGCCTATGGAGATTTTTAGGTACCGTAGTTTGTTGCCATTCAACAAGTGCATGCAATTATAAAGCGTGACAGTTTGGAATCTATTTACTCAGCGTAACATCATCTTTCACATTATTAAAAAAATTGGGCTAACTTTACTGTTTTGTTTTTAAAAATTCATGAAAATGTCCCTTTTCCCAAAAAGTTGCATTTAAAACACTGCTGCACAAATACTGTGTGACATAAAATATTGCAACAATCACCATTTTATTCTCTATGTATCTGATAAAAAATATATATATAATGTTTGGGGGTTCTAAGCAAAAAATATGGATTATAAATTAAACACCAAATGTCAAAAATAGGCTTAGGCGTGAAAGGGTAAAAAAAACAACAAAAATTAATTTACCAAAATGTACTCCCTTCCCGAACGTTCATGCCTGATATTCCTATTTTAATCCTACTCTTGTGAGTATGTATGCTCAGTTTGGGCATTCAAATTCATTGCTATACTGCACTTAGAGTGGCGCCTCTGTGCTTTTTCCTCACTACATACTGTATCTCTAAAATAAAGATGGGAGAGATTAAATCAGTTCTCTTTCCTGAAACATCTAAAGTTCTTTTTTTATAAGCTTAATTCCAGAATAAGCAAATATTATCTTAATACTAAAGGTATATGTATTCTCACTTGGATTTTGGTCTGTTTTGTGTATTTCTTCTAGATCTGTGCCGTAATGTAGTGTAAAACCTTGCCTCTGTGCAAGAGATTCCTGTTTTAAAGACTGGTCACTACTGCTGCCTCTCCTTGTTCAGAGTTGACTGGTCTTGTATCTGCCCTCTTGTAGGTTTTAATAGGTTCAGTTCACACCAATTTCTGATTTCTGGATGCATTTCTGCATGCACATTTTTTATGCATTATTATTTTTTATTTTTATCTTTATTATTATTATTTTTAATTTTAATTTTATTTTTCATTTTGGAAGTTGTCACCTAGCATAGTTGGCACATTGCCCTTTCACCAGCTTATGGATACATTTTTGATACTATAGCGATCGCAATATATTTCTCATTATTTCTTCATGCATGTGCATACATATGTGTGTATATTCCTTGAACTATACCATGTCGTTCTATAGTGTTAGTTTTTAGAAATGTTTACCAATGCCTGTTTTTGCTCAATTTTCAAACGTTCACCAATTTTTAAATGTGTATCTAATTAAATGTCCATCAATGTCTATTTTTATTGTCTATTTTAATTGATCTTTTTATTGATGCTTTTATATGTTTAATCTGCTGAGTCTCCCCCCCCCCCCCTGTTTACCCAATTCCCTTGTTCCTTTTCAACACTTGGCCAGATATGTCTACATATGGCATGCTTAAAATTAGAGGACATTAAGATCCAGGAGCTCTGGTACTTGAGCTTATAAGCCCCCTTTAGGCCTGAAGAAGTAGCGCATGCTCCGTAAATGCATTGCCTATTGGTCTACCGCAAACCCGGAAGTGTCGTCATCCCCAGGTTCCCTGTGTGTCCGAGGTCCAGGAAGTGTCAGGGACCACCGTCCCAACCCGCTCCGCTTCACCAGTCAACAGCCAACGGATGTACTCCCTTCCTGGACTTTCCGCCAACCCATGTCTGATATGCCTATTTTAATCCTACTCTTCTGAGTATGTATGCTCAATTTTGTGCATTAAAATTCATTGCTATACTGCACTTAGAGTGGCGCCTCTGTGCTGTTTCCTCAGCCATCCCAAGAGTTGCTTCTCATCTTCACTGGGCGGCCTTCAAGGTGCTATATTATGGACTACATGGACTTATTATAGTCATTTGCTTAAAATTATTCCTTCTAAAGTTCGCCCCATGTTTTAGGTACTTATCAGTTTGGTGGATCTACACTGAGGCTGGTGCAAGCACCAACTTTTTTCTATGTGTAATAAGTTTAGTGACTCCCATTTGTTTCTGTCACATGGAGGCAGGGGAAGGACCCTGTCTAAGCTTCAATATTAGACATGTGCATTCGTTTTCGTCCGAATGCATTTTCGTCCGAATTTCAGGTATTTTCGTTATCGTTTTAACAAATGAGCAGGATTCCGAAAAACGAAAATCCGACATAAACAAATGCTTTATTTTCGTTGTGACAACAGTTCGATATAGATAGGAGATTTGACGCTGACAATAACAATCTGTGTCCATTGAACCTGTGGTCGAATGTGCCTAACCTTAACTCTATTAGTCCAAGATTATTCTACATAGAGAGAAAAGATTCGACGTAGAAAGGAAAGATTCGACGTAGAGAGGAAAGATTCGACGTAGAGAGGAAAGATTGCTGCTGGAATTGGGTAGAATTGCATCTAAACTATACAGTCATACAGTTTAGCTGCTCTGTCGAAACTTCTTTGAACATTCGACAGACACCATAAGCCTTCAATGACAGATTCGACCTTAATTCATTTGGATTTTCGGACGAATGCAATCTTTAACGAAAAACAAAATAAATAAAAACGAATTTCGGGAGTAACTAAATAAATGTATTTTTCGGACGAAAATGAAATTCCGAAACGAAATATTTCAGTGTGCACACGTCTATTCAACATAGACTAACACTTAGCCTCCATAGAGCTTTTTACTGTGGGCCCTGGTAGTCAAATGGGGCAGTGGAAAAGCATAGGAAAAGTAAGTATAAGGCTCTATTCTTACACAACAGAGAGCTGATGGAGAGGTAAACCGCAGTGGTTTCCTCTCCGGGACTGTCCATTATGGCTGCGGTAGGGGTCGTTGTTGTGTGCAATTCAGTGCATCACACAGCTCTTTTTTTTCTCACTGAGCTTTATTTGAAGTGTACAATAGCACACTTTATTCATGTTGCTGTACAGCAGCATTAGGTGCTGTGCTGTTGTATAGTGCCATGCGGTTCTGTACAGTGCGCTGTGATAAAATGCAGCATGCCTGCATTTTATCGCAGCATGCTGCAGTGCAGCTCCAGGCTGTGTTGCAGTGTGAATGGGGCACACAAAAAACAGTTGTTGTTTGTGTGTCCTTGCAGTGACAGGCATTTTACAATGCAGTTTAACTCCTGTCACCGCACTGTGGGGTTGATTTACTAACACTGTACACACTGAGTGAAAAATCTGGTGCAGCTGTGCATGGTACCCAATCAGCTTCTAACTTCAGCTTGTTAAATTAAGATTTGACCTCATTCATTCCAGTGCAAGAATAATCCCCTTCTTGCAGAAAGGCCAGACTCTGCTGTGGGCCGACCCTTCCGATAGCTGGGAACACCTACTAATGGCTAAATGCCTTGACTTCCATTTTCTACACCACAGTTTTGCCCCTTTAAAGAGGAAGAAAACTGATTGGTTTTACCCCCCCCCCTTTTTTTTTCCTGCAAAGTAAAATAACCCATTATGTGGCACTTACCTGCAAACTAAGCCCGCAATCTCCCTGCTGGTGGCCGCATCCATCTTCAACCGTCTTCCTTCCCTTCTTTCCGGGGCCATAGACTCCATGTCTGTGACTGATGAACTCCATGTCTGTATAGTTACTGCATCTCCATTCAGTCGCAGGCTGCCGGCACACAGCTCCAGGCCACTGTGAACACCTCATTCATGCTGCAGAGGCATTCAATGTTGCACTTGGTTCCATCGTGGTCAGCTAATGAAGTGAGGTCACAGGAGATCTCTGATAGCGTTGTGTGCCAATATTTTCAATTTTTTTTCTTCTTCTTTTTTGTCCTTAATGACATTTCTGTAATACTTTACAAGGATTCTCAAATAAAAGAAAAAAAAAGAAAAAAAAAAAGATTTGCCAATAAAACCTGGAAGCTGATTGGTTTCTATGCAAAGCTGCACCAGATTTTGCACTCTCCTGTTTTAGTAAATCAACCCCTATGTGTGAATTCAACCTTAGTAAAAGTGGAGGTGGGCTATCAGGCAAACCTGCTACATTTCTTTGTATTGGTGAAATGATGGGCTCACTATAAAAAAAAACATTCTTTGTTCCCTTAAGAAAAAAGGGTCTACTATCCACTTCTGTCTGAAAATATGATCTCCTCTGTTTCTCTGGCACTTAGCCTGCCCCATAGGCCCACCACTGATACTGTGGTGCTACTGAACCTCTAAAAATCTTTTTCTTTTAATAAATGATATATTAATATTTTTATTTGACCTTTCTCATGCGTTAACATATATGATTATAATGCATTGCTTTGGTAAAATGATCCATTCAAGAGGATTTGTGTTACAAGTAGCTTCACACATAAAGCAACTGAAGAAACATGCTGCACACATAATTGATCAAATTACTAATTGCTTACATAGCCTGCTTTACTTGCTCATACATATCCTCAGAATTCACAATATCATTGTTACAGAAAGGCTTGTCCACTAGAGTGAACTGATCCTTAAAGTGTTACTAAACCCAGGACCCTGCATTCACTATATCCGGTCTCCCACAGTACACAGAACATGGAAATTCAATCATTTTAGCAAATATAAACTGCTAAATACCCTTTCTCATCAGCAGTATATAGAAGTCTTGTGACTTCTATTGGTGCCTGGTTAAAGCTTGTGGGAGGAGTTTTCATACTGCACTGGCTGCCCTATCAGGGTGCAGGACACCTGACCCTCTGTCTAAACAGTGCTGATCACATGCACTCTCCCAAGAAAGAAAAAACTCTATAGAAATACACACCAAACTGAGAATGTGCAGCCTGACTCCAAAATCTCTGTCTTATCCGGACATGTTTTGGAGTCAGTGGAAGAAGAGGAGGGTCTGTGCATACAGGGTCAAGCAGCCTTTTTACACAATGCAGAGGATTAACCCTTTAGGTTCCACAGTGAGTATAACCAGCATAGTTTACTGCATATACAGACTGATTTTACTGTTGTGGGTTTAGTAACACTTTAAGAGTTGGAGTACATTGAAGGATGATTGTGGAAAATTACAGCCAAGGGTGCATTGTCAGGCCTCCCCATAAACCCTAGAATGTCCACCTACAGGAAGCAGGATAGTGGTTTATTATTATAATACAGGATTTATATAGCGCCAACAGATTACGCAATGCTTTACAACATGAAGGGTAGACAATGCAATTACAATACAATTTAATACAGTAGTAAACCTGCTGGTTAGAGCTTACAATCTAAGATTACCTTTTATTCTTCTTATGTATGTAAGTGTTCCTGCCCTATAACGATTTGATGTTCTTGATTAACACCAGCACCCGACAAAAAGTGGCACACTGTCAAAATGTGCCATGTTCTTCTTACAAATAATCCTACTCTCAAATTCAAAAAGCTTGTCTTTCTTGCTTTTACTGATTACTGGGAGCTTTGAAATGTGGAGGAATACTTGGAGAAATTTATGTTATATTGTGCATGTTCATCCAACAGCACGTAATGACAGACACCACTGATCCATACTTATTTTTTTTTTTAAATGCTTTTTTTTACATAAAGCCGAGACATATGCTTGACTCATAGAAAAGTCCCATTCATAGCACTGTAAAGGAAATCTATACTGAAATAAATACAGATTCTGCCATTGCTTCGTCATTCTGAAAAAGCTAGTTGCCTGACCTGGTTAATTCTATATGAGTCTTCCAACATCAATCTAACATTGTGGGCCTTCCCATTCAGTCCAAACGGTTGCTCACCTTTTGGAGAGTAATTCAAAGATTCATCAAGCAATGATGAGATTTGACCTTAGGAATGATGCTGCTGCTTTTCTTTTACATTTGACCCCCCTTGCTAAGACCCAATATAAAACAGTGCTACCTACTCACTTTATAAATGCAGCAGGATCTTGTATCCCACTGAAATTGAGATGCAGGGATCCTCCCACAGTGGGTCTGTGGATCGTGAGGGTTAACAAGACCAGTAATAAGAAGATCCGGCAACACTGTGATCCTTGAAGTGTCATTTATTGGTACATCAAAGTGACAATAAAACAATAAAACTGACGCGTTTCGATCACAGTGTTGCCGGCTCTTCTTATTACTGTTGCATTGGAGTGTGTTGGGACACATTGAGCTTCGGCACCTGTGAGTGGACCTGGTGTATGGATTGAGTTGTCCCTGCAGAGTGCGCTGTTACCTTTCTTCCTTTCCATGCTGGGTTAACAAGATCAATCGCATGGAAGATCGCACTGCATTCCTGAAGTGCAAAGAAGATACATTTTGCTCGACCTGGTTCTACTGGCATATATTCAGTTTCAAGAATACAGAAATTACCTTGAAGCATCTCCAGAGAATACTAACTGACCCTTAGGGAGACAGATGGTAAACATGCCTACATTTTGCCAATGCTGGTGGGGCCCTGGCAGATGTCGGAGGGAGTGGTCTGGACCTGGTTCCCCCCACCCTTTCTTCTTTTTCTCACTTTCTCTTACTTTGCCTATCTCCTCTTCTTACATATCCTCAATAATCATTGAAAACCTAATCCACATCACTAGCCAGATAGACAGGGTGGATGGCTGATTGAACTGATGCACTAGGTCTCCATATGTAAACTGATTTGAAGCAATATAGATGATGTGGTGGTTGAACATGTTGTTTTGTTTTAGGCAATAGTTAATTTATGAACATTAAGATCCCTGCCCCAATGTTTAGGTGTGTGTGGCACCCCTGCCCCGCTAAGAGGTCCAGTTGAGGACTGGAAGCGGAGCAGGGACATAGGATACATAGAGGGCACACTCAAATATATAGTAATTTACCAACGAGTCGACAGACTCAAGTATATGTTTTTACAAATACGTCATTTTTTTTTACATGGACTGTTGCTTTGTATACAGTAATAATGCAACAATCGTGTGGCCGGCTGGCTATACAACTGGATAACTCTGTGTCCTCCTCAACATCTTCAGTTGTGTTTCTTGTTAAATGTAAATGTTTCTTCCTTTTTTTACCAATCTGATTTAAAAAAAAGAAAACCTAATCCACACTGTCAAAACAGGAATCCATACCAAAAAAACTCACACTGGACATAGATGTTCTTAGATATTCTATATGAGACAATCTGGTTACAATGGAGTACATTTTATGAAGTTTGCTCATTATTAAATCTAGTTCTAAATTTCAAGCACGCACTTTGTGTCGGCAGGAAATCATGTTTAATAGCATTGTTTATCTAGACTTCTGTTTTTCAGGCTACAAATAAAACATGCCAAAATACACAGTCACAATTGTTTTTGTCTCACCCTGTTTTCTGAAATAAATGTCAGCATTTCATGACCACAACAAGTACAGTGTGTACCAGAAGAACATCATAACCTGCCAAAACTGTTCACAGACATGCCAAAATATTGGGGTAGTCATGTTCATTTGGATCTTTTTAAAAACAAATTTGTGTCAATGTTATTTGTTAAATTCATTGCTGGTGTACTTGCTGTTCTTTTTATTTTTTTCATTTTTTTTTACTTGGCCACACTAAAAGTCTAACACATCTATTTGAGTTTTGTTGAAAATACCCATGGGGTTGAATCCCCCATAATTAGTTACAGGCTAAATATCTAAGATCTTTGATTATCTGTCTAATCTATTCAAGTTCCTAAACTTATGCTTCCTCCTTCCTCTTTCTGAATGTCCTTCTGGGAGACATTTGATACTAGAGATGAAACAATGTAATCCCAGAGGTTGCAATCTTGTCAGTTGCTACAAAGCTTTCCATAATGTTGTTTGGTTTAACACTTTTCTGCTTCTGTCCTCAGTAATTGTGTACAGGAAGGTGTTTTGGATGTTTTTATATGTACCTTTTTAAGTTTGGTTGCTGAAATATCTCGTCACCACAAAGAACAGGACAGTGACCTAACAGTACATTGCCTGTATTGTCCATACACAAGTAACAAAGCAATTTATTTTATTAAAAACAAATGCAATTCATTGTGATTTGAGGAATATCCTTTTTTTAATGGGTATATATTTTAACATATTGGAAAGAATGCAGAATTCATGCATTGTCAAAGTGTTTGCAACATCCCTTACGGAAATTATGAGGGGCCCATTCACACCAAGCCGATTCACTGTAGTATGTTTACATAATTACATACTGTAGTTAGTCAGGTTGAAAAAAGACACAAGTCCATCTAGTTCAATGCGTGTTAACAGGCAGCCTATTCCTTTCAATGGGCTGCCAACCAACACACCAAAAATTGGATCTGCATCATCTTTGGTAACACAGAGAACTACACAGAAGGGTGCTGGGGGGCATTCACACCAGGCCAATCTATTGTGCTTTGCTAAACTAAAGCGCAGTAACATGCACTGTTTTAAAGCAGTCTATTCAATAGAATGGGCTGCCAATGCACCTCAAATGACTGAAAATAAGACCTACACTTTTTTTTGGTAATGCTGAACACTGAAATGCACAAGAGGGCATTAGGGAAAATGGACACATTATTGCACATTAAAGCAACCCATACATTTGAGCAGGCTGCCAACAAACCACAATGGAACAAAAATCAGACATCCTCCTTTTTTGTAATATAGTACATCATAAGTCATGTTATTATGGTTATTGCAACGCAAATGAATTACCTAGACTCATTGGGGTGCGCTCTAAAAAAATAACGAATATATGGTACATTTTTGTTAGTTGCGGTAAAGCACATAAGTGTGAACGGGCCTTCAATGAGCCACTTTATGCAGCCAAAGGTTAACATTCCATATGCAGGATAAAGAAATAATACGTGACTGAAATGTTCTGTGAAGTGAAGTACAGCATTCAATACACAAAAGGGCAATGTAACTGAATGTTATCGAGAGTAACAAGTGGTTACAGTTCTAAATTCTTTACTCAGGGAACAAGTGGGCTGTGGAAGGTTAAAATTCAGCAGAATTAAAATAACAAATAAACAAGCTGGTTCACAGTTTGTTCACCGAACAGGACGAAAAAAGTTCAGAAATTGTGAACCTTTCCAGAACCTCATTACAGACTATAGGGGGCAAATCTTGCTAATTAATTTTACGCATTATTAACACATTCTAATAGGAAAGCGATAGACAAAAAGGGCATGGGGAGCTGACACTGCCAGGGAAAACATGTACCAATGCCAAAAAACTTTTTAGAAATAGTGATCGGCAGGGAGCAGCTCTTACAAAAGGTTTAACTACTTCAGCCCTGGAGGATTTGGCTGCTCAATGACCAGAGCACTTTTTACAATTTGGCACTGCACTGCTTTAACTGGTAATTGTGTGGTCATGCAATGCTGTACCCACACAAAATTTGCGTCCTTTTATTCCTACAAATAGAGCTATTTTTTTTATGGTAATTTATTGCCTCTGCGATTTTTATTTTTTGCAATATAAACGGAAAAAGACTGAAAATTTTGAAAAAAAATTATATTTTCAATAAACTCAATTGTAGTCATACATTTAGGCCAAAATGTATTCAGCCACATGTATTTGGTAAAAAAATTTCAATAAGCATATATTTATTGGTTTGCGCAAAAGTTATAGCATCTACAACCTAGGGTACATTTTCTGGAATTTACGCAGCTTTTAGTTTATGACTGCCTCTCATTTATTGAGGTGCTAAAATGGCAGGGCAGTAACCCACCCCCCCCCCCCCCCAAAAGACCCCATTTTGGAAAGTAGACACCCCAAGGAAATTGCTGAGAGGCATGTTGAGCCAATTGAATATTTTTTTTTTTTGTCACAAGTGATTGAAAAATGACAAAAAAAAATTACACAAAGTTGTCACTAAATGATATATTTCTCACAGATGCCACGGTTATATGTGGAATTGCACCCCAAAATACATTCTGCTGCTTCTCCTGAGTACGGGGATACCTCATGTGTGAGACTTTTTGTGAGCCTAGCCACGTACAGGACCCCGAAATCCAAGCACTGCCTTCAGGATTTCTAAGGGTGTAAATTTTTGATTTCACTCCTCACTACCTATCACAGTTTCGAAGGCCATAAAATGCCAAGATAGCACAAAACCCCCCAAAATGACCCAATTTTGGAAAGTAGACACCCCAAGCTATTTGTTGAGAGGCATGTTGAGTCCATGGAATATTTTATATTTTGCCACAAGTTACAGGAATATTACAATTTTATTTTTATTTTTTTTTCTCAATGTTGTCACTAAATGATATATTGCTCAAACATGCCATTGGCATATGTGAAATTACACCCCAAAATACATTCTGCGGCTTCTCCTGAGTATGGGAATACCACATCTGTGAGACTTTTTGGGAGCCTAGCTGTGTATAGGACCCCGAAAACCAAGCACTGAGTTCAGGCTTTCCAAGGGTGTTAAATTGTGATTTCCCTTCCTCACTACCTATCACAGTTTCGGAGGCCATGAAATGACAAGATAGCACAACCCCCCCCCCCCCCCCAAATGACCCAATTTTGGAAAGAAGACACTTCAAGCTATTTGCTGAGAAGCATGTTGAGTCCATGGAATAATTTATATTTTTCCACAAGTTTCAGGAAAATTTATTAATTTATAAATTTTTTTACACAAAGTTGTCACTAAATGATATATTGTTTAAAAATGGCATGGTTATATGTGTAATTACATCCCAAAATACATTCTGCTGCTTCTCCTGAGTATATGGATACCACATGTGTGGGACTTTTTGGCAGTCTAATCACGTACAGGACCCCGAAAACCAATCACCACCTTCAGGCTTTTTCTAAGGGTGTACATTTTTTATTTCACTCCTCACTGCCTATGACAGTTTCAGAGGCCATGAAATGCCCAAACAGCACAAAACCCCTCCACATTACCACATTTTGGAAAGTAGACACCCCAAGCTATCTGCTGAGAGGCATGTTGAGTATTTTGCAGATCTCGCTTTTTGTCACAAAGTTTTGAAAATTTAAACAAGAAAATAAAATGTTTTCTTTCCTTTCTTAATTTTAAAAAATAAATGAGATCTGCAAAATACTCACAATGCCTCTTAGCAAATACCTTGGGGTGTCTACTTTCTAAAATGGGGTAATTTGGGGGGGGGGGTTGTGCTATCTGGACATTTCAGGGCCTCCATAACTGTGATAGGTAGTGAGGAGTAAAGTCATAATTTTACACCTTTAGAATGCCTGAAGGCGGTGATTGGTTTTTGGGGTCCTATACGCGGCTAGGCTCCCAAAAAGTCTCACACATGAGGTATCCCCATACCCAGGGGAAGCAGCAGAAAGTATTTTGGGGTGTAATTACACATATAACCATACATTGTTTAAACAATATATCATTTAGTGACAACTTTGTGCAACAAAAAAAAAAGTATAATTTTCCCAAAACTTGTGGCAAAATATAAATTATTGCATGGACTCAACATGCCTATCAGCAAATAGCTTGGGGTGTCTACTTTCCAAAAATGGGTCATTTGGGGGGTTTTGAACTGTTCTGGCATTTTATGCACAACATTTAGAAGCTTATGTCACACACACACTTTCTGACACTTTTTGTTTACATGAAAAAATATAATTTTTTTTGCAAGAAAATGACTTTGAACCCCCAAACATTATATACTTTTTTTAAAGCAAAGGCCCAACATAATTTTTTTTTCACACAGTATTTGCGCAGCAATTTTTCAAGTGCAATTTTTGGAAAAAACACACTTTTTTTTAATTTGAATGCACTAAAACACACTATACTGCCCAAATGTTTAATGAAATAAAAAAGATGATCTTATGCCGAGTACATGGATACCAAACACGATATGCTTTAAAAATGCGCACAAACGTGCAACGGTCAACAAACTACATACATTTTAAAAGCATTTAAAAGCATTTACAGGTTACCATTTTAGATTTACAGAGGAGGTCTACTGCTATAATTATTGCCCTCAATCTGACCTACGCAGTGATACCTCACATGCATGGTGCAATTGCTGTTTACATATAACACCAGACCGATGCTTGCGTTCACCTTTGCGTGTGACCACGGGGGGACAGGGGTGCTTTTTTTAATTATTATTTATTTTGCTTTTTTTTTTTTTTTTTTTAAACTTCTCCTTTCATTTTTTTTTTTTGTTATCTTAGGGAGTGTAAAAATCCCTTATGATAGCAAAATGTAGTGACAGGTACTCTTTTTTTAAATAAATGGGGTCTATTAGACCCTAGATCTCTCCTCACCTGCCCTCAAAGCATCTGACCACACAAAGATCGGTGTGATAAAATGCTTAGACAATTTCCCAATGGCGCTGTTTATATCCGACGAAACCTAAGTCATGAAATGCTCGTAGCTTCCGTTTTTTTAGGCCATAGAGATGATTGGTGCCATTCTGGTCTCTGATCAGCTGGCGGAACCACCGGCTGCATTCTCGGGTTCCCTCTTGGGACAGGAGAGCCTGAGAAAGCCATGGAAGATGGTGGGGGGGACATTCCCTCCCACTGCTTGTAAAAGCAGTTTAGAGGCTAATTAGCTGCTAGGATTGCTTTTGCATGAAAGCCAACCACTGGCTGAAAAGAATGATACCAAGATGATACCTAATCCTGCAGGCATCAGTCTGCTATAACCACTCAAATTTCAGAAACATACCAGTACGTTGCTGGTCCTTGCCTCTCATGCAACCGGCTTACTGCATTTGGATTGGGAAGTTGGGCCACAGCACTGTCTGGAAACAGAAGGGCTGTGATGATCTCTTCCTGGAATTTAAGGAAGGATCCAGTTCATCCTAAAGCTTTGTATAGCACATAAGTAAGGATGGGCCCGGTGCTCGATGCGAACCCACGTTCGCATCGAGCACCGGGCGTTCGCTCGCTCGGCGAGCCCAGAACTATTTTGGCCGCTCGCATCACGTTCGTGTGATGCGAGCGGCCCCGCAATGCATTGCGGCCGGCGCGGCCGACGCAGTGCATTGCTGGCTGATGATTGGCCAAGCATGCACTGTGACCCCGCATGCTTGGCCAATCACAGCCCCGGAAACTCGAAGAGCCATAATTGGCTACAGGCAGGACGCCTGTAGCCAATTACAGCTCAGGGGCTGTAGTACACGCCCCCCCCTATAAAACGCCGCCACGCCGTCTGCGCCGGTCACATGCTGTTCCGGCGCAGATTGAGCAGGCTGTTTCTGTGACACTCTGCTGCATTTAGATAGTTAGAGAGATTCACTTACAGAGATTGAGTTAGATAGATTCAGTTACAAAGATTGATTGACAAAGAGGGGCTTGTAGTGTGCTCGTGGCAGGCAGGCAGAGCTCCTATATTTTGTTACCAGAAGCACCTATAGGACTTGTAGTGTGTTCGTGGCAGGCAGGCAGAGCTCCTATATTTTTGTTACCAGAAGCACCTATAGGACTTGTAGTGTGTTAGTGGCAGGCAGGCAGAGCTCCTATATTTTGTTACCAGAAGCACCTATAGGACTTGTAGTGTGTTCGTGGCAGGCAGGCAGAGCTCCTATATTTTGTTACCAGAAGCACCTATAGGACTTGTAGTGTGTTAGTGGCAGGCAGGCAGAGCTCCTATATTTTGTTACCAGAAGCACCTATAGGACTTGTAGTGTGTTCGTGGCAGGCAGGCAGAGCTCCTATATTTTGTTCCCAGAGGCACCTATAGGACTTGAAGTGTGTTAGTCCCATTACACACACAGAGCTATATTTTCTTCCCAGAAGCACCTATAGGACTTGAAGTGTGTTAGTCCCATTACACACACAGAGCTATATTTTCTTCCCAGAAGCACCTATAGGACTTGAAGTGTGTTAGTCCCATTACACACACAGAGCTATATTTTGTTCCCAGAAGCACCTATAGGACTTGAAGTGTGTTAGTCCCATCACACACACACAGCTATATTTTGTTCCCAGAAGCACCTATAGGACTTGAAGTGTGTTAGTCCCATTACACACACAGAGCTATATTTTCTTCCCAGAAGCACCTATAGGACTTGAAGTGTGTTAGTCCCATCACACACACAGAGCTATATTTTGTTCCCAGAAGCACCTATAGGACTTGAAGTGTGTTAGTCCCATCACACACACAGAGCTATATTTTCTTCCCAGAAGCACCTATAGGACTTGAAGTGTGTTAGTCCCATCACACACACAGAGCTATATTTTGTTCCCAGAAGCACCTATAGGACTTGAAGTGTGTTAGTCCCATCACACACACAGAGCTATATTTTGTTCCCAGAAGCACCTATAGGACTATAAGTGTGTTAGTCCCATCACACACACAGAGCTATATTTTGTTCCCAGAAGCACCTATAGGACTTGAAGTGTGTTAGTCCCATCACACACACAGAGCTATATTTTGTTCCCAGAAGCACCTATAGGACTTGAAGTGTGTTAGTCCCATTACACACACAGAGCTATATTTTGTTCCCAGAAGCACCTATAGGACTTGAAGTGTGTTAGTCCCATCACACACACAGAGCTATATTTTGTTCCCAGAAGCACCTATAGGACTTGAAGTGTGTTAGTCCCATTACACACACAGAGCTATATTTTGTTCCCAGAAGCACCTATAGGACTTGAAGTGTGTTAGTCCCATCACACACACAGAGCTATATTTTCTTCCCAGAAGCACCTATAGGACTTGAAGTGTGTTAGTCCCATTACACACACAGAGCTATATTTTGTTCCCAGAAGCACCTATAGGACTTGAAGTGTGTTAGTCCCATCACACACACAGAGCTATATTTTGTTCCCAGAAGCACCTATAGGACTTGAAGTGTGTTAGTCCCATTACACACACAGAGCTATATTTTGTTCCCAGAAGCACCTATAGGACTTGAAGTGTGTTAGTCCCATCACACACACAGAGCTATATTTTGTTCCCAGAAGCACCTATAGGACTTGAAGTGTGTTAGTCCCATCACACACACAGAGCTATATTTTCTTCCCAGAAGCACCTATAGGACTTGAAGTGTGTTAGTCCCATCACACACACAGAGCTATATTTTGTTCCCAGAAGCACCTATAGGACTTGAAGTGTGTTAGTCCCATCACACACACAGAGCTATATTTTGTTCCCAGAAGCACCTATAGGACTTGAAGTGTGTTAGTCCCATCACACACACAGAGCTATATTTTCTTCCCAGAAGCACCTATAGGACTTGAAGTGTGTTAGTCCCATCACACACACAGAGCTATATTTTGTTCCCAGAAGCACCTATAGGACTTGAAGTGTGTTAGTCCCATCACACACACAGAGCTATATTTTCTTCCCAGAAGCACCTATAGGACTTGAAGTGTGTTAGTCCCATCACACACACAGAGCTATATTTTGTTCCCAGAAGCACCTATAGGACTTGAAGTGTGTTAGTCCCATCACACACACAGAGCTATATTTTGTTCCCAGAAGCACCTATAGGACTTGAAGTGTGTTAGTCCCATTACACACACAGAGCTATATTTTCTTCCCAGAAGCACCTATAGGACTTGAAGTGTGTTAGTCCCATCACACACACAGAGCTATATTTTGTTCCCAGAAGCACCTATAGGACTTGAAGTGTGTTAGTCCCATCACACACACAGAGCTATATTTTCTTCCCAGAAGCACCTATAGGACTTGAAGTGTGTTAGTCCCATCACACACACAGAGCTATATTTTGTTCCCAGAAGCACCTATAGGACTTGAAGTGTGTTAGTCCCATCACACACACAGAGCTATATTTTCTTCCCAGAAGCACCTATAGGACTTGAAGTGTGTTAGTCCCATTACACACACAGAGCTATATTTTGTTCCCAGAAGCACCTATAGGACTTGAAGTGTGTTAGTCCCATCACACACACAGAGCTATATTTTCTTCCCAGAAGCACCTATAGGACTTGAAGTGTGTTAGTCCCATTACACACACAGAGCTATATTTTGTTCCCAGAAGCACCTATAGGACTTGAAGTGTGTTAGCCCCATTACACACACAGAGCTATATTTTCTTCCCAGAAGCACCTATAGGACTTGAAGTGTGTTAGTCCCATCACACACACAGAGCTATATTTTCTTCCCAGAAGCACCTATAGGACTTGAAGTGTGTTAGTCCCATTACACACACAGAGCTATATTTTCTTCCCAGAAGCACCTATAGGACTTGAAGTGTGTTAGTCCCATCACACACACAGAGCTATATTTTGTTCCCAGAAGCACCTATAGGACTTGAAGTGTGTTAGTCCCATCACACACACAGAGCTATATTTTCTTCCCAGAAGCACCTATAGGACTTGAAGTGTGTTAGTCCCATCACACACACAGAGCTATATTTTGTTCCCAGAAGCACCTATAGGACTTGAAGTGTGTTAGTCCCATCACACACACAGAGCTATATTTTCTTCCCAGAAGCACCTATAGGACTTGAAGTGTGTTAGTCCCATTACACACACAGAGCTATATTTTGTTCCCAGAAGCACCTATAGGACTTGAAGTGTGTTAGTCCCATCACACACACAGAGCTATATTTTCTTCCCAGAAGCACCTATAGGACTTGAAGTGTGTTAGTCCCATTACACACACAGAGCTATATTTTCTTCCCAGAAGCACCTATAGGACTTGAAGTGTGTTAGTCCCATTACACACACAGAGCTATATTTTCTTCCCAGAAGCACCTATAGGACTTGAAGTGTGTTAGTCCCATCACACACACAGAGCTATATTTTGTTCCCAGAAGCACCTATAGGACTTGAAGTGTGTTAGTCCCATCACACACACAGAGCTATATTTTGTTCCCAGAAGCACCTATAGGACTTGAAGTGTGTTAGTCCCATTACACACACAGAGCTCCTATATATTCTTCTCAGCAGCACCCACAGGACTTCTAGTGTGTTAGTGGCATCACACAGAGCTCCTCTATTTTCTTTGCATAAGCACCCACAGGACTTCTAGTGTGTTAGTGGCATCACACAGAGCTCCTCTATTTTCTTTGCAGAAGCACCCATAGGACTTCTAGTGTGTTAGTGGCATCACACAGAGCTCCTATATATTCTTCTCAGCAGCACCCACAGGACTTCTAGTGTGTTAGTGGCATCACACAGAGCTCCTCTATTTTCTTTGCATAAGCACCCACAGGACTTCTAGTGTGTTAGTGGCATCACACAGAGCTCCTCTATTTTCTTTGCATAAGCACCCACAGGACTTCTAGTGTGTTAGTGGCATCACACAGAGCTCCTCTATTTTCTTTGCAGAAGCACCCATAGGACTTCTAGTGTGTTAGTGGCATCACACAGAGCTCCTATATATTCTTCTCAGCAGCACCCACAGGACTTCTAGTGTGTTAGTGGCATCACACAGAGCTCCTCTATTTTCTTTGCATAAGCACCCACAGGACTTCTAGTGTGTTAGTGGCATCACACAGAGCTCCTCTATTTTCTTTGCATAAGCACCCACAGGACTTCTAGTGTGTTAGTGGCATCACACAGAGCTCCTCTATTTTCTTTGCATAAGCACCCACAGGACTTCTAGTGTGTTAGTGGCATCACACAGAGCTCCTATATTTTCTTCTCAGCAGCACCCACAGGACTACCGACTACAATGGCTGGAAGACCGCCAAGGGGAGGCAGAGCGTGCAGAGCCAAGAACACAGGGCAGGCAGGCTCTGTTTCTAGTGGACGTGGCCGTGGACGTGGACGTGGTCGTGCATCGTCATCAGCACGTGGCCATGGGACACGCGCGTCTTTGTTTTCGGCAGCTGGACATGTGGAGCCGCATCATGCTGAAGGCTTGGTAGAATGGATGACCAAGCCCTCCTCATCCTCCTCATCCTCTCTCACCCAGGCTCAGGGTACTGACAGAGCATCATCAGCCACCCCTTCCCTAGACCCACCATGTCCTCCTGAGGAGTCCCCCGAACTCTTTGAGCACAGTGTTGGGTACATGCTCCAGGAGGATGCCCAACGATTCGAAGGCTCGGATGACGATACCCAGCTTGAGGAATCTGGCAGTACAGTTCCACCAGCTGCAGCTTACTGCCAGGTTTGCTCTAGTGGTGAAGAGGGAGGGGATGATGAGGTCACTGACTCCACGTGGGTGCCTCAAGGGAGAGAGGATGAGGAGGAGGACGAGGAGGAGGAGGATGCGGCGTCACATGTCCAACGAGGCAGGATGCCCCCTGGAGGCCAGGTAGAGGCCAGCACAGCAACTGTACAACACCGCAGAGCTCCGCCTGTGCAGGGCGCTGCCTCTGCACGTTATCAGAAAAGTTCTTTGGTGTGGGCCTTTTTTGAGACGAGTGCAGCAGATCGCACCACTGCTATTTGCAATATTTGTCTCAAGCGTATCTCGCGTGGCCAAAACATCAGCCGCTTGGGCACGACAAGCATGACCAGACATATGGCGACCTGCCATGCAGCTCGTTGGCAGGCACACATAAAAGACCCACACCAAAGAACTAAGCGGACCTCTCCTTGCTCCTCCTCAGCTGGGATCTCCATCCCCACTACACCTTCAGTCCTCTCTGAAAGCTGCTCTGAGAGGACTGAAGGTGTAGAATTCGGTGTGTCACAACCAAGTACTTGCAGTACACCGACGTCCGAATGCAGCAGGCAAATTTCCCTGCCCCAGCTGCTGGACCGTAGAAAGAAGTACACTCCCAGCCATCCACATGCCCAGCGGTTGAATGCTAGCCTTGCTAAATTGCTAGCACTTCAACTGCTGCCTTTTCAGTTGGTAGACTCGGCCCCCTTCCGTGAGTTTGTTCAATGTGCGGTTCCTCAGTGGCAGGTTCCCAAACGCCACTTTTTCTCGCGGAAGGCGATTCCGTCTCTCTACCGGCATGTGGAGGGCAATGTCCATGCCTCGCTGGACAGGGCGGTCAGCGGTAAGGTGCATATTACCGCTGACTCATGGTCCAGCAGGCATGGACAGGGACGGTACCTTTCTTTCACGGCCCATTGGGTCACTCTATTGGCAGCTGGGAGGGATGCAGGACAAGGTGCAGTAGTGTTGGAGGTTGTTCCGCCACCACGCCTCCAAAACGCGACTACTGCTACTGGTTGTGACACACCTCTCTCCTCCACCCCCTCCTCTTCTTCTTCCTCCAGTGCTCTGTCCTTGGAACCAGCGGTGCTCCGTAGGCGTACAAGGGGCTACGCAAGTACGCAGGCAAAAAGATGCCATGCCGTGCTTGCGCTGGTGTGTTTGGGGGACAGGAGCCACACTGGGCCAGAGGTTCTGGCAGCTCTGCAGGGGCAGGCCGAGAGGTGGTTGACGCCACGTCAGCTTAAGCCAGGAATGGTCGTTTCTGACAATGGCACCAACCTCCTCTCCGCCCTGCGACAGGGGCAGCTCACCCATGTGCCCTGCATGGCTCACGTCCTCAACCTGGTGGTGCAGCGGTTCTTGGGCAGGTTCCCAGGCTTACAGGATGTCCTGAGGCAGGCCAGGAAAGTCTGTGTGCATTTCCGCCGATCTTATAATGCCAGTGCTCGGCTGACTGAGCTGCAAAAGGAGCTGAACCTGCCCAAGAACCGCCTAATATCTGACATGCCCACCAGGTGGAACTCAACGTTGGCCATGCTGCAGCGACTGCACACGCAGCAGAGGGCCATCAATGAGTACCTTTGCGACTACGGCACCAGGACAGGGTCAGGGGAGCTTGGTTTTTTTTCCCCACGTCAGTGGAGCATGATCAGGGATGCATGCACTGTCCTCTCACCATTTGAGGAGGCCACGAGGATGGTGAGCAGTGACAGTGCATGCATCAGTGACACTGTCCCTCTTGTCCACCTGTTGGAGCATACGCTGCGTGGGATAATGGACAGGGCACTTGAGGCAGAACAGAGGCAGGAAGAGGAGGACTTCCTTGCCTCTCAAGGCCCCCTTTATCCGGACAGTGTTCCTTCTGTCCCACCCATCACACAGGAAGAGGATGAGGAGGAGGAGGAGGAGGAGGAGGATTGTGTGAGCATGGAGGTGGAGCCTGGCACTCAGCATCAGCAGCAGCAGTCTTTTAGGGATGATGTACAGTCCCAACAAGCCAGTGGACTTGTACGTGGCTGGGAGGAGGTGGCTGGCGATCATGTCATCCTCAGTGACCCAGAAGACTCCGGACCGAATGCCTCAGCTAACCTACGCTGCATGGCCTCCCTGATCCTGCAAAGCCTGCGGAAGGATCCTCGTGTTCTTCGGATCAAGGAGAGGGACCATTACTGGCTGGCCACTCTCCTTGATCCGCGGTACAAGGGTAAGGTTGCGGACCTTATCTTGCCGTCGCAGAGGGAGCAGAGGATGAGACATCTCAGGGAGGCCTTGCAGAAAGGTCTGTGCAACGCGTTCCCAGAAACTGGGAGGCTACAAACTCCTGGTCCTGGGCGACGAGTTGCTGAGGCTTCGGTCAGTGGCAGAAGGAGCGGTGGGGAAGGTGGACGTCTGACCGATGCGTTCAGACAATTTTTTAGTCCGCAGCCCCAAGGTATGATCGGTTCCAGCAACCATCGCCAGCGTCTGATATACATGGTGCAGGAATACCTTGGGGCAAGGTCAGACTTGGACACCTTTCCCACCGAAAATCCTCTGGCTTACTGGGTCCTGAGGATGGATCACTGGCCAGAGCTTGCACAGTATGCAATTGAGCTACTGGCCTGTCCTGCCTCCAGCGTTCTTTCCGAACGCACATTCAGTGCTGCTGGAGGATTTGTGACTGATCATAGGGTGCGCCTGTCCACCGCCTCGGTTGATCGACTGACATTCATCAAAATGAATCAGTCTTGGATCACCACCAGCTACCAGGCACCTGAGGCGGATATAACCGAATAATTTTTAATGTCACATCCCTTCAAGACTGCCTATGCTGATGCTGAGTGACTGTCCTCTTATGTTCACTGACTATCCTCTTCCTCCTCCTCAATGATCCATGCCACCACACCAGTGCCTAAGGCACAATTTTTCAGCCCCTGTTTAACAGGGGCGTGTACTTACAATTTTTAAAAAAAATGCTTCGCAACACGTGTGACTGCTGTGCTCCAAGTACAGTCTCTGTGAGGGCCGTGTTGCAGTGTTGTGGCACCAGCACCAGTGCCTAAGGCACAATTTTTCAGCCCCTGTTTAACAGGGGCGTGTACTTACAATTTTTAAAAAAAAATGCTTCGCAACACGTGTGACTGCTGTGCTCCAAGTACAGTCTCTGTGAGGGCCGTGTTGCAGTGTTGTGGCACCAGTGCCTAAGGCACAATTTTTCAGCCCCTGTTTAACAGGGGCGTGTACTTACAATTTTTTAAAAAAATGCTTCGCAACACGTGTGACTGCTGTGCTCCAAGTACAGTATCTGTGAGGGCCGGGTTGCAGTGTTTGTGGCACCAGCACCAGTGCCTAAGGCACAATTTTTCAGCCCCTGTTTAACAGGGGCGTGTACTTACAATTTTTTAAAAAAAATGCTTCGCAACACGTGTGACTGCTGTGCTCCAAGTACAGTATCTGTGAGGGCCGGGTTGCAGTGTTGTGGCACCAGCACCAGTGCCTAAGGCACAATATTTCAGCCCCTGTTTAACAGGGGCGTGTACTTACAATTTTTTAAAAAAAAATGCTTCGCAACACGTGTGACTGCTGTGCTCCAAGTACAGTCTCTGTGAGGGGTTGCAGTGTTGTGGCACCAGCACCAGTGCCTAAGGCACAATTTTTCAGCCCCTGTTTAACAGGGGCGGGTAATTACAAATCTTGATCTAATAGTTCACAGCAGGGCCCATTCCTGCGCCCACCAAGAGTAACTATGAGGGCCTGCAGTCTTGTGGCAACACCGTCCACCACCACCGCCAAAGGCCCAATTTTTCTGCCCTGTTCATCAGGTGCTTGCAATTACAAATCTTGATCTAATAACTCACAGCAGGGCCCATTCCTGCGCCCACCAAGAGTAACTATGAGGGCCTACAGTCTTGTGGCAACACCGTCCACCACCACCGCCAAAGGCCCAATTTTTCTGCCCTGTTCATCAGGTGCTTGCAATTACAAATCTTGATCTAATAACTCACAGCAGGGCCCATTCCTGCGCCCACCAAGAGTAACTGTGAGAGCTTACAGTCTTGTGGCAAAACCGTCCACCACCCCCAATTTTTCTGCCCTGTTCAACAGGTGCATGCAATTACAAATCTTGATCTATTAACTCACAGCAGGGCCCATTCCTGTGCCCACCAGTCTTGTGGCTACACCAACATCTAATAGGGCAAATTTCTGCAGAGTATATACGCCAGGCCCCTACTTTCAAACATCCAACTTACAAACGACTCCTACTTGCAAATGGAAAGAGAAAACAGGAAGTGAGAGGAAATCTACCCCTAGGAAGGGAAATTCTATCCTGTTAGATTTAATTTGGGAAAAAGGTATCTCCTCTCTACTGATACTTTATCACCAATCCTTGTTTCAATTAAAACCCCACTTTTCCAAAAACATTTGTCATTGGGACGGAAAGTGAGGTGACATGTTCTGAACAGATGTGCAAAGACAGCAAATGTTACAGGGGTGATGTTCTCCAAAAAGCTTAAAAATAGATTTTTTTGGGATGGAGCTACACTTCATAATGTACCTGTTCAGATTCTACTTAAGATCAAACCTAAAGCCGCAAGTGGTTTTAAATGGCTTCTTTTTTTCCTTTACAAATGTCATTTTGTGCAAGGACAGTTCTAAACACGGGAAACACATGCCACTTCACAGGCATACTTTGGACACCCCCAGGTACCATATTTAAAGGAAAATGTCACTTTTTTTTTTTTCACTTTATGCATCATTAAAATGACTGCTCCCGAAAAAACGTTAGTTTTTAAAAGTTCTTTTTGCATTGATATATGTCCCCTGGGGCAGGACCCGGGTCCCCAAACCTGTTTTATGACATTAACATGCATATTGGCCGTTGTAATTAGCACTTTTGATTTCGAACGTTCGCGTCCATTATAACGTATAGGGTTCGAAAATTCGCGCGAACTTTCGGTCCGTTCGAAGGTTCTGGTTCGAACCGAGCCCGGGGGTGTTCGGCTCATCCCTACACATAAGCATTCAGCAGAGCCAATTGAAATAAGTATACAGACAGTTTTTGGACCAGCATCTGGCCTTACGGGCAACTAGGCATGGCGCCATCAACTGGTCATTGAGGTCCACCCCTCCCATTTTAAGGTTATATTCATGGACACAGAGGGGTTTCTCCACAACACCAGTCACTGTGGGAATTTGAACCGTGGTGTCTGCCTGAAGGGAGGACAGAACGAAAACATTCTGATTATCCCTCCACTTCACAGCAAGCAAATTATTACACTTCAGGCAGGCTGTCTCCCCAAGCCTAAGACAGGAATCTACAAGCCGTTGGGGTAAGCCCCAGTAATTAGATCGCACAGTGCCACATGCGCCAATTCCATGATCAAACAAGGAACTAAAAAGTGGTACGCTCGTGTAATAATTGTCCGCATACAAGTGGTACCCCTTTCCAAATAAGGATGACACCAAGTCCCACACAATCTTACCAGCGCTCCCTATGTAGTCTGGGCAGTTCTCCGGCTCTACGTGACTATGTCTTCCCTCGTAAACCATAAAACTATATGTATAGCCTGTGGCCCCGTCACAGCGCTTATAAATCTTGACCCTATATCTGGAACGCTTGCTGGGAAGATACTGTTTGAAAGACAAGCGGCCAGAAAGCTTTATCAGGGACTCATCAATGCAGACAACTTGATAGGGAGTAAACAAGGCGGCAAACTGTTAGTTGAAGTGGTTTACGAGGGGCCAAATTTTGTAGAGCCGATCGTATCCAGGGTCACCCCGAGGACAACTGAGTTCATTATCATTGAAGTGCATGAACCGCAAGATCTGCTTGTATCGTGCCCTGGCCATGGAGGCAGAGAACATGGGTATATGGTGAATTGGGTCAGTGGACCAATATGACTGCAACTCACTCTTTTTAGTTATGCCCATGAGGAGAGATAGGCCCAGAAAGGTCTTAAATTCAGAAACGTAATAGGTTTCCATTCTCTGGCAAGGGTCAAATGGGGATTAGCGGTGATGAATTGAGCAGCATACAAATTGCTTTGGTCCACAATAGATCTATAGAGATCTTCCATGAAAAACAGCAAATAAAAATCAAGTGACGTAAAATCAACTGTTTCCATTTAAATTCCAGGTTGGCCAGTGAATGGGGGAAGTACGGGTGCTGCAGAAGTGGTTGGCTCCCAATTAGGATTGGCAAATGCAGCAGGAAGGGCACTATGGGCTCGATAGGCCAGTGTTTGTCTTCTTCTTCGTGGCTGCGGGACACTAGTTGTGCTAGCCACCTCACCAGCTTGAACTGCACTTATGGGACTCACCACGTCACCACATGATACTGCAGTGCTGGTTTAACTATGACCAGGGTGTACTAGGCCGCTGCTGCTTGCCAGTTCATCAGAAGGATGAGTGGCACTAGTACTGGCTCTCTGCTCCATACAAGAGCCCTGCGGTTCTTGCACCTCAACAACAGCAGAAGAACGGGGTCGGGTACGCCTGACCTTGGCAGGGACCACAACTGCATCATCAGAGCTTTCTGTCAGGGTGCCGCTGCTGTCTACAGGATTATATTCTGAGCCTGAATCTGACAGATGGGTGACTTCCTCTGCACTATCTGTCATACTCAGAAATGTGTAGGTTTCTTCACTAGTGTACCTTTGATTTGATATTTTGGTCTCTAAATTTACTGGTACACTAGTGAGGCTCACAGGAAAAAGAGCTCCTGACTGTCAGCGACTGATTCAAATGCTACCAAAAAAAACTGTTAGCGTTCACAGCTTCAGACCTGACTCTGCGAATGCTGCAGTTATATGTGTTGTGCTTTTGTAAGTGACAGTGATCGATTGATACTGCACTTGGGTGGGCTGGGCTGAGCGGAGGGGCTAAACGCAGGTGCTAGCAGGTATCTGAGCTGATTCCGCTAACGCTGCATTTTTGGGAACCCTAAACTATTGGGAATGCTAATATAGTTCTGATCAGATCAAAGATATCGATCCATTCAGACACTATACTAATAAGGGAGGTGTATTGTGCGTGCATGGGTGTTAGCACTACTGGCGCTAATCTGACGCTGCCTGGGGCGATGCAGACTCCGACTGACGCTAAAACCTAACTGATATCATCTGCCGGGCGATCATGGGGTTAAACCTTTATTGGGTAATATATGGCTGGTGCCCTGACGCTATAAAAAACAAACAAACTAACCAGCGTCACCCGTAACACTAATACGGTGATTACTGGTGAAAGGGGGTGAAAGGGTTGACTAGGGGGCAACCATGGGGTTAAAACCTTTATTAGGTAATATATGGGGTTACCTGACGCTATAAAAACCTGACGGTGAAACAAATCAACTAACTGGCTAACTAGCATCACCCATGACACAAATACAGCGATCATAAAAAATATTAATTAGTGACACTGGCGACAGGGGGTGAAAGTGTTAACTAGTGGGCGATCAAGGGGTTAAACCTTTATTAGGGGGGTACCCTAGACCTAACGGGGCCTAGTATTAACTGCCCTAACACTTATGTAACAAATGACACCAATGCAGTGATCAGTGAAAAATTTGAAAACTGCAATTGGTGACACAGTGATAGGGAGTGAAGGTGTTAACTGGGGGGGGGCAATAGGGGGTGGCAGGTGTACCTATGTGTACTGGTGTTAGTGTAGTGTTGTGTAACTCACGGTAAGACGTCTTCTCTCCTCTCACTGGAATTGAAAAAAATACTTCACGAGGAGAGATGACATCACTTCCTCCTGTCTGTGTTTACACTTACACAGACAGGGGAAGGATTTCATTCGTTAGGACCAATCAGCAGGTCCAGGCCATAAAACATTGTCTGGGAGCTGAGGACTGATCATTCCTCTAACGAATCCGATATGCGCAAACGCGCCCCCCACCCACAGGGAGGGAGGGACGTACAGGTATGCCCATTTGCCCACCCGTGCCATTCTGCCAATGTACATTGGCGTGCGACGGTTGGCAACTGGTTAAAGGGCAACATTAAAAATGATAAAATTCCTTTACATAACATGCTTGGGCGATGCCATAAATCTGCATGTGAAATAGCACATCTGTACGATAAACTATAACACAGAGTGACATTTACAAAATGACATTTGCCGGCCAACCTTGTTCTGGTATTGTCTTTACATACTATCTGAACATGCAGTCAAGCTCGCAAGAAAAGGGAGGTAACAAGCATACCAAGTAACATGCCTTTAACGTGGGGAGGATGCCTTGCCAGGGGGGCCCTCTGGAAAACGACTTTGTCCCAGTGTTGATAAGGACTAGAGCCTCATCCCCACATCCCTGGCCCAGTGGATGTGGGGATCTTGGAGGGGGGGGGGGGCATATTTCAATCTGGATGTCCAGGAAATAATATTCTTTGAAGTAAATATCCCAGATAAGCACAAACCTTTGCTGTTTGGGCATTCATTAAAACCCCTGCCCTTTTAATTCACTTCGTGGGATCTGAACTTAAAAGAGAAGTGTGGGACATGAAAAAAACAAACATTTATACTCACCTAGGTAGATGCAGCAACTGTCCAATGCAAGTGGCAGCGCTGGGCTGTGGAGGGGGCTGACAGGCTGAGCCAGCTGCCAGACAGACAACTTGGTGGATCTTGACGTTAAAGTCAGGATCCCTCTAGAGTAGCGGTCTCCAAACTGTGGCCAGGGAGCCAGATGTAGCTCTTTGCTTGTATTTATCTGGCCCTTGGGGCACTAGTACCCTAACTGGCACCAATGATAGGGCACCATTCCCCCTACTGATACCATCAATGGGGCACTATTTCTCCCATTAAAACCCAATGATAGGGCACTGACACCGGGGAATTTTCTACACCCACTGGCCACAGTCCGTACTATCCCTGAAGGATAGTAAATTGGCCCTTTGCTTAGAAAGGTTGGAGACCCCTGCTCTAGAGTCTGGACCGGCTGAGTGACCCCACCCAAATATGGGCCACAGGAGTGCAGAACAAACTGCACTCCTGTGACCTATAGGTAGGTCTTTATCATTTTAACAAAATATAATGATTTATTGACTGTGCTTGGGAAGGGGGAGGATTGGGTGAAAAAAAGACCTTCATCCTGGAATTCAGTTTTAAGGCTGGGTTCACACTTGTGCGAATTGGATGCGGGTTTCCTCGCATCCAGTTAGCATGACAGGAGATGGAATGGAGGCGGTTCACAAATCTCCGGAGACCCCTGCTGTCCACCATATCTGTCTGCGGTGTGAACCCAGCCTAAAAGTATTTTCTAAAGAGTAACTTTGTTTTCCTTTATATTCACCCCCTATAATCCCATGCAAAAAGCCCAAACTGGAAAATTAAGGGTAAATCACTGCATAGTGCTACTCCAGGAACAAACAAAGCTGGCTATGCTGTCTAGCATGAGTGAGTGGATCTCAAGACAGTAAATACAAAATTACAAATCTTTTGGAAGGTAAAACAATTCAAATATACAGGTTCACCTACATATTTAGCTGCCTGCCTACAAGTCCTACTTTAAACTTTATATTGTAGCAGTGAATTGCATGGGACTGTTTACCATTTTAAACAGTTATTCTAACTTATCCTTTACTAATACTTTCCTCTGTCTGAAGACAAAGAGTACCATAATACACTAGCTGCTCTTAAGAGGTATGGCTCCCATAAAATGTACAAGTACATTTGCTCAATAAATATTGGGTCTCTATTAAAAACAGTTTTTATTTGTCATTAGAGATCCTTTCCATCACATCCCGTCCTGATATGTGAAATCTCCCCAATAGGGGCACAGATGACAATAAAAATCAAAAAATTACCTTAATCCTGGTAATTTTAGCTTGAAGTAAAATCCATCAGCACAGACACAAAACTCATAATAAGGTTTTAAACTCCATATTAGCAGATCCCTTTTGGCAAAAAAAGTTTTGTTTATTTATCAATATATTGCCCTCAGTTTTTATTCTTTCTATTTCCTGGATGCTAACACAAGGTATTCCACTACATGTTATCATGTTTCATATTTAACATAAATATTTGTGAAAAAAATAAATTTAATTTTCAAAAAACCATTATGCGAAAGCAAATCACTTAGGATATCTCCAGGGTGTTTGCTGACTGATGTACATTATCTGTGATAAACTCTAAACTCTATATAATCCGATACTTTATATAATTGCTGATGATTAAAGAACAACCTATACCTCCAAATCTCTGGTCTTTATAAAAGCTGAGGATGACAAATAACATAACTGTGTGTGAAGACAATCTGACTGTTCCTTGTTATCACCCAAATGTCTTTCAGACATAGGTCATAACTGGAAGCTGATAAACAATGTCTGTGTTTAACGTTCTTCCCACAAAGCCATATCCCAAGTGATTTGTACTTATCATACTAGCCTTGCTGGCGTATATACTGGTACGTGTCACGTCCAGCATCTCTGATTTGTTGGGGCACCAATCCTGTTTTCATTCTTATTTTGACCATGAACTATTTTATTCTGCTCCTTTGTTTAAAGTAGAGGTTCTAAAGGCTGAAGGTTTTAGAATCACAGGATGCATGAAGGTAAAAAACCTTCAATGTTTCAAGCCCCACTTATACTCACTTGAGCTCGATCTCGATCCAGCGACATGCATAAGAGCAGAAGCTCTCCTAGGTCTCTCCCTCCTCATTGGCTGATACACAGAAGTGGATGCCATTGGGTCCTGCTGCTGTCAATCACAGCCAGTGAGGAGGGAGAAGGGGGCAGGCCAAGCTTCACTCTGTGTGTCTCATGTGTGCCACAGAGCAAACAGCTTTCCATTTACAAAAATTCGAAAAATAGCAGTATTCACAGCAGTCCACCCAAAAGTGAGAGCTCACCTTTGCACATTTATCATTAGTTTGAATCATCCATTTTTAAAACTCATAGAAACACAGTGTTAACCAGTTGTGGATACTGGATGTACTACGCAAGGACAAAAAAATAAATAAAAAATTACTCACAGCATATTTCGTAGATTCTAACATTCTGCCCCACTATTGCAACCCCTCATAGCATTTGCTGGCAGATACCCATTGTCAAACAGCCAGGAGTTTCTTTGTAAATAAACGCTGTTTAGATTGGGGAGAGAGATACAAAGTAACATTGCTACTTTTGTATCTTTAATTCATCTGCAGATCGAAGGGATGAGCTTCAACCAGCTCCTGAAGTGAGTTAAAAGAACCTGATTTGTAAACCAAAAAAGTTTTTGTTTTTAAATAATAATTGTTCCTATTAAACCAGTATATTAATACTTAGTTTACTTGAATCAGCCCTTACTAACTCCTTTTTTCCTTCACCCCCTATTATTTTCCTACTTCTTTTTTTTTTTTTTTTTTACTTCTATTTTTCAAACCTACAGTATTTAAACTCTTTTCATTTTGTATTTGTTTTGTTTATAATTTTTTTGTGTTTTTAACATTTTAAAAAGTGTAGAAGTAGAAAAAAGAAAATTGAATTTGTAATTACCTTTGTAATGCTTTGTACCAGAATTATAATTTTAGTGTCATTTTAGAAGATACAAATGATAGAATCATTATCTACTGCAGCACTATTTGTTTTTAAACAAACATTGATAATAATAGAAAAAAAAGTGCATATTGTTACATTTTTGGGTTTATGGATTGCATAAAAAACACATTTTTGCAAGATTATTGCACAGAAAGATAGAAAGAGAGCATTGTTTGTCCTATAGAGGCTATGCATGTGTGGGATTTGAAGTGGTTAAGTATGCTTAAAGGATATCTAAAACACAAAAAAACTAAAGTACAATATATTGCAGCTTATTAATCCTTAAAGTGGAGTTCCAGCCTTTTTATTTTTTGTTTGTTTTTTACTAAAAACACAGACCAAGCTATCCAGCAAAAGTGACAATTAGAGGATTAGGAAAAACCATGAAATACTGACAAGGGTTTTTAAAATGTTAAACTTTTCTTCATTTAGTTAAAACCTTTACCCCAAAAGTAACTGCTTAAAATGTGTTAACTGGAATTAGGATTTAATTTGTTAGTCGTTTATACAGTGCCTTGAAAAAGTATTCATACCCCTTGAAATTTTCCACATGTTGTCATGTTACAACCAAAAAGGTAAATATATTTTATTGGGATTTTATGTGATAGACCAACACAAAGTGGCACATAATTGTGAAGTGGAAGGAAAATGATAAATGTTTTTCATAGATATGTGAAAAGTGTGGCGTGCATTTGTTTTCCGCCCCCTTTATTTTGATACATTACTACCCTAATTAAAATCTAGTGGAACCAATTGCCTTCAGAAGTCACCTAATTAGTAAATAGAGCCCACCTGTGTGTAATTTAATCTCAGTATAAATACAGCTGTTCTGTGAAGCCCTCTTAAATTTGTTAGAGAACGTTAGTGAACAAACAGCATCATGAAGGCCAAGAAACACACCAGACAGGTCAGGAATAAAGTTCTGGAGAAGTTTAAAGCAGGGTTAGGTTATAAAAAAAAATCTCAAGCTTTGAACATCTCATGGAGAAATGTTCCATCCATCATCCGAAAATGGAAAAAGTATGGCACAACTGCAAACCTAGCACGACATGGCCATCCACCTAAACTGACAGGCTGAGCAAGGAAAGAATTAATTAGAGAAGCAGCCAAGAGGCCCATGGTAACTCCGGAGGAGCTGCAGAGATCCACAGTTCAGATGGGAGAATCTGTCCACAGGACAACTATTAGTCCTGCAATCCACAAATCTGGCCTTTATGGAAGAGTGACAAGAAGAAAACCATTGTTGAAAGAGCCATAAGAAGTCCCATTTGCAGTTTGTGAGAAGCCATGAGGGGGACACAGCAAACCTTTGGAAGAAGATGCTTTGGTCAGATGAGACCAAAATTTTACATTTTGGATTAAAAGCAAAACACTATGTGTGGTGGAAAACTAACACTGCAAATCACAGTGAAACATGGTGGTGGCAGCATCATGTTGTGGGGATGCTTTTCTGCAGCACAGACAGGGAAGCTGGTCAGAGTCGATGGGAAGATGGATGGAGCCAAATACAGGGCAATCTTAGAAGAAAACCTGTAATGCCCCGTACACACGGTCGGAAATTCCGACGGAAAATGTCCGATCGGACCATGTTATCGGAAAATCCGACCGTGTGTGGGCTCCATCGGACTTTTTCCGTCGGAATTTCCGATGGAAAAACTTTGAGATCCTGCTCTCAAATTTTCCGACAACAAAATCCGATCGGACTTTTTCCGATCGTGTGTAGAGAATTCAGACGGACAAAGTGCCACGCATGCTCAGATCAAATTAGGAGACCAAACCTATTGGCCTATTAGCCTGTACGTAGTTCCATCATACGTAACGAATGTCACCACGTTCAGAATGATCGGATTTTCCGACAACTTTGTCCGACCGTGTGTATGCAACACCAGTGTCGGACAAAATCCGTCGGAAAAAAACCGACGGATTTTGTGGTCGGAATTTCTGACCGTGTGTACGGGGGCATTAGAGTCTACAAAAGACTTGAGACTGGGGCAGGGGTTCACCTTCCACCAGGACAACGACCCTAAACATACAGCCAAAGCTACAATGGAAGGGTTTAGATCAAAGCATATTCATGTGTTAGAATGGCCCAGTCAAAGTCCAGACCTAAATCCAATTGAGAAGCTGTGGCAAGACTTGAAAATGTCTGTTCACAGATGCTCTTCATCCAATCTGACAGAGCTTGAGCTATTTTGCAAAGAGGAATGGGCAAACATGTCACTCTCTAGATGTGCAAACCTAATAGAGACATCCCCAAAAAGGCTTGCAGCTGTAATTTCAAGCCAAAGGCAGTTCTACAAAGTATTGACTCAGGGGGGCTGAATACAAATGCACCCCACACTTTTCACATATGTATTTGTAAAAAATTTGTAAAACCATTTATCATTTTCCTTCCACTTCACAATTATGTGCCACTTTGTGTTGGTCTATCACATAAAATCTGTATGTTTTTGGTTGTAAAATAACAAAATGTGTAAAATTGCAAGGGGTATAAATACTTTTTCAAGGCACTGTACATCTAAATTTACTAGTACATCTAACACCCCAGGTAGGCTGCTTTGCTCCTCCATAGATACAGTGGAAGAATGAAAACATAAACATTTGTTACTGGGTGGATCACCAAGTGAAAAATTAAAGAAATGAAAAGCTTAATAAACGAATGCAGCCACCACATCTAAAGCCCCATACACACGCGCGGACAATCCGTGGACCAGGTCCGTCGGACCATGTCCGTCATACTTTGTCTGATGTTGGTTTTGCGTACACACGATCGGACAAAGTTGTCGGAAAATCCGATCATTCTGAACGTGGTGACGTTTGTTGCCTACGACGGGACTACGTAGAGGCTAGTAGCCAATAGCTTTGGTCTTGTAATGTGATCTGAGCATGCGTAGCACTTTGTCCGGTCGGACAAGCGTACACACGCTCGGATTTGGTGTGATCGGACCGGGTTGACGGGAAATCTTTCCAGCAGGAGATAAGACTTTGTCCGACGGACAAACCGACGAACACTGTCCGATGGTGCATACACACGGTCTGATTTTTCAACAACCTTGTCCGATCGGACCAAATTGATGAAAAAGTCCGACCGTGTGTATGGGGCTTAAGGATTGGTAAGCTGCAATATTTTACATTTTTGTTTTTTTGTTTTAGACACACTTTAAATACAACTAAATTACAGTCTAAACAAGTACCAAATCTAGTTACTATTTAATACACAATCCTCATAAAATAAAACATTGACTTAACCAAATCCTCTTTCATTTGTTTCTCTCTTGCTCTCCCTCCCAGACCCTGCTGCTCACAGACAGAGGATTTTAACCACTTGCCGCAAAATCACGTACCTGTACTTCATTCTGCTTCAAGTGGTTGTACCAGGGTGATTCCTGCAGCTGTAGGCACCACCCCAGTACCGTTTTTTAGAGCTGACGGTCAGCTTTCTTGTGATAACAACTGATGCAGCTAAGCAGCTGCTTGATTGTTATCACAAAAAAATGTAGGCGCCCCATCCCTCCGTGCTCACTTGCAGAAGTGAACAAATACATAAGTTGCACCCACAAATGTCAACAGTGTTCAAACCACACATATGAGATAACGCCACGATCATTAGAGCAAGAGCAATAATTCTATCACTAGAGCTTCTCTGTAACTCTAAACTGGTAACTGTTAAAAATGTTTAATGTTTTAAATACCATAGTTTGTCGCCATTCCACGAGTGTGCGCAATTTTAAAGCATGACATGTTAGGTATCTATTTACTCGGCGTAACCTCATCTTTCACATTATACAAAAAAATTGGGCTTACTTTTACTGTTCTGTTTTTTTTTTTAATTCATGAAAGTGTATTTTTTCCCAAAAAATTTCATTTGAAAGATCGCTGTGCAAATACAGTGTGACATAAAATATTGCAACGGCCGCCATTTTATTCTCTAGGGTCTCTGCTAATATATATATATATATATATATATATATATATATATATATATATATATATGTATATATATATATATATATATATATATATATATATATATATATATATATATATATATAATGTTTGGGGCTTCTAAGTAATTTTCTAGCAAAAAATACTAATTTAAACTTGTAAACAACAAGTGTCAGAAGGCCTGGTTTTCAAGTGGAGGCAATACTGTCAATCTACAAAGCAGTGGGCAGTAGACATGTGCAGAATGGAAAAATTTGTTTCGTTTTTGGATAGATTAATTTTGTTACTAATTTAGTTTAATTGATTTGTTTCGGAATTCATTTTAGTTTCATTTCTTTTTGTTTAATTTAGTTTTGTTTCTTAATTCTGCTAACGAATTCCAAATTTTCAGAACTCTTCGAATTTTGATCGGTCAAAAAACGATCGATCGATTCCAATTCTGTGTGATGAATAGCTTGTTGTTAAGGTGCAGGCAGGGAAGCCTTCCGGCCAATCCTTAATGGCCGATGACTCATTAGCGGGGTCCCCCCAATCCATACCAGGGCCTTTGGGTAAGGTATGGATTCTAAGGGGAACCCCATACCAAAATAAAAAAAAAGGCATGGGGTCCCCCCCACAATCCATAAAGACCCTTATCCGAGCATGCGGCCTGGCAGGGGGGAGGAGCGAGCCTCCCCTGAACCATACCAGGCCACATGCCCTCAACATAAGGGGGTGCTTTGGGGCAGGGGGGCCTGCCCCCCTATTCCAAAGCACCTTGTTGACGGGGACAAGGGCCTCTTCTTTCCCGCAACCCTGGGAGGTGGTTGTGGGGGTCTGCGGATGGGGGCTTATCAGAATCTGCAAGCCCCCTTTAACAAGAGGGCCCCCAGATCCTGCCTCCCTATGTGAATGAGTATGGCCTACCCATTCAACAAAAAATTGTAAAAAGTGAATAAAGACAGTACACAAGTTTTTACAATTCCTTTAATAAAAAAATAAAAAACAATGTTCACTGATGTAGCTCCATCCTCAATCACGCCACCCACCATACTGCCAAACCCCAAAAAAGAACTCTGGACTCGTCGCAGGCTCCCACTGACTGCCTGCTCCTCTGTCTGACATTTCTTAAATCGGTAAGGTAATAACACTCATTCACATGGGGGGGGGGCGGGATCCAGATTCCGATAAGCCCCCCACTTGCAGATCCCCACAACCACCTCCCCAGGTTTTGGGGCAGAGCCCCCCCTTCCCCACAGCACCTCCCCCATGTTGAGGGCATGTGGCCTAGCATGGTTTCAGGAGGGGGGCTTTTGCTCATCCCTCCTTTTCCTGACCTGCTGGGCTGCATGCTTGAAAAAGGGTCTGGTATGGATTTTGTGGGACCCTATGCCAGTTTTTTTTTTTATTTTGGTGTGGGGTTTCCCTTATAATCCATATCAGACTTGAAGGGCCTGGTATGGATTGGAGGGGGTTAGAAAACGAATAAACTAAACAAATTTCAACAAAATGTGTTACTATTTCGTTCAGAGATTCAGATACATCTGTATCTCAGAATAACCAAAAATTCATTCGAATTTACAAATTGCACATGTCTAGTGGGCAGGACTAAGTGTAAACAGCTGCTGATTGACAAGCTAAAGGCTTATGAATCAGCAGTGACAATTCTGATAGGCAATCCCCCATTCAACATTTTTTTTTCATAGCGCTGTAGTACAATGTACACACAGTCATAGCTGACGCTGCAGTGGCAACTTTACTCTGAATTCAGGAGCAGTGCAGCATTGTTGCCATACCATTTGTAAGTGCAAATACACTTATGATTAAGCCCCCATTCACAATCATGCGACTACCTATCATATTTCTTTAGTCCCTAAAGTGCCAGGACAGGAGAAACGCCCACAAAATGACCACATTTTGGAAATCAAGCACCCCAAAGTATTTTCTGAAAGATATAGTGGGGGAGATTTACTAAAACTGGTGCACTCAGAATCTGGTGCAGCTGTACATGGTAGCCAATCAGCTTCTAACTTCAGCTTCTTCAATTAAGCTTTGGCAGTACAACCTGGAAGCTAATTGGTTTATATATAGAGCTGCATCAATTTTTGCACTGTCCATCTTTAGTAAATAACCCCCAGTGAGACTTTTGAAAATGTTATTTTTTGCCACAAGTTTTTGGAAAATGCAGTGTGGCTATACCAGATGTATGAGACGTTTTCACAGCCTTACCACATATAGAGGCCCAAAATCCAAGGAGCACCTTGTGCATCTTATTTCCTGACTACCTATCACATTATTGGAGGCCCTGAAGTATCAGGACAGTAAAAACACCCACAAAATGACCACATTTTGGAGATTATACACCCAACGTATTTTTAAGAGGTTTTGTGAAAATGAGTAAAGAAAATGTACATTTTTAGAATAACCACCCAAAACACATACTACTACTCTTGAGTATGAGGGTACCACATGTGTGAGACTTTTTCACTGTTTGGACTAATTATGTACCAGACATCTTGTGTTCCTGTGGCTCCAGGAGTGCTGTTGTCCATAGTGAATGGCTGGGACTGGTGTCTCACAGGAACATAGTCAGTCAGATGTGCAGATGTGTCAGTTCAGGCGGCAGGCAGAGACATGATCAGAAAACAGATAAAGGATCAGTCCAGGCAGCAGGCAGAAAGGTGGTCAATAAACTGACCAGAGTCAGTACAGGTGGCAGGTAGAGGCAACACTGCACTGGTGTAGTGGAGATCAGGAGCACTGCCGCTGGCTGCACTGGTCTGGTGACACTGGGATTTATGTGGTGATGATCAGGAACACTGTTGCTGGTTTACACTGGTCTGGTGATCCTGGGGATTGATGTGGCCACGATCAGGAACACTGTTGCTGACTTAAACTAATCAGATGACACTGGGGCTGGTGTGGGGATAATGAGGGACATCATTGCTGGCTCATACTGAATGGCACTTGTCCTGCTTGGCAACTTGACCTTGTACAAACAAAAAATATCATCAATCACATTTGAGATGTGAGCACCCAATTAACATAAAATAAAACTTGTAGTAACCTTAAGTTCAGGACAACTATCCACAGTCCACTGGAGGCATTGTCTATTTGGTCACTGGCAGGGTAAAGGAGTGTCGTGACTATACATAAGTGCTCTCAGTCCTTAAAGTAGAACTATAGGCAAACATTGTGTTTTCAGGATAGAGCAATGAAGGGTTATAACTCCTGTCAGATCTTTTTTCACCATCTGTATTCCATTGCAGAGATTGCCCCTCACTTCCTGTCCCATATCCAAACAGGAAGTGAGAGGAAATCCCTGCAAATTAAGGGAATTCCTTGGGGACCCCCAGGTCACCAGAACGAGTGTCCCCATTGGAACATTTTCCCTCTATTAATTTTCTAGGGACAACCCACAATTTGGGGATTTTCTTTTACTTTCACTTTCAATGGTAAATAGGACAAACTGAGGGGGTGAATCTCCTTGACGGGGGGCACAGACAGCAATAAAAACAGACAAGTGTTGTAATCTATCTCTACTCTATTTAAAACAAAAAAAAAGTTTTTCCTCTAGATACACATTAAGGGTGAATTCACATTTATCGGACAACTGCCGAAGCACTTTACAACTCCAGCAGCTGTTCATTGCCAACTGGGTAGGGGTCAGAGTGTTGCGCGATTCTTTTTTTTTTTTTTTTCAAACTTTCTATTAGTTCTCCAGTCATTGAGTTCTTGCTGCTCAGTAAAGCAATGGACCAGACAGCTATACAACATATACTGTTTTTTTTTTATGAGAGGGATGGGCCATAGAGTAGAAATGCATAATGCAGAATAGATAGTGATATCTCCACTCCATTATAAAATGCTCCTAAGTTTCCCACTGTTACTAGCTTCATGGTTCAGAATGTTGTTTGACACAAAGACTTCAGGAGGTTCCTGTGTCTATTCCAGTTCTCTCATATACAGTTCACACATAGCTCTGCATCACACCTACGCCAGCAAAAGTTAAATCCCCACAACTCAATGGCCCTTCAGGAATGCATGCTATAAATAATTAACTGACCCAATCAATTAGGCCTAAAATCCTCTGGGATTGGCCAACTGTTTTTTAGTATTTTTAGTCCATATATTTCAGTATTGTCTTTTTCAGCCTTTTCCAGCAGAGAGAGACACACATTTTATCAAAATTAGTCTAGTCCCTACTGAACCTGGCAGAATTTCAATTCATTTATGGCCAACTTTAGTATAAGGTGAGGTCAGAAACATAGAATGGCCACCATTTATTACTTAGACGAAAGGTGGCACGTAATGTTGAAGCCACAAAAGAAATGCTGCACAGAATATTTATTTGTTCCATAGAGAAAAAAAAAAATATTATAACTTTCAAATGTAAAGTCCAGTGATGACCCCAGCTCAAAAGCACAGTATTGAGGATTCTCCTTGACACATTATCATCGTCTGTGAATTTGCCATAGTGTTTTATAAATACTGTATGTATGCACATTTCAACAATTTGTTTAAACTATAAGTTATAGTGTACTTTAAACAGTGGTCCGATCCCATTCTAACTTCACAAGATAAACGCAAAAATATATATATTTTTTTATCTTTTTCTAACTTGTGATGCTATTTGTGTCTGCGTGAAACCTTGTCTTTTTTTACTGCCTGTGAGACTTAATGACTAAGTAACCCAATGTGAACTCAAAAAAAAGTTTTTTCTCAAATGTTTTTCTTCCTTTTTTCTTAAATACAAACTATGGGTGAGAATGAACTGTTTTAATATTAATATGATTACAACAGACAGCTTGCTTTCATATCAGTTTTAAAGTAAACTATGTAAAGATAACTTCAAAGTGGTTCATAATATTGCAGATATTTGATGTAAAATGTGTTTATAAAAAGCTCTGATCTTATGGAAAGCTCTGGGAGATGTCAGTCATGTGAGCCTCCCTTTACTGCAACAAACTTTAGTAAGTCAATTGCAAAGTATGCATAAAGACATATGCAGCAATTTCAGAACTAGGGGATTGGATGAAATCCATGACTGTGCAAATATTTACAGCACTTTCTACTCAAAGGATTAGTCAATCAAAAAAAAAACCTTCAGCAAGATATTTCATTTTTTAAAGGTGCATCTACAAGAACTGGCAGATGCAGAGATCTGGAGTAACACAGCAACAGTTGTCTCTCTGGTGACCCATCTCTTGTGCTTCAATAAATATTTTACAGTACAGTATATTTAAAGTAATGCATGAAACACATGATTGGAATTCTCATCGGAAAAAGCTCTGACGGTTTTCTCGACGGAATTCCGAAGGTCAAACTTTCTTGCCTACACACGGTCACACCAAATTCCGACCGTCAAGAACACGGTGACATACAACACTACAACGAGCCGAGTTCAATGCTTCCGAGCATGCGTCGAATTGTTTCCGAGCATGCGTAGGAATTTTGCGCGTCAGAATTGCTACAGACGATCGGAATTTCCGATAGAAACCTTTTCCGTCAAAAAAATTGAGAACATGCTCTCAATTCTTTGCTGTCGGAAATTCGGCCAGCAAAATTCCGATGGAGCCTACACACGGTCGCATTTTCCGATGAAAAGCTCTCATCGGTCTTTTTCTGGCCGGAATTTCGATCGTGTGTACGCGGCATTAGAGAGCAGAGCCTAGTTATAAAAGAAAAACAAAAACATTTTTTTTAGTACAACAGGGCAAGCAAGGATTAGAATTTCTATTGAGTTTGTATTGTCATATGCTTCTCTGTTGAGGGGAGTGTCACTTACATCCTGTCCCATATACAGTAATTGCTGGGACAGGAAGTTGGAGAAAATTTCCCCAACATGCACCAAAACAGCAACAAAATTCTGACAGAATTTATAAACCTTGCTCAAAACTAAAATAAAACATTTTGCCTGGAGTTAAACCTAAAACACCTGACTGGTGAAAGTGACCTGCCCCACATGGGTGTAATGCAAAAACATACATATAAAAAAAAAAAAAAAATTAAAACAACTCTTTTGTTTACCAATCTGCTACAAAATAGAAAATAATGGCATTGAGGGTTTTCTGTCTTCTTTTGTTCTGTCTTTTAAAGTACAGGGGTGTTAGCAACTGTGGTAAGTGCTCCAAGTCTACACGCAAAGTATTATTAAAAAAAGTCTTTCTTCAGCACAGTAACATAAAACAGTGGCTCACCACCACAAGGCTTTACCTGTAGGAAGGATGGCAGTCTCAGAATATTTAGTCTCTCAGCAGAGCTCAGCAGTTTTCGAGACACTTGTCTCATTCTTAATTCCCATTGCTCCACACCTGCTCTCTGCAGTTTTAAGGACCTGTTCCTGCAGGTTAGTTAACCCCTTGTTGTCCCCTAAAGAGATCTCGACCCAAATATGCATGAAACACATTATCCATTCACGACCCATTCTTGACACCCTGTACAAATCCCCCCTTCTGGTTCAATACGCAAGTGTTGGAGGCAGGCTTAGATACCAAACAATGCACCCGAGAGAGGGCATCAGCTATTTGATGCTGTCTCAGTCTGTGCTCCACCACAAAGCTGAACTCCTGGAGGGACAGAAACCACCTGGTCACTCTGGCATTGGCATGCTTGTTTTGTCTTTTCCAGGTGAATGGGGCATGGTCTTACACCATGCAGAATCACAAGCCCAGCAGAAAGTACTGCAAAGGTTCCAGAGCCCATTTTATGGCCAGGCACACTTGTTTTTCTCAGCAGCTGTCCATTTACGGCTGAGAAAAACAACAGGGTGCTCTTCTCCATAGACCTCCTGAGACAGGACTACTCCTGATCCCTCACTCGTGGCATCTGTCTGGACCATAGTTCTCTAAAAAGAAATCAGGAGCAATTAGAACTGGATGTAGGCTCAATGCAGCCTTAAGCTTTTGAAAAGTTTTTCAGCATCAGCATTCCACTGGATCATCACTGACTTCCTGTCCTTTGTCAAGTCAGTCACTGGTGCAGCAATGGAAACATGTTTCTTGGTTAGGGGCGGAGCCAATTCTGTATGGCTTCTATTTTGTTAATTTAAGGCTTTACCAGACCCCTACCCACAATGTACCCCAGATAGTTGTCTTCCTTCATTCCTATTGCACATTTTTCAGGATTTACAATGTTTTCCAGTTAGACTGAGGTTTATTTCTGATGACGGCTTAGCGTCTTATCCATCTCCTTTTAGAAGGTGGTTAGGACATGTAACCCAAATGGCATTCTCTTGTACTGAAAGTGACCCTTGGGCTTCCTTTGTTAAGGGTATCTGCCAGTACCCATTGGTGAGGTCTAAAATGGTGATATACAGGGCTGTTCCCAACCTCTCAATTAATTAGTCTACCAAGGGTATCAGATAGGCGTCAAACTTGGAAATGTGTGGACTTGCACAGGGAACACCAGGCACAAGTATGATATAAATAATGTGATTTAACAAAGATAAAGTAAATAAAACAATATAAACACACATCCAGTATACCAAAATCCCATGAACCAAAACTAGTGAATCTAATAAGTGAAAGTGCTAACATCGAGCAAACTACCTAAACCAATAAAATAACTATTTACAGGCAGTAGGATGTTGATGAGAAGCTTATTCAGTTTCAGAGCCAGGGTCATGCATGGGAGATCAGGCAGAGGGAGCAGGGAACAAGCCAGGACAGGGAGAGGGTACACGGGAACACCAACAGGCAACCAGCCAGAGGATCAGGAACAGAGTACAGGTACACGGTTCACAGATCAGGGACACTTGGGCAATACACCAAGGCAAGGGGGAGTAGCACAGGAAGAGCTAAATATCCTCCCAGCAATCAGCATTAGGTGATTTCTAATTAGTAAGAGCTTCTGAGAAACACCCACTGCTGGACACTGCAACTACAACCTACAGGATCCAACACAATTGGCTTGACCATTCACTTTTGATTTCTCAATGACATTGTGTTCAAGCATTTTCTGAAGCTCCTCAGGCACCACTTTCCTATGTATTTCTGGGATGCAATATGACTTTACTCTGACCTGTACAGTGGGGTTTGTCTTAATGTCATGTTCTGTACCATTTGCGAGACCCAGTAAGCCTGAAAACATTGATTTATATCTCTGTGAGAATTTTACTTGCTGAGTTTGTGGTTTGGATAGGGTGATAGCAACATGCACCATCTAAATTGACGCCAACCATAGCGGACACATGTTCCCAATCTCCCAGGGTTTCAACAAATTTACATGGTAGATTTGATAGGATTTTCCCTTTCCATACTGATGTGCCCTATTGTGAAACTCATCCACTTTCTTTACCACCTCGAATGGTCCCTGACATTTGGCCAGGAACTTACTCTCTACCATGGATATCAGTACAGTCACCGGGTCTCCAACTTGAAACTGCCTGACCTTAGCTGACCTGTTGTATACCCTTATTTGGGCTTCTCAGGCCTTTTGGCAATGCGCCCTAGTTACCGGCATCACTTCAGCAACCCTCTCCTGCATTTGAACAGACAAAAACAGTCTGGCGCCAGGAAACTGGGACATCTATTGCACTAAGAACCTTGTAACTGTCCTGCAAGAGCCCATAAGAGCAGCTGTGTGGATGAGCCTATCAGGAGGGGTGTGAATACAAGTAAAAACATTCAGGAGCAACCACAATTGAGAGATACGTTCAATTACCTTGTGCGGTGAAGACTCACTTTCCCACGTCTCTTATACAAGATCAAGCAACCCACAGGGACTGCACCCATACACCAACTCAAATAGTGAAAATATTGTGGATGCTTGTGGAGCCTCTCAGAGGAGACTGCAGAAAGCAACATGCCCCAGCCTTCCCCATCTTCCTGGACCATCCTCTTTAGCATGGACTTTAGGGTTTTAATAAAATTCCAATGAGGCCATATGTCTGTGGGTGATAGACAGAAGTGTGCAATTGCTTGATTTTAAACTACTTTCACAAGTCTGCCATCGCGGTCGACATAAAAGGAATGCCCTGATCAGTCAGTATGCCCTTGGGAAATCTAGTTCTCGAAAACAGAGGGAACAGTCTATTAATTTAAAGGCGACCAAACATGTAACAGTCTAATTGTACAATCCTTGAACAGCTTCTTTTAGGTTTATTTATGTATTTATTTATTACAGGCAATAAAGAAATAGACTTCCAAACGCCTATGCAGTTTGCATGCCTATGTAAACAAACATATAAATTTACAACCAAAAAGTTAGGGCCTCACATTACATAATTGTTGGTGTATCTAAAAATAACTGTAATGTGTGTTGCCAGCTTAACGTAAATCTGTGGTCAGAGTGAATAGCTAAAACATATACACTGAATAGCAATCATGTCTAGGTGCCAACATTCAGTAGGAGCAGGCAATAGCGCAGTCCAAGTGCAATCTGAGGTTGGTACAGGCAAATATCAGGAGTAAGCCAAGGCAAGCTGGGTTGGTAAGAGGTAGTCAGATACAGATCGCAGGTATCAAAGAAACACTGTAGACAAGACAGCATTGGTCATGTGCAACTGATCAGTCTAAATAGTCTGCTTGGTGCCAGCATTAGGGAGGGGGCATTAGCATGTGGTCACATACATGCACCTCTGTGAGCAAACAGTGTGTGCGGCTCTGTACCATCCTGGTTGCATATATTAGTCTCAATGCACCATTGTGCATGCTGGCATGACCTTCCTGACAGGCTGGCACTCATGGGAAATGGAACATGGCCTTACAGTTTTTTTTTATCTTTCAAATAATTTTATTTTGATGATATAAACAGACAGGGAGTAACAAGCCATACAATTTAAAAGCCTTACAGTTAATCAAAATACTCCAGGGGCAGAAAACAGGAAACTTTTGACATATCATGCTATTATTATATACAGCATATACTGTACTGTATACCAGTGGCAGCTGGTGCTTTATATTTGGGGGGGGGGGCGACAAACAAGACATCCCGATGCCACCCCCTTCCCCCCATCGGTGAGTTGGCCAGCAGGCCGCCCCCACAATTACAACACCGCCCCCCTGGTCGGTCAGCCCCACACTTACCCCATCTAGGTCGCAGGCAGCTTTGGCTCCTTCCTGCGTCTCCTCCTCCTCTGCATCTTGGGCTTCTCTGCGGCTTCCCTCCTCCTTCCCTCAGCGCGGCGGCTAATACGATCGCTTCTCCTCTTGGCCAAACGGGTCTCACCCACTTCCTGATTGGCCGGGAGGAGAATCAGAAAGACAATAGCAAATATTAATTCACTATTGTCACACAACTGAGTGGGCTCAGGGTGCCAGATCCATGGATAAGTGGGGCAGCACCCCTGCGCCCCTAATGGATGGGCCGCCACTGCTGTATATTGTATATTGGAAGGATAGGGCTTTACCACACACATTACACAGTAGTGCAGTTATACATGCAATATGCCTCATTTGTCTGACTGAGCAGTAGTTTTACGACTGTACATTAGATATGACATACAATGCACTGCTTTTTTGCTGCACTGACCTAAAATAAGCAGTGAATGGTATATTTTATAGCATTAGTGAGCAGCAGTGAGAGGGACATTGTGCTGCTGATTATAGGAAGACCAGCACACAATAAACGTTGGTTTGGCATAGAGCTTTAACAAGAGTTGTATTAGGCAACATGTAGTGAGCGGGGCCTAATGCTTCCCTTCAGATTCATAACACAGGTATTATTTTTAAATTATCACCTACTTTACACAGCTAAGGGAGTAATATAGATCATACTGTTTGAATGTTACTTTTTCTTGCAACGTTCATATTAAATACTGTGTTTAATAATATCTAGGACCAATAAAGTGCTTGTGGTTATGACTTTAAAATGTGCTAAATGTTTCTCAATATCTGCGTAAAATTCTGATCAAACCCATTTCTCTTTATTAATTTACTGTATCTGAATAACTTCCCAAGATCTAAATGATGTTAAACAGACAGCACTTTGTAAAACTACTGAGGTAAGAGTGTTTGTTCATGTTCTCTAGAGTAGGAGCTGGTGTGAGAAGACTGATTGTCAGGCTCAATGGGGTACAGAGATATGGTGTTTACAGTAGAGGCCATTCATAAGGTATAGCAGTAATTTTCAAGTAAACATCTTATATTCTGTTTTAGTGTGGGTATGAAAACTTAAAATTTGAGCTCTCATATGCTGTATGTTCCATCACCAGGGAGTGTAGCGACCCCACATAGTAGATTGTGTGCTTATTTGTAGTGTGTTCTCACATCAAGGTGTAGATGTACTTTTTACCAAGGTTTAAAAACAATGTCCATACCCAGGGCCATCTTTTTTTTTTTTTTTTTATGATCAAAACTTTTTTATTTATTCGTTGCTCAAACAGTACAATTATACCAACATTTTGTACAGAATGACATATTGCAGGATAAATATCACAACATAATCATTTACCATATAATCCGAGCAATACCAGGATATCAAGCCATATTAGTATTACTTTACAATTTTTCCCAATAAACCCCCTCCTAACCTCATAACTTGAACCAGCACTTATGACCTATGCATACTGTTCCGGGTTATCTCATTCCTCTGTCTTCGGCTTATCAATGGTCCAGTGCTTAACCTTAGCAACATTTTGCCCATCCCATTCCTCTCTCTCTCCCTCCCCCCCCCCCCCCCCCGTCTGTCAGTCCGGTACTTCACATTAATAGTCTGTCTACAATTAACTGCGTCGGGGCCAGGCTGGGATCCTGCAGCCATGGCTACCATATCAAGTCAAATTTGCCCGCTGCTTTTCTGTGGCTGTATGTCAACTTCTCTCTGAGCAATATTGAATTCACATAGCTGATCCATTGTTTACTTGTAGGAACCGTGGATGCCATCCAATATCTGGCTATAAGTTTTCTGGCCAGGTACAATAATCTAGTAATCATAAGATACATTCCTTTCGGGTACATTTCACTGTCAATGGCCCCTAGCAGGTACACCAGGGGGTCTAAAGGGACCAGAACCTGTGCCAGTCATGTATTGAGATATTTCCGTCCAATATCGATGGAGTTTTGGGCACCTCCATATTAGGTGTATAAAGTCCCCCTGGTGTACCTTGCATTTGGGACACAAAGGCGAGTCTCTTCTACCCCATCCATGGAGTTGTATTGGCGTTCTATAAGCCCTGTGTAAGATATAAATTTGTGATAGTTTGTGTGAAGCTGAGACAGACACCGCCGGGACTGCCTCTAGGGCCATGTCCCATTGGTCTCCATCTATTTCCCCTATATCTTCCACCCATTTTTTCCTACTTAGAAGGGAGGTATGATCCTGGACTGAGGAGGTCAATTCTGCATAAATTTTGGATATTAGCCCCTTTCTGGCATCCGCCCGCATTATTTCCATCAGCAGTGATGATGACGAGGTGGTCAATGAGCACATCTGTTGCTGTGTCCCCAGTGCGTGTCTAAGCTGTAGGTATTGATAGAAGCCCCTAGGGGGCAACCGGTATTCCTGACATAATTGTTCATAGGTCTTTAAAGTTCTCTTCTCATATAACTGTGGGAAGAACCATATCCCCTTTTCTCACCAATGGGAGAACCCCTGTAAATTTTGGAGTTCTGTGTATTTGGGATGGTTCCAGATAGGTGTAAAGGGCAACGGGCCCTGTATCCTAACAATTTTTTTAGCTTCTGCCCATACTTTGAGCAAAAGAGTATTTGTGGGGGTAGAGTGCGGAATACTAGGAAGGTCCTTTTCAATATGGGAAGCTGCTGTCAGCCGTGGGTCAGACACAGTGATTAAATTGGCCACTGGGTCGTCCCCCTGTACGTGTCCCCATCCCCCCATCTGTTGTAGTTGGGCTGCCATAAAATATAGCTTGGGGTGGGGAACTGCTAGCCCCCCTCTGTCCTTTCCATATTGTAGTGTAGTCAGGCTAATCCTGGCCACTTTTTTTTTCCAAATTAACATCAGGGTGTCAATTTTTTTAAACCATTTATTTGTAATCCACATAGGTGAATTGTGAAAGATGTAGAGTAGTTGTGGTGCCCATACCATTTTTATTAAGTTCACCCTTCCTATCACTGATAAAGGAAGCTTACACCAGCTAGAGCATTTCACTTTCTGTTTATCCAATAGTGGCCCCAGATTCAGCCGAACGTAGTCAGCCGGATCTGGGGACACCATCACTCGTAGATATCTAAAACTAGCCACCGTGGCAAATTGATCTGCTCCAGTAGGCAATGGCTTCGTCAGTGGGTCTATTGGCATAATGGTAGACTTAGACCAGTTAATCCTGAATCCGGAATAGCTTCCGAATTGTTTAATTATCCCCATCACTGCCCGCAAAAAGGCGTCTGTGTCACCTAAATATATAAGTGCGTCGCCAGCATACAGAGAAATTTTGTCCTCCAGCTGGCCTCTTCGAAACCCAACCACATCTGGGGCATTACGAATCAGAATAGCCAGTGGCTCGACTGCTAGTGCGAACAGTAATGGGGATAACGCACACCCTTGTCGGGTACCCCTGTGTAGTTCAAATGGTGATGACAAGTTATTGTTTATGTGGATTCTGGCTCTGGGTTTAGAATACAGCACCTTCACCCATGCAATAAATTGGTTCCCTATCCTAAATCTCTCCAAAATCTCTAGGAGGTAGGGCCACTCCACACTGTCGAACGCTTTTGCAGCATCCAATGACAGAATGGCCCTACCCCCCGGATTATCTACTGGTATTTGTAAGTTCAAGAATAAGCGCCTAATATTGTCCGCTGTGGACCGAGTAGGGATAAAGCCCGATTGATCTCGATGGACCAAACCACCAATCACCTTGGAGAGCCTGGTAGCCAGTATGCGAGCTAGCAGCTTCACGTCTGCATTTAGCAATGAAATGGGCCGATATGAATCCGGAAGCAACTTATCTTTGCCCGGCTTGTCCAAGACTATAATTATGGCTTCTTGCATGCTGTCTGGCAGGCAACCTGTTTGTGTAGCCTCAGTAAGGGCCTCCAAAAGAGGCGGCAGGAGAACCCCACTATAGCGTAGGTAGACCTCCGCTGGGAGGCCATCCGATCCAGGTGATTTATGGTGTGGTGCGTCTTCTAATGCGTCAGCTAGTTCTGACAATGTAATTGGGGAATTTAATGTGTCCCTATCCACCTCCGAGAGCTGGGGGAATGGGCAGGTTTGTAGGAAATTGACCATCTCTGCTGGGTCATAGCTGGTCTTAGAGGTATAAAGATCTGCGTAAAATTTATAGAAGTCATTTAGGATGTCCGAGTTAGCAGTGTGTATGTCACCTTATTCTGCTTTTATGGCCAGTATACTACTAGTGTCTCTTTGTTCTCTTGCTACAAGGGCCAACAGGCGGCCCGTGTTCTCGCCCTCTTCAAAGTATCCCTGCTGGAGAAAGTACCCTACCGCCATCTTGGCCGGGGGTGTCTGGCATGGATTTAGCTCCCGCACCCCTTCTCGCCATCGTCGGCTCAAAAATGTGCCCAGCCGGGGGTAGCTGATGTCTCCGATGAGTCCGATGGTGGTGGTCTCGGAGCGGGGAGAAGCAGGATGGCGGTGCTGCAGGTAGGATTAGGCAGGATTCACAGTGGAGCTCGCTCTGCCGCGTCCTCTCACATGCCTTGCGTAGCCACGCCCCCCCCAGGGCCATCTTTAATACCGATTGTAATACCGATTGGACCCTGGCCAAACATTTTCTTGGGCTCTACCGAAACCACTTATCAACTATTTGCGGGCAGTGTGGGCTCAAGAAGCAGCTGCTTTGGTCCCCACAACAATGACTGGGCCCGGGCAGCTGCCCCTTTTGCCCAGCGTTAAAGACAGCCCTGTCCATACCCAGGACAGTGACTAGCTGTTTCCATCAGCCTTATCCCAGAGATGTGGTTTCTACTGCTAGATCTGTGTCATTGTTTCTGTATGTATGCCTCCCTCTGCTTTTTTTCAGACAGAGACAGACTTGTCTTCCACCAATAGTTGTTCCACAATGTGTGGAATGGTATTGATAGGTTATTTATTAAAAAAACATATAATATATATGTTATATATAGGATGAGAAGGCCTGGCTCACAGTCTCTGCTCTAATTTATCCCAAAGGTGTTCTATCGGTCAGGACTCTGTGCAGGCCAGTCAAGTTCCCCCACCCCAAACTCGCTCATCCATGTCTTTATGGACCTTGCTTTGTGCACTGGTGCACAGTCATGTTGGAATAGGAAGGGGCCATCCCCAAACTGTTCCCACAAAGTTGGGAGCATGAAATTGTCCAAAATGTCTTGGTATGCTGGTGCCTTAAGAGATCCCTTCACTGGAATTAAGGGGGCAAGGCCAAAGACAATCCAACACCATAATCCCCTGACCTCAACCAGATAGAACACCTCTGGGATGAATTTGAGCGGAGACTGTGAGCCAGGCCTTCTCGTCCAACATCAGTGCCTGACTTCACAAATGCACTTCTGGTAGAATGGTCAAACATTCCCATAGACACACTCCTAAACCTTGTGGACAGCCTTCACATAAGAGATGAAGCTGTTATAGCTGCAAAGGGTGGGCTAAATCAATATTGAACCCTACGGACTAATGCCCTGTACACTCACGATCGGACATTCTGACAACAAAATCCATGTTTTTTTTCCAACGGATGTTGGCTCAAACTTGCCTTGCATACACACAGTCACACAAATCTTGTCAGAAATTCCGAACGTCAAGAATACGGTGACGTATAACACGTATGACGGCACTAGAAAAGGGAAGTTCAATACCAAGTGCGCCACCCTTTAGGCTCCTTCTGCTAATCTAGTGTTAGTAGAAGTTTGGTGAGAGACGATTCACGCTTTTCAGACTCGTGCTTTTCAGATTGTTACTGCTCTTCAGTTTGTGCTTGTGGGTTCGTATCTGGTTTTCAGTGCATGTAGTTAGTTCGCATTTGTTTCATATTTTATAGTATGTATTTGATTTTGCAGTGCGTTCTTGTCTGCTCTTTTCTGATTTTTAGCTCTCTCTTCTCAGGCCTTTCTGTTTTTCAGTGCATTCTGTTAGTTTGTTCTAAACCAGCCGACCATTTTGAGGCCATGTTGCAGTTATGTACTGCTCGTAGAGTTCGTGCTATGCAGGGGCTTGATATCGGGTTCTTCTTACTTTGACCCAAGCCCAGTCCATGAACAGGGCAGGGAGGAGTTTATGGACCAAGAATTGGTTACTCCAGCGTGACCAATTCTCGCACATGCCTTTGTTGTGGGAGATCCAGGAGAATAATCCTGAAGATTTCAGGAATTATCTCTGGATGACGGACCCCGTTTTTCACCATCTGTTGGCTTTGCTGTCCCCTTATATTACGAAGCATGACACCTACATGCGGCAAGCCATCACTCCCAAGCAAAGGCTAGTCGCCACCTTGCTGTGGGGAGAAGTCTGCAGGACATCAAGTTCTTGACAGGCATCTCCCCCTAGGCTCTGGGAAACATTATTCCAGAGACCTGTTCTGCCATCATTCAGGTCCTGCAGAAGGACTATACTAAGGTAATATTTCTCCTTTAACATCACATTCTATGTATTTAATGTTTGCTAATGTTTTGTATTTCTTTCATCATTCCCTAATTACCATGATTGTAATATGTTGTAAATCTCCCCTTTGTCCTCATGCATGCTGGAAGTTTTTAAACTTCCTTTTTTGTCCTTCATGCATATTTGCCTTCACTAACCTTCCCAGCATGCCCATATCCACCTAGCCTAGACACTTAACAATGTATTTTGTCAGCACCATAGTACTGCTTTACCCTAAACACCCCCTAAAATTAGGCTTTTTTTTGGGGTCCCAAAATCATTTGAAACCCTCCCTCCCCCCAACCGCTAAGTCAACAGATACCAATCCTCTATCTGCTGACTTTGCCAAACCCATACACACTATACCTACCTCTTTTGTGTTCATATTTATGGATGAATTCACCAAAGCATGTAGTGAAAAGGCCTGCCTGAATACCTTCAAATGGTACTGTTTAAAGTTTTGTTCTCCTATTATCTTGATAGGTAATTGCAGAATGTAAAAATGTGCTTCAATTAGGACAGTGTGTATTAATTTTTTTGTATTATGACACTTCTTACCTGTCCAGTGGGCTGCCAATACTCTAAGTAAGGAGGGGCTGGCCAAAGTAACACACATTATTTAAGCATTCAGCTCTCAATGAAGTGGAGAGGGTTACCTGTCCAAAACATCTTCGCCCACCTAAAATTTTTACAATGGGCCATCAGAGAGGGTGAGGAATCTGATAAGTGGACCTTATACTTTTGTCTTTAACCACTTCCCGACCGGTGCACGACGATGTATATCGGCAGAATGGCACGGACAGGCAAAAGGGCATACAGGTACGTCCCTTTAAGATTGCCGCTGTGCCATCACGTGGTCGGGACCCCCGTGAGTCCAGTCATGGTTCCCACAGACTCGATCGCCGTGGGGATACCCACGATCGTCTCACGGGAAGGCTGAATGGGGAGATGCGTAAGTAAACATCATCTCCCCTTTCTGCCTAGCAACAAGTGACACTGATCTCTGCTCCCTGTGATTGGAGCAGAGATCAGTGTTCACTAAAACACAGCCACACCCCCCCACAGTTAGTAACACGCCGCTAGGAACACTTAACCCATACACTGCCACCCCCTGGTTAACCCCTTCACTGCCAGTGTCATTTACACAGGAATCAGTGCATTTAAATAGCACTTATTGCTATTAAATGACAATGGTCCCAAAAATGTGTCAAAAATGTCCAATGTGTCCGCCATAATGTCACAATAAAAATTGCTGATCGTGATTACTAGTAAAAAAAAATTATTAATAAAAAAATGCTATAAAACTATTCCCTATTTTGTAAACGCTATAACTTTTGCGCAAACCAATCAATAATCGCTTATTGCGATTTTTTTTTTACCAAAAATATGTAGAAGAATACATATTGGCCTAAACTGAGGAAAAAAATATTTTTTTATATATTTTTGGAGGATATTTATTATAGAGAAAATGCGTTTTTTTTCAAAATTGTTTATAGCACAAAAAATAAAAACTGCAGGTGCAATCAAATACCACCAAAAGAAAGCTCTATTTGTGGGAAAAAAAAGGACGTCAACTTTGTTTGGGAGCCACGTCGCACGACCGCGCAATTGTCAGTCAAAGCGACGCAGTGCCGAATCGCAAAAACTGGTCTGGTCTTAAGCCGGCAAAAGGGTCCGGTCTGAAAGTGGTTAAATACTCCTTAAAATAAATGTTAATACTGATGTTGGTCAAGAATGTTTGTGTCTAATCTGCTTGCAATGTTATGTGCAAAATTACTAATTTTTTTCTCTTGTTTGACTCCACAGTTTCCTTCAACGCCACAGGAATGGCAGACTGTGGCTTCCCAATTTGCCCAGCGTTGGGACTTTCCCAACTGCGGAGGGGCAATTGATGTGAAACACATCCACATAGTTCCCACCCCCCAACTCTTTATAAGAGGTTTATTAGTGTCACGTACCGGTTGTGGCGGGGAACAGGAGGTGGATCCCCTATGTCAACGGGGCGATAGCACGGGTTGTATTGGAGGACCGGTTCTAATGTTGCTACTGGTATTCACCAAAGCCCGCCGCAAGGCGGGATGGACTTGCAGCGGCGGTAGCAACCAGGTCGTCTCTTCCAATAGCAACTCGACCCCACTGACAGCTGAGACAGGCGCGGTACACAAGGATAAGGCAGAGGCGAGGTCAGACGTAGCAAAAGGTCAGGACAGGTAGCAAAGGTTCGTAGTCGGGGGCAACGGCAGAGGTCTGGATACACAGTAGGAGCAAACACAAAACACGCTTTCACTGGGCACTATAGGCAACTCAAGATCCGGCCAGGACAGGAAGGGGAAGTGGGTTTAAATATGGTTCAGAAACGGCACTTTGGACCAGGCACCAATTAACTGTGCACTGGCCCTTTAAATTCAGACAGAGTCGCGCGCGCGCGCCTGAGGGGCGGGGGGCGCGCGCACGCCGGAAGGACCTGGCAGAGGCAAGGTGAGGGGAGCGAGGACGCAATCCCTGGGCGGCCGTGGATCGCGTCCCGGGGAGAGGACAGCGCCTGCGGTCGGGAGAGCTGACCGGGGCGCTTCAAGACACAGAACGCCGTGAGCGCTCCGGGATGGATGGGGCACCCGGAGCGCTCGGCGTTACAGTACCCCCCCCTTGGGTCTCCCCCTCTTCTTGGGCCTCCCCCTCCTCCTGGAACCCAAGAACCTGAGGATGAGATCCTTGTCAATGATGTTACCCTCAGGTTCCCAGGACCTCTCCTCAGGACCACAATTCTCCCAGTCCACAAGATAGAAGCGTTTACCTCGGACGGTTCTAGAGGCGAGGATCTCTTTAACGGAGAAGATGTCGGAGGAGCCGGTGACCGGAGCAGGAGCAGTGACCTTGGGGGAAAAGCGATTAAGAACAAGGGGTTTGAGGAGGGAAACATGGTGTCAGGGAAACAGTCAGGTTAACGCAGGGCGCCGGGTGCCTATGCGCTTGCGCGATGGGACGGCGCTCCGGCGCATGCGCATTCGCGGCTCGGCGCTCCGACGCACGCGCATGCGCACTAGCGCACGCTTGAGCGTCCCAGTGCGTGACAGCGTCACATGACCACTTACATGTCCTATTTAAGGAAGTGGTTCAGATCAGTCCAGCGCTGGCTTGTCTTCAGCTTCCTGCTTGAGCTCTGTTCCTGTTTCCGGTATCCTGATTGACTGATTGCCTGTTTTGACCTCGGATTTGCCCTTTGACCTTGCCGCCTTCTCCTGCCCTTGACCTCTGGACTGTTTATTGGACTTACCCGCTTGCTGCCTCTGGCCCTCTTGAACCTCTGCTTGTGACCTGGATTTGTCTGCTGTCTCCTGCCCTGAACCTCTGCTAGTGACCCGGATTTACCTGTCTACAGACCTGCACCTGCACCTGCACCTGCATTCCGGTACTTCTCAACGTATTCCTGTTCCCAACACTTGGCTCCTACTTCAGTCCCCATCCGCTGGTTGGGTAGCCTGTGCCTCTTTGTGCCATTCACCCCCTGTCTCACCTCCAGGGGGCGGACTGCGCTCAGTTGCAAGGGTGAACCACTCTCGGCACTTCGGCCTCGGTAAGTACTCTCCTGATAGTACAAGCCAGCCATGTCTGAGGCCGACAGAGTGCGTTCACCCCTTGAGGCTTTGTGCCAACAAGTCTCAGCTTTAACTGAAGCCGTACAAAAACTACAAGAGGGGTACACTCAAGTGGACAGTCGCCTGCAGCATCTTTCTGGATTAGCCGCACCTACCTTGGCAGCTCCCTCAGCTTCCAGCGGAATCTCCGCTCCTCCTGGATCAGCTAATCCTACTGTAATTATGGCTTCACCTGAACCCAGGGTCCCTACCCCTGAACGCTTCACGGGTGACCGTAAGAAGTTTCGGGCCTTCAAGAATGCTTGCTCCCTCTACTTGGCCCTCCAACCCAGGACTTTTTCTTCCAAAGTAGTAAAGGTGGGCTTCATTATTTCACTCCTGGCTGAGGAACCCCAGGCATGGGCCCATAGCCTGATGGAGCAGAGGAACCCAGCATTGAATGCGGTAGAGACCTTCTTTGAAAGTATGGCACAACTTTATGATGATCCGCAACATGGAGCCACAGCCGAGGCTACTCTACATAACTTACTTCAGGGACGCCGACCGGTGGAGGACTACACCGTAGAGTTTCGAAAATGGTCAGCTGATACCGGTTGGAACGAACCGGCCCTCAAATACCAGTATCGTCAGGGGTTATCCGAAGTCTTAAAAGATGAATTGGCAAGATCTGAGACCCCTGACACGCTGGAGGACCTGATTCAAGCTGCCACCAAGTTGGACCGGCGCATGCGGGAGAGGCGTTCCGAACGCTTTCAGTCCCCCCGCTCCAACTGGACTTCCACCAGGCCTACCTTGCCCCCACCTGTCACTGCAGCTTCAGCCGTAGCCAACCAGGAAATGGAGCCTATGCAGTTGGGGTTGGTCCGGGCCCCTCTCACGGCTGAAGAACGGCTCCGTAGGCGACGGGCGAATCTCTGCCTGTACTGTGGGGCTTCTGGACATTTTCTCAGTACCTGTCCTATAAGACCGAGTAAGTCCTACCGTCAATGTCTCATGAACTATCAGTCTTCTGGGTTCTCCCAGACTTATGTCGCCCTCTTTGTCTCCTTACAGCTATCGGGAGAGGAGATCCGACTATCAGCAATCATTGATTCCGGTGCCTGCAGCTGCTTCCTTGACGCCACATTAGCTTCCAAATTGCACTTACCTTTGGTCTTGAAGAAACAGAACTTGCAGGTACACTTGGCTGATGGTTCTCTTCCCCGTTCAGGACTTATCACCCACGAAACCCAACCCATCCGGGTCACCACTGACTCTGGCCATCAGGAACTCATTCAGTTCGACATCATCCCATCTCCTATGTTCCCCATCATCTTGGGACTTCCATGGCTACAAATCCATGAACCACAGATTACCTGGGGAAGGAAAGAAGTCTCCTTCTCATCTCCTCACTGCACCCAGCATTGCTTCATCCAGGCCTCCGCTTCCTGCTCCACCATTTCTTCTGTTCCCGAGAGCCTTCTTCATGTACCCCCAGTTTACCTGGAATTCCGAGATGTGTTCGACAAACAACAAGCGAACTGTCTGCCGCCCCATCGGGCATATGATTGTCCCATCGACCTCCTCCCTGGATCAGCGATCCCTTTTGTCGTATCTTTCCGCTGTCCGAAGTGGAATTAAAGGTCCTCAAGGCCTATATTGATGAGAATCTGGAAAAGGGGTTCATTCGCCCTTCCTCGTCACCGGCCGGAGCTGGTATCTTTTTCGTAGGAAAGAGGGATGGCTCCCTGAGGCCTTGCATCGACTACAGGGAATTAAATAAAATCACAATTAAAAACCGGTATCCCCTGCCACTGATTCCAGAACTTTTCCAGCGTTTCCGATCTGCCCGAATCTTCTCCAAGTTGGATCTACGTGGGGCCTATAATCTCATCCGAATTAGGGCAGGAGACGAATGGAAAACTGCTTTTAGATCCAGATTCGGGCACTACGAATACTTGGTAATGCCCTTTGGGCTCTGTAACGCACCAGCAACTTTCCAGCACCTGGTTAATGATATTTTTCGCAAACATCTCGATGACTTCCTTGTCGTGTATCTGGACGACATCCTTATCTTCTCAGACACTCCGGAACTTCACCGAGTGCACGTGAAACAAGTTCTTTCCATTCTTCGGAGTCACAGTTTGTACCTCAAAGCTGAGAAGTGCGAATTCGAGAAAACTACAGTGCAGTTCTTGGGTTTCATCATTTCTACAAGTGGGGTCTCCATGGACCCACAAAAGGTTAAAGCCATACTGGAGTGGCCCGCTCCGGTAAACAAGAAAGGGGTACAACGATTCATCGGTTTCACAAATTTCTACCGAAGATTCATTGTTGGCTTCTCCTCCATAGTGGCACCCATCACCAAATTGACTCATCAAGGCACCCAATTCCATTGGTCCCCGGAGGCTCAAGGGGCCTTCGACACGTTAAAAAAGTTGTTTTCGTCAGCTCCCATCCTGATGCATGCAAATCCAGCCTTACCCTTTGTGCTGGAGGTGGATGCATCAGAGACGGCGACGGGAGCCATCCTGTCCCAAAGACTAGGTCCCAAGGCTCTCCTACATCCTGTGGCTTTCGCATCTCGGAAGTTAAGTCCTCCAGAGAGGAATTACGATGTGGGAGATAGAGAATTACTGGCCATCAAGTTTGCCTTGGAAGAGTGGAGATACCTCCTGGAGGGGGCTTCTCATCCAATTATGATTTGGACCGACCACCGAAATCTGGAATACCTCAGGACAGCTAAACGCCTAAAGCCTAGGCAGGCCCGATGGGCTCTTTTCTTTGCTAGGTTTAATTTCCATATCTCGTACAGACCCGGCTCGAAAAATGGGAAGGCAGACGCTCTCTCCAGGATGTTCCACGAAACACCTCAAGAAACTGAACCCAGTACCATTCTTCCACCACAGAATTTTCTTTCCCTCATATTGCAACCTGATCTGATTCCCGCTATTAAGGCAGCATCTGGGCAACTTCCAGATCAAGGTACTCCCCCAATGGAGATTCATGACGGTCTACACTGGTTCCAGGGAAAGGTATTTGTTCCCGCTGAAGTAAGACCCTTGGCACTCAAGACCCTTCATGATCTTAAACTTGCAGGACATTTTGGGGTTCGTAAAACAACGGAACTAGTTTCTCGTTCCTTTTGGTGGCCTGGGTGGAGACAAGACTGTCCGGATTATGTGTCATCTTGTGTGGTTTGTCAACGGAACAAGGGGACCAACTCTAAAGCCTGGGGCCTGCTGAGACCCTTGTCCATCCCTGAGCGTCCATGGGCAGAGATAGCAATGGACTTTATCGTGGAACTACCCTCCTCAGATGGATTCACCACAATAATGGTCGTAGTAGACCGACTGTCAAAAATGGCACATTTCCTTCCAATTACCGGCACCCCTTCTGCTTCTGCTACAGCCGATATCTTCCTCAAAGAGATTGTTCGACTCCACGGCTTACCTGCAACCATTACCTCGGATAGAGGTCCTCAGTTCACCTCTAAGTTCTGGCGAGAGTTATGCAAGACCCTGGAGATTAAAATATGCCTCTCTTCGGCCTATCATCCTCAAAGTAACGGTCAAACAGAGAGGACAAATCAGTCATTGGAGCAGTATCTTCGTTGTTTTTGCTCAGATTCCCAGGACGAATGGTCCAGTCTTTTACCATTTGCAGAATTTGCTTATAACAACGCGGTCCATACCGCCACCAATCAAACGCCCTTTTGGGCCAACTATGGATTCCATCCTTCCTTCCTACCAGGGTTCCTTCCTGAAATTGCTGTTCCGGCAGTCCAAGACCGAGTACGGTCCCTTCAACAAAACTTCCAAGACATACAAAGAGCCATGCAAAAAGCTCAGGAGGGGTACGAAAGATACTTTAATCGGGGAAGAAAAGAGAACCCGGATTTTGAAATAGGAGATGAAGTGTGGTTGTCTTCAGTTAACCTCAAGTTAGCTATCCCCACACGGAAATTAGGACCTAAATTTATCGGCCCTTTCAAAATTAAACGGAAAATCAACCCCGTGGCTTTTGAACTTTCTCTACCGGATTCATACAGGATACACCCTGTCTTCCACGCTTCCCTCCTGAAACCTGTCACTCCCAGTCCTTTCCCGGGCAGGATTGAACCACCACCTCCACCAGTTCTGGTGGATGGCGAAACGGAATTCGTGGTGGAGAAGATTTTAAGTTGCAGGAAGAAGGGGAGGCAACTCCAATACTTGGTCAAGTGGGAAGGTTATCCCACGGAAGAAAACTCATGGGAGCCCTCAGGAAATCTGCATGCCCCACGTTTAATTCGGGCCTTCCACGCCGAGCATCCAGAGCTGATGGCTAGTTTGGGCGTCCGGAGGCCGCCCCTCGGGGGAGGGCACTGTCAGGGAAACAGTCAGGTTAACGCAGGGCGCCGGGTGCCTATGCGCTTGCGCGACGGGACGGCGCTCCGGCGCATGCGCATTCGCGGCTCGGCGCTCCGACGCACGCGCATGCGCACTAGCGCACGCTTGAGCGTCCCAGTGCGTGACAGCGTCACATGACCACTTACATGTCCTATTTAAGGAAGTGGTTCAGATCAGTCCAGCGCTGGCTTGTCTTCAGCTTCCTGCTTGAGCTCTGTTCCTGTTTCCGGTATCCTGATTGACTGATTGCCTGTTTTGACCTCGGATTTGCCCTTTGACCTTGCCGCCTTCTCCTGCCCTTGACCTCTGGACTGTTTATTGGACTTACCCGCTTGCTGCCTCTGGCCCTCTTGAACCTCTGCTTGTGACCTGGATTTGTCTGCTGTCTCCTGCCCTGAACCTCTGCTAGTGACCCGGATTTACCTGTCTACAGACCTGCACCTGCACCTGCACCTGCATTCCGGTACTTCTCAACGTATTCCTGTTCCCAACACTTGGCTCCTACTTCAGTCCCCATCCGCTGGTTGGGTAGCCTGTGCCTCTTTGTGCCATTCACCCCCTGTCTCACCTCCAGGGGGCGGACTGCGCTCAGTTGCAAGGGTGAACCACTCTCGGCACTTCGGCCTCGGTAAGTACTCTCCTGATACATGGAAAGAGTTGGGGATGCGGAGGGAAGGGGGAAGGTGCAGTTTGTAGGAGACGGAATTGATCCGAGCCTTGATCTTGAATGGGCCGAGGTAACGGGGACCCAACTTATAACTGGGGATGCAGAACCTGATGTACCTGGAGGAAAGCCACACCCTATCACCAGGGGAGAACACAGGAGGAGGTCTTCTCCTACTGTCGGCATGTTTCTTCATGCGGGAAGAGGCCAGGGCAAGCGATTTTTGGGTCTCTCTCCAGATGGACGACAGCTCTTGGGTGACCTCGTCTACAGCGGGGACTCCGGAAGAAGTGGGGATGGGTAGGGGGGGAAGAGGATGACGGCCGTAAACCACAAAGAAGGGTGATTTAGAGGAGGACTCAGATTCTTTCAGGTTGTACGAAAATTCGGCCCAGGGCAGGAGGTCAGCCCAGTCGTCTTGACGAGCAGAGGCAAAGTGTCGCAGGTAGGCCCCAAGGATTTGGTTGACTCTCTCCACTTGTCCATTGGACTGTGGATGATAGGCAGAGGAGAAGTCCAGCTTGACTTTCAATTGGCTGCAGAGAGCTCTCCAAAACTTAGATACAAACTGGACGCCTCTATCCGAGACGATGTGAGATGGAAGTCCATGAAGACGAAAAATCTGGAGGAAGAAATGTTTAGCAAGTATAGGTGCAGAAGGGAGGCCTGGAAGCGGGACAAAGTGTGCCATCTTGGAGCAACGATCCACGACCACCCATATGGTAGTGTGGCCGTGGGAAGGAGGGAGGTCCGTGATGAAGTCCATAGCTATGTGGACCCAAGGTCGTTCAGGCACAGGCAGAGGGTGAAGAAGGCCAGCAGGCTTTTGATGAGGAGTCTTGTCTCGGGCACATATAGTACAGGCCTGTACGAAGTCCGTCACATCCTTTTTTAAGGAGGGCCACCAGTAATACCTGGAAATCAGTTGGAAGGATTTCTTGATTCCAGGATGACCAGCGAGATGAGAGGAGTGACCCCATTTGAGGATCTGAAGACGAAGACGTGGAGGGACCACGGTTTTCCCAGAAGGAACTTGCAGCAAGGAGGCAGGAGCAGAAGAGATCAGACACTCAGGGGGTACAATGTGTTGTACAGGAGACTCAGACTCAGAAGAATCGGTGGAACGTGATAGGGCATCAGCCCTGACATTCTTGTCTGCAGGGCGGAAATGGATCTCGAAGTTGAAGCGGGCAAAAAACAACGACCACCTAGCTTGGCGTGGGTTTAATCGCTGGGCGGACTGGAGGTAAGAAAGATTTTTGTGATCCGTGAAGATCGTGATGAGGTGAACGGACCCCTCAAGGAGATGTCTCCATTCCTCAAGTGCTAGCTTAATAGCCAGTAATTCACGGTCTCCGATGGAGTAGTTCTTTTCAGGGGGAGAGAAGGTCTTGGAGAAGAAACCACAGGTGACGTTCTTACCCTTGGAGTCTTTCTGAAGAAGCACAGCTCCTGCTCCCACAGAGGAGGCATCGACTTCCAGGAGAAACGGTTTGCGAGGATCGGGCCTTGACAAAACGGGTGCAGAGGCAAAGACAGATTTGAGGTGGTTAAAGGCCTCCTCAGCAGGAGGGGGCCAGGACCTAGGATTAGCATCCTTTTTGGTTAATGCCACAATAGGCGCGACAATGGTGGAGAAGTGAGGGATGAACTGGCGATAGTAATTGGCGAATCCAAGGAAGCGCTGGATGGCCCGTAGTCCGGTAGGACTTGGCCAGTTCAAGACGGCAGAAAGCTTCTCCGGGTCCATTTGGAGACCTTGTCCAGAGACCAAGTAACCTAGGAAGGACATTGCAACGTTCAAAGAGACATTTCTCTAGTTTGGCATAAAGATGGTTCTCCCGAAGCCGTTGGAGCACTTGACGGACCTGAAGACGGTGTTCCTCCAAGCTGGCGGAAAAAATCAGGATATCATCCAGATAGACAATGACGCAGGAGTATAGCAAGTCTCTGAAAATCTCATTCACGAAGTCTTGGAAGACCGCTGGGGTATTACATAGACCGAAGGGCATGACGAGATACTCGAAGTGTCCGTCGCGGGTGTTAAAGGCGGTTTTCCACTCATCGCCTTTACGGATACGGATGAGATTATATGCGCCCCGGAGGTCCAATTTTGTGAAGATTCTTGCTCCACGCAAACGATCAAAAGGTTCCGAGATAAGGGGCAGCGGGTAGCGATTTTTTATCGTGATCTTGTTAAGACCACGATAGTCAATGCAGGGACGTAAGGACCCGTCTTTTTTGGCGACAAAGAAGAATCCAGCTCCAGCAGGGGAGGAAGACTTGCGGATGAAACCTTTCTTGAGGTTCTCCTGGACGTACTCAGTCATAGCTTGTGTCTCCGGGATGGAGAGAGGGTAGATCCTGCCACGGGGTGGCGTGGTCCCAGGAAGAAGATCGATAGGACAATCGAAGAGTCTATGTGGCGGCAAGATCTCCGCTTGTTTTTTGCAAAATACGTCAGCAAAGTCCCTGTAAGGTTCGGGGAGACTAGACCGGGAGGTAGCGAGGACCACTTGCCTAGTGGGTACCGCTTTGAGGCAATGCCTGTGGCAGGAGGGACCCCAACTTTTGATGTCCCCCGAGGTCCAGTCGAGGGTAGGGGAATGTAGCCGGAGCCAGGGTAGGCCCAAAAGGATCTCAGAGGTGCAGTTGGGCAATACAAAAAGGTCTATCTTTTCATGATGGAGAACTCCAATTCTCATGAGGAGAGGTTCGGTGCGGTAACGCACGACACAGTCCAGATTTTGACCATTTACCGAGGTGATAAAAAATGGCTTGAGTGACTGGAATATCAAATTTGTCGATGAGTGAGGCTTCAATGAAGTTTCCTGCAGAACCAGAATCCAAAAAGGCCACGGCGGAGAAAGGGGACTTCTTGGGCAAAGAAAACTTCACTGGAACGGTCAGACGTGGAGAGGAAGAGTCCACACCTAGCAGTGCCTCTCCCACGTTAGCTAGGTGCGAGCGTTTCCCTGACGCTGAGGGCGGATAGGGCAATCCTTTAGGAAATGGTCAGGACTGGCGCAATACAGGCACAGATTATGGTCACGACGGCGAGTCCTCTCTTGTGTGGTCAGGTGTGACCGATCTACTTGCATAGCCTCCTCAGCGGGAGGGGCAGGTACGGGTTGCAGAGGATTCTGGAAGAGAGGTGCCAGGCGAGGAAATCGCCTGGCGCGACCAAAGTCCTTTTCTTGGCGTAGCTCAAGGCGTCTCTCGGTATAACGCATGTCAATGCGGGTGGCCAGCTGGATGAGTTCAGACAGAGTGGCAGGAATTTCTCGAGCAGCCAGCACATCTTTGACGTGGCTGGATAGACCCTTTTTAAAGGTCGCGCAAAGGGCCGCATTGTTCCAGGAGAGTTCGGATGCCAGGGTGCGGAACTGAATGGCGTAATCGCCCACTGAAGAGTCTCCCTGGACCAGGTTCAGGAGAGCCGTCTCGGCAGAGGAGGCCCGGGCTGGCTCCTCGAAGACACTGCGAACTTCGGAAAAGAAGGCTGGAATAGAAGCTGTGGCAGGATCGCCTCGGTCCCAAAGCGGTGTAGCCCAGGCTAGGGCCTTATCTCAGAGCAGGCTAACCACGAACGCCACTTTAGACCGTTCGGAGGGAAACTGGTCAGACAACATCTCCAGATGGAGGGAACACTGGGATAGGAACCCTCGGCACAGCTTAGGATCCCCATTGAACTTGTCAGGAAGGGACAGGCGGACTCTAGCAGCAGCAACTCGTGGAGGAGAAGTAGGAGCTGGCGGTGGCGGCGGTAGAAGCTGCTGTAGCATAGCAGTCAACTGCGCCAATTGCTGTCCTTGTTGAGCGACCACCGTGGTCAGATCCGAGAGGCTTGGCAGCGGGACCTCAGCGGGATCCATGGCCGGATCTACTGTCACGTACCGGTTGTGGCGGGGAACAGGAGGTGGATCCCCTATGTCAACGGGGCGATAGCACGGGTTGTATTGGAGGACTGGTTCTAATGTTGCTACTGGTATTCACCAGAGCCCGCCACAAGGTGGGATGGACTTGCAGCGGCGGTAGCAACCAGGTCGTGTCTTCCAATAGCAACTCGACCCCACTGACAGCTGAGACAGGCGCGGTACACAAGGATAAGGCAGAGGCGAGGTCAGACGTAGCAAAAGGTCAGGACAGGTAGCAAAGGTTCGTAGTCGGGGGCAACGGCAGAGGTCTGGATACACAGTAGGAGCAAAACACAAAACACGCTTTCACTGGGCACTATAGGCAACTCAAGATCCGGCCAGAACAGGAAGGGGAAGTGGGTTTAAATATGGTTCAGAAACGGCACTTTGGACCAGGCACCAATTAACTGTGCACTGGCCCTTTAGATTCAGACAGAGTCGCGCGTGCGCGCCTGAGGGGCGGGGGCGCGCGCACGCCGGAAGGACCTGGCAGAAGCAAGGTTAGGGGAGCGAGGACGCAATCCCTGGGCGGCCGTGGATCGCGTCCCGGGGAGAGGACAGCGCCTGCGGTCGGGAGAGCCGACCGGGGCGCTGCAAGACACAGAACTCCGTGAGCGCTCCGGGATGGATGGGGCACCCGGAGCGCTCGGCGTTACAATTAGTATTGTGATGTTGGCGGTGGTGTCGGTGACATATGTTTTTCTCTATTTGGACATGGGCAAGAATGGCTGGATGTCGGATGGTGGAGTCATTGCCCAGACCGAGTTTTACAGACGGCTCCAGAATGGTGTCTTGGGATTGCCACCTGCTGAAGAGAGCGTGGAAGGACTCCCTTTCGTCTTTGTCGCTGATGAAGCTTTTGGGCTGGGTGATCACCTGATGCGGCCATTCCCAATGAGGACCCTCACCCCGGACCAGAGGGTTTTTAACTACCGGCTGGCCAGAGCCAGAAGAGTGGTGGAGAACGCTTTCGAGATAATGGCCAGCCGGTTCCGCCTATTCCTCACTGCAATAAACATGGTGAAATATAAAATCAATCACATCGTTCTTCCATGCTGCATATTACATAACTTTTTAATAAAACATGCATTAAACTATGTGGCCTCAGTTGGGACTGAGGCTGGCTTATTACCGGATCCAACACATCTGACGGCTCTTGAAGCTGGCCGTCCTGGCTTGCCCCCCCCAAAGCGCCCGCGAAGTTTGCGAAAAGTATCTAGAGTACTTTGTGGGTAGGGGGGCCATTGATATGCCAGACAATGTTTAAGAAACATTTTAAAAATACATTTTTTTGTTAAACTTAAATAATATTTCCTTTGATTTAATGCTTGTGTTTCTTTTAGCAGTCTCCTAGGTTCTCAAATGGTCTTTTCTTTTTGGCCATTTTCTTCAATAGTACAAACGTAATTTATTTGATACATGATTCTTCAGCGAATATTATGTTGTGGGTCTGCTACACACACACACCTTGTTTTTGTTGTTAATGTATGTAATGCATGAATGATAAAAAGATTCATCATTTTCAGCACCATGAATGAATTTTTGGGAGTCAAGAAAATGGCGTGATTGTGGCAAATTATTAAGCACTGTGGGAGTTATTTACTAAAGAAAAATCCACTTTGCACTCCAAGTGCACTGCAAAAGTGCACTTGAAACTGCACTGAAAGTGTACTTGTAGTGCAAAGTGGATTTGCCTTTAGTAAATAACCCCCATTGTCACTGTAAACACCAACTTAGTACCAAAACTGCTATTGAGCATTGAAAGAAGAAGCCACACATTGTTGATTAAATTTTTTTTTACTCTGTGCACATTCACATGTGCTTTAGAAAAGGGTTTTTGAACAAACCAACATATTTTTGGAATAACATTTTAGCGTTTAACAGTAGAAATAGCCTTTTTTGTGGTAAACAGGCATGTTTAAACAAACCAACATATTTTTGGAATAACATTTTTGCGTTTGACAGTACAAATAGCCTTTTTTGTGGTAAACAGGCATGTTTAAAACCATAAAACAATACACAACTCAGGAACTTACAAAGTTCAACTTTGATAAATTGAAGGCAATATCAGACATTAGTATGTCCAAACTGTGTTGATATTGCCTTCATCAGATGGGGTAATGTCGCCCCTGTGAAAGCCAAATTTTGAAAATGCACACAAATTGAGAGTCAAAATGTGGATTTCACTCCTGCTCCATTGCCTAATGTCAACATGTGCTAGCTCCCATCATGGGGGATCGGTGGACGTGTTTTGGGGGTGCAACCCCTTCCTCTCAGCTACTTTAGTTGTGAGGAAGGGGTTGCACCCACAAAACGTGTACCTTGATATCCCGTGATGGCAGATAGCACATGTTAAAGCACTGTGGGAGTTATTTACTAAAGAAAAATTCACTTTGATGTGGTGATCCCCACGGCAACCATCCCCTATTTAAAAGCCAAAATTGGCGGCCTGAGGAGCACTTATAATAGGGAGCGCAATAAGGTCCAGGATTCCATGAGATCAGGAGCAGCAGCAGATGACATTTATGTAGTATGAGAGACTGCGGTTCCTGTCAGACCAGACTGAAGTCAGACAATCACTCTCCACTCTTCTATACACTCTTTCTTCCACACTTCCTTCCACCCCAGCTGAGGCTTCCGACATCCAACCTGGGCCTTCCAGCCAAGAAGAAGTGGAGGAGCCCAGCTTGAGTCAGGTATAGCATTGAACATATTAGAAATATCAACATATTTCTGGTCGTACAATTAATAATGTTAACTAGATGTTATTATTAATCACTAATTGATGAATTAATAAAGTGTTTTACATATTAATAGACAGTAGTATCCAAAAATGTTTGGGACAAGAATGAAAAATGCTGGGGTCAGAATGATAGTCTTTTCTATTTGTTAACATTCAATTTGCAACATTCATGAGCTGAAAATTGTGTGATTGATGAACAAAATACTAAAACTATGTCCCTTTTTCATACACAGGAAAGCCTCAGCCAGGAGGAGGGTGTGGAATGTGGCAGCCAGGAAGAGGCTGTGGAATGTGGCAGCCAGGAGGTGGCGGGGGAAAGTGGCAGCCAGGAGGTGGCCGTGTCCAGTAGCCTGACAGAATCCCAGGTCCCTCCCCTCTGCCTTCCAACCAAAAGGCTCAGGAAGGGGAGTAATGTGCAGGGCTGATTCGGGAGGCTAAGGCGGCCCTCAGAGCCCCCCCCCCCACTCCTCAAGAGGCCTTTGGCTGCATGACTACCAGCAAAATGCAGGAAATGGAGGAGGGACAACGCCTCATCTGTGAGGAAATTATGTATACGACCCTAATAAGGGGTTGAGGGGCCAACTCACAACCAAAACACACCTGTGTGAGTTGGACCATCCTCCTTCTCCTCCTCCACCTCCTGCCACACCTCCAACACCACAGCCTGGAAGGAAGCCTGGAAGGAAGTGGTGAAGTAAGACAAGAAAGTGATGGCCTGGGTTCAGTCTGGTCTGACAAAAGACGCAGGCTGTTGTATGACCACAGGCTGGGGACATATATGTCATCTGCTGCTGTTCCTGATCTCTTGTAGTCCTGGACCGGATTGTGCTCACTATTATATGGACTTCTCATGCTACCAATTTTGGCTGTAAAATAATTGATGTGTGTCCTGGGGAACAAAGGCTTCACCAATTTCACCAGTTTCTCCAGCGTTGCCTTCCTCTTTATTTTATTATGACCCTTAATAAATGGCTATTTTGTATTCACAAATACTTGCCTATGGGTTTTACTTCAAGAAGGACAGTTTGTTTGTGAGTAGGCAGGTACATTTCAAAAAGACAATGTTAAATTAAAAAGGGACACCAACACCAAACAACCTCCTTGAGGTTAAAAAAATACAAGATAATAATGATGTTGTGGTAACTTGACACACAAAACTAATAACAATATTATGGAGAGCACTAGAAAAAAAACAAGGAGATCTTGATAAAAAAAAAAACACTATAAACCAAAATTAAATACATTATTACGGAGATCTGACGAAAACCAAAAAAATAAATAATAATAAATAATAAAATATTCAGGAGATCACGAGAAATAATAAAGAAATAATTTTTTCAGAACTCTGTGTGGATATGAGCAGCAAAACAACTTCATTATTCTAGCATTCTAAAGAAGAAGAGAATGCGCTGCATTAAAAGATTTTAAAAATTCCAGCGTGACGAATGTGCTATCTCCATTAGGTACGCTAGTTTTACCAGACCGAGCGCTTCCGTCTCGTACTTGATTCTGAGCATGCGTGGAACTTTGTGCGTCGGATTTGTGTACACACGATTGGAATTTACAAGAACGTATTTTGTTGTCGAAAAATTTGAGATCTAGATCTCAAATTTTGTGTGTAGGAAATCCCGATGGAAAATGTCCGATGGAGCCAACACAAGGTCGGAATTTCCGACAACAAGCCCATCGAACATTTTCCATCGGAAAATACGACCATGTGTACTTGGCATAAGATTGGGATGCCATTAAAGTTCATGTGCATGTAAAATATAGTGTATATATACAGTATATATATATATATATATATATATATATATATATTAAACCAAACATATTTTTCATAAGTGTCAGTTTGAGTCAATGACCTGAAATGAGCAAGCATATCCGTAAAGTCAACGTAAAGTCACCCTAGGACAAGAAGTGTGTCACTAGCAGAATCACTCTGTGAAAATAAAGAACGATCTAAAAACAGAAACTAATGTAGCTACCACATTTAAGGGCTGGTAAGCTGCAATATTATCAATTTTTAGTTTTGGGTTTAGCTATGCTTTAAGGGAATTGGCAGGGATTGGGTTAATTAAGTTGGATATTAACTTGACCTCCAACTACCAGAAGTGGCCATCAGATGTTTAACCCAACTCTAGCCTATGCTGATTACTCCTAAAGTAAAGTCCTAAACTAAAACTACCTAAATAATAAGATATACACTCAGCAGCTGCTGCTCTATAAGAACATATGAATACTTGCATAATAGTCCCTTCTAGCATGTGGTTTAGCAGCATGGACAGAGACTCTCTCTCTCTCTCTCTCTCTCCTTACTCCTTTTGGGGTTTCAAAGCCAACAACCCAGGGACAGAAAGTGCACACATAATATATTTACACTCATTTACAAATTCAGACAGGAGAGGGAAGAAGATCTCTACACAGAGAGGAAAGGAGTCTGTTCATTGTGTAATAAGTCTTGGTGACTTACTGGTCATACAGAAAGCCTAAAAGAATGATGTATTTTCCTGAAGGGCCATTGATTTTTTTGACTCCAAAAAATTGTTTACAGATTTCTTAAAACCAATATGAATGTTTAGTAATGTGGCTAGCAAGGAAGATGTAACCACTTTGCTGCCAGGCCTTGTGCTCCATTTTGTACACTTAGGTGACCAGACCATTATTGCAATTTTTCCTTTGCTTTTTTATTTTTCACTTATAGCTTTCAGAATTTGTGAAAGACCACCAAAACCATATATTTTATGAAAGCATATGACCTCTAGAATAAAAAGAAGGTACTGCGGAATTTGCGCAAATGTTTATTGAACCAATATATTGGCACAAAATACATTAAACCATTATAAGCAGATAAAAGCACAGCTAATTTTACAAAATCCCTACTAAATATAAAAGCTTAACCTGTATGGAGTTAATAAATAACAAAAAGTTTGAATCTTTACATTGCGCCTTTTGGTGAAAATTGAACGTATGCACAAATGTAAATATCCAAATTTCACAAAAAATTGGAAAGTTTTAATTTTTCCCTTACAGCTTTCAGAATTTGTGAAAGACCCCCAAAATCATATATTTTCTGAAACCATATGACCTCTAGAATAAAAAGAAGGTGCTACTGATTTTTTTAGACAACCCCGTGTTATACTTTGTGTCTATCTCTTAAGGTTCCTGTAAAACCAATGAAGCTGTAGTGTATCAATGCTTTACTAAACAGAAAAAAACCTTTAGGATGCACAATACAACACAACTCATAGCTTACAAAAATATAGCTACAAATATAAGCAATAAGTAAACTAAACCGTTACTCAACTTAGGGTTTAAGATGTAATGTCCTTCATGGTTCCTTGCTCAGTCCAACTCAAAAGTTCTCAAACTCCCCAGCTTCTGGTAGCCATGTCTTTCCTCATTGACCTTCAGAGAAAATTGAGTACTGTCTGTGATACTTTTTTTATTTGCACTAACATATAATTTTTCATGGACGAGCTTTCAAGGTGTGTCCCCTTCTTCAAGGTCTAAGCAGTACTGATTCACAAAAGTTTTAGAAGAAGGTAAAATGTTAAAACAAAAACAAAAAGTCTCTGAGGGAAAGGAAAAAGAAAAACAAACACATACATATACAAATCAATAGTATGGTAATAAAGCTATCAGCAAGTGAGATAAGACAGAGGGAAAGCTATAGACTGGAGGGGGGGGGGGGTCACAGAGGGGGGTCATAAAACTCTAGTATAGTGGGTGAGGAAACCAATATCCAAATTGAAGCCATTGTTTTTTGTGTCAAAAAGAAGTATCATTCTTAGCTCAAATGTTTTCTATTCCTGGATAGTTCTGAATTCCCTTTAAGAACTAAAACATTGCAGTCTTCTATAGTGTGGTCTGGTTGTGAGAAATGATGTCCCACAGGTGTGCAGAAACTGTCTTCATTATGTTCCTTGATGGTGTGTCTGTGCAAATTCATCCTCACTTGTAACTTCTGTCCTGTTTTACCAACATAAGATCCTTTGCTACACCTGTTGCATTGGATGAGGTACACCACATTACTGGAGGTACAGTTGTATGATCCCGTGATATTGAAGGTCCCATTTGTGTGTGTGACACTTTTGGATAGATTGATCTGGTTGCATAGTTTTCAGCGTTTTTTATTGCAGGGTTTGCTTCCATTATTTGTGACTTTATAATCAGAGTGAAGTTTCCTGCTGATTAGTTTATGTCTGAGGTTGGGTGGTTGTCTGAAAGCCAATAATGGGGGTTGTTGGAATATTTTTTTAAGAGTTTCATCCTCTGTTATAATGGGTTGTAAATCTATATTTGATTATCTTTTTGATCCCTTCTAGTGTTGGGTTGTATGTGGTGAATAGAGGTACTCAGTTTTTTGTTTTTTTCTACATGTATTGGAGGAGATTTTCTCTTTGGGTTTTCAAGGCTGTGTTTATGCTGTTGTTGATGGTTTTGTCTTTGTAACCTTTCTTATGGAAGGAGTCTGCCAGTGTTCTGAGATGTTTATCTCTGTCTTCTGGGTCTGAACATATTCAGTGGTATCTGATGGCCTGGCTGTGTATGATGGCTCGTTTAGTGTGTTGGGGGTGAAAACTGGAATTATGGAGATAGCTGCATCGGTCAGTCGGTTTTCTGTATATCGACGTGTGAAGCTTATCATCCCTGATGTATACTGTAGTGTCTAGGAAGTTGACATGTGTGTCTGAATAATCCATTTTTAGTTTGATAGATGGGTGAAAAGTGTTGATCAATGAGAAAAATTGTTTTAGATTTTCTTCACCTTCAGTCCATATCATGAAGATATCATCAATATAGCGGTAATATCTGTATGGTAATATCTGTATGTAATATCTCATTGTCCTTCAAAACACAACTCCCTTCCTCTCTCCACATACTTGCTTCAAAAGACTCCAAGCATCTCCCACCAACCTCTTGCATACCAACTTCCTCTGTAGGGATGGGCCCGGTGTTCGATTCGAACCCATGTTGCAGTGCATTGCTGGCTGATGATTGGCCAAGCATGCACTGTGACCCCGCATGCTTGGCCAATCATAGAGCCAGTGGCGAGCAGAGCAATAATTAAAGCTCAGGGGGTTTAGTACACGCCCCACAATATATAAGGCCGCCGCTCCGGCGGTCTCATGTAGTGTGTTGCGGCGTTAGGAACATGACGGTGTCAGTGACATTATTCATTCTTCTGAGTCTGACATTATGGGTTTGGTATGGATTTTGAGGGGGACCCCACGCCATTTTTTTTTGGCCGGGTTTCCCCTTAATATCCATAGCAAACCTGAAGGGCCTGGTAATTGAATTTGGAGGGACCCCCACGTTTTTTTTTATCAATGACTTTTTTTTTTTATCAATGACTTTCAATGAATGACTGTTCTCTGTGTTACGGGAGCCGACAGTTCTTTAGCCGCAAGTGATTTTAAATAGCTTTTTTCCTGCAAAAATGACACTTTGTGCAGGGACAGTTCTAAGCACGGGAAACATGCGCCCCTTCACAGGCATACTATAGACACCCCCCAGGTACGAAATTTAAAGGAATATTACACTTTTATTGTTTCACATTAAGCATTATTAAAATCACTGCTCCTGAAAAAGCGGGCATTTTTAAAAATAATTTTTGCATTGATACATGTCCCCAAACACTTTTTATGACAATAACATGCATATTACCCTTTAAAATTAGCACTTTTGATTTTGAACGTGCGCAACCATTGTAATTAATAGGGTTATAATGTTCGCACAAACTTTAGGTCCGTTCGCAGGTTCTGGTGCGAACCGAACCCGGGGGTGTTTGGCTCATCCCTATTCCTCTGCTCAGCTCCAAAACCTATCCAACTGTTTTATTTACATATTAATGGAGGGGGGGCTGGCTTCTCTGCAAACATGTTCTTAAAAATCTAACTCTATATTATTGCTATCAAGACAATACAAGTGGCCATAGCAACACATACAACCTCTTGACTTTATAGCATAATATAGGACATTTTTTTTTTTTTATATATCTTTATTTATCAAAAGTTTTCTATTATTACAAATTAACATACAATTACATTTATACAAAAGGTGTCAGCCTGTTCCTTGTACATTCATATGCATAGCCGTTTACAATCCTTGTGTCTTCATAAATTTGCTAACACCTTTCATCTTCCTTATCCGCCTCCATTTATTCCACAACTACCAACTCATTCATTCAAAAATAAAAATTTAGTAAAAAAAAAAAAGGGGGGAAGGGGAAGGGGGGAGCGAGGAATCCCCTATCTCTCTCTTATTAAATCCCTCCATCCTGGGTATAATATTTTAAATCGTAACCAGGTCTGCCAAGCATTATTTGCTTCCTCTCTATTTGCATTTTCTTTTTCCATTCTTATCTCCAGTTTACACATTTCGTCCATCTCCCTCTCCCATTCTTCTATATTAGGACCGCTACTGTTTTTCCATTTCCTAGCAATAATAGTTCGTGCTGCCGTTAAAAAGAATTTCAGGGTTCCCTTTCTCACCCTTTTTACCGATCCCATATTCATGGACATTACTGACATCAGGATGTCGGGTTTGAGTTCTATTCCTGTCATCAGAGCGTATGTTTTGTATATCTGTTCCCAGAAATTGTATACTCCAGGACAGTCAAACCATATATGTGACATTGTTCCGACAGCTTGGAGGCATCTCCAGCATATGTTGCTATTCTCAGGATGAATTTTATTCATATCTGTTGGACATCGATACCATCTTGTCAACAATTTATAGTTTCTTTCTTGATCTCTACTAGATTTGGATAGTTTGTGAATAATTTTAAAGGCTTCCTTCCATTTCTCTTTAGGGATGTCTATTTCTAATTCTTCTTCCCACCTTTTTATATATGTGATCTCTTTTATCCTGTTGTTTTTCATTAGATATTTATATACAGTAGACAGGTTATGGGTCGATTTCTGTTCTTCTATTAATATTTCTTCAAGGGCTAATAAAGGTCTACTTATTGCGTTTTCTTTTGCTATACAAGAGATGTATTTATTTAATTGCCAATACTGAATCCAGTTGTTTTTATATTCTATCCCCATATCTTCAAACCGTATTAACCTATCCTGCTCAATTATGTCTCTTATTCTAGTATCTTGTTCTTTCTTCCATTTTAGGAAGGTTCCTATTTTCATTGCTAATGGAAATTCAGGGTTATCAAATAAGGGGGTCATTGGCCCTATATATGTTGATCCTTTGCCTAGTCTTATTAGTCCATCCCATACTTTCAGTACTCGGCCTGCAAAGTACGGCATATCTCCGTCTGGTGGACGTCTCTCCTTTCTGATCCATGGCAAGGACTTTAGGCTAATAGTTGAGATCTCTTTTTCCAATCTGACCCATTCTTTAGAGTCTTCATTTTGGAACCAATCTATTAGTCTAGTTATTAGGGCCGCCTTTAGGTATGTCGAGATATCTGGGAGTGCCAATCCTCCTTCCTCCTTAGAACGGGTCAGTATTGACCTGCTTATTCTAGCAGGTTTCCCGGCCCAGATAAAGCTTCCTATAACTTTGCGTATTTGATTTAACATTTTATTTATGGGGAAGAGGGGTATAGCCTGAAATATATATAAAATCTTAGGTAGAATATCCATTTTTATTATATTTATCCTCCCTATCCAGGAGTGATTCCCTTTTGCATATTGTTGTAGTATCTTACTTATTTTATTTGTGATTGGGAGGTAATTAAGTTCGTATAGTTTGTCTAAATCTTTGGGGATATAAATTCCTAAGTATTTTACAGCTAAAGGTTGCCATTTAAAAGGGAAGTTAGTCCTAATTATTTCTATTTTATTTTCAGGAAGTATAATGTCCATTATTTCGGATTTATTGTAATTTACTTTGAAATTACTAACTCTGGCAAAGTTATCGAATTCTTGTATTAGGTTGGGGAGTGTTATTACCGGATTTGTTATATATACCAATAGATCGTCTGCGTAAACAGACAGTTTGTACTCTGTCTCCCCTACCCTTAGCCCTTGTATATCTCTATTGTTCCGAATGGCTATTGCTAAATGTTCCATAACCAGCACATATAGTAGAGGAGACAGAGGGCAACCCTGTCTAGTTCCGTTAGTTATCGTTATAGGCTCAGAGATTTCTCCTGCTGCTCTAATTCTAGCGATGGGTTTTTGGTATATTACCATTATTTTTTCTAATAACTTTGGTCCTATTCCCCATTGTTTTAGTGTCTCTTCGAGAAAACACCATCCCACCCTGTCGAACGCCTTTTCGGCGTCTACCGTCAGTAGACAGGATGGGATGGTGTGTCTCCGGGCGTAGTCAATGAGCGTTACTGTTTTTGAAGTATTATCTCTTGCTTCTCTCCCCTTTACAAAGCCCGCTTGGTCCAGGTGTATATAACTTGGAAGTATGGGGGTTAGTCTGTTGGCTATGACTTTTGAATATATCCTGAGATCAATATTTGTCAGTGAAATGGGTCGGTAACTGCTACAACTAGTAAGGTCTTTTTCGGGTTTGGGTATTAGAGAGATGTAGGCTTGCATTCCCTGTGGGACGAAGGGTTGGTTAATTGTTACTTCATTAAATAAGCGCTTCAGGATTGGAACTAATAGATCTCTAAGCATTTTGTAAAACCTCGGGGTGAAGCCATCCGGGCCTGGACTTTTCCCTATTACTAGAGAGTCCACTACCTTTTTAATTTCATCTTCTGTTATTTCCTCCTCGAGCTGTTCTTTTTCAGACATTGTTAGTGTTTGTATCGGAGTATTTTTTATATATTCCTGCACCTGCTGTTGATAGACTTCAGGATTCCTTTCTGCCACAGGGTTGGGGATGTTATATAACTTAGTATAAAAATTACGAAAAGTATCAACAATATCTTTTGGTTTGTGGGCATAGTTACCTGTTTCATCTTTAATTTTTACAATTGAGGTTAAATTTGTTTGCTGGTGTATCTTCCTCGCCAATAATTTCCCCGGTTTATTCCCTTGGACATAATTCAAAGACCGTATTTTATCTCGGCTTAGTAGGGTTTCTTCATCTAATAATATTTTCAGCTCGTTTGTTTTAGTGGTTAATTCTCCTAGTAGCTCCTGCCCCATCTTTTGTTTGTGTTCTTTACCTATTCTTTCTATTTCTTTTGATAATTGGGTTATTTTATTACCTTTCATTTTTTTTAATCTGGACCCATGTTTGATAAATAGACCTCTTATGATGCATTTTAGTGTTTCCCATTGGTTGGGTGGGGAAGTGTTGTCTCCCAAATGGTCTACCAAAAAATTCGTTATTGCTTCTCTGATCTCTGTTATGCAAGTTTCATCAAATAACAAATTATCATTGAGTCTCCAAGAGTTCCTAGTTCTTTTTCCTTTATCTATAGTCAGGGTAATATAAATAGGTGCGTGGTCTGACCATATCGCACTGCCGATCTCTGGGGAAGAGAGTTCCGGCAGCCCTTGTTGATTTACCAGGAGGTAGTCTAGTCGGTGATAGGTTCCATGGACCTTTGATAGGAACGTATAGTCCCTATCTTCCGGATGGGCAATTCTCCATGTATCTACCAGATGATATCTATTCAACATTTCTGCAAATTTTTTTCTTACCATATTTTTTTCTTTTTTTGGGGGAGCTGAGGTGTCCAATTCTGGATCGAAGATAAAATTAAAATCTCCGCCGATTACCGTGATCCCTTCTGCTTTACTCATTAAATCCATAAGGAGTTGCGTCCCGAATTCAATTTGATCGTAATTAGGCAAATATATGTTAATAAGGGTGTATTTCTTGCCAAAGATATTAACTTTCAGCAGGAGCCCTCTTCCGTCCTTATTCCTATGGATTTCTGATACTTGATGTGGTACGGATTTGTGTATTGTGATAGCAACCCCTCTAGATTTTGAGTATGCAAAAGAGTCATGGTACCAAGTTGGATAGTGCCTATTTCGAATAGTAGGTATGTGGTCTGAACAGAAATGTGTCTCTTGGAGCATAAGGATGCCAATATTTTGTCTATGGCATGACTGGAGGACTTGAAGTCTTTTAGAGGGTGCATTTAATCCTCTGATATTATATGAGCATATTTTTATCATGCTGGAGATTCCACCAAGATGGAAGGAGAAGGGAGAGAGAGAGAGAGGGAGGGGAAAGGGGGGAGAAAAAAAAAAAAAAAGAAAAAAAAAAAAAAAAGGGGGGAGTATATACTATCTAAGTTGTGTACTTTTAATCAAATTTCACACTCATTCCATTCACTCTACATACATTTGTGTCCTAAATCTACGACTTATCTAAGTCAACCCTTAATAAATAAGGTCCCTATTTGGGGTACATGAGCACGTCCCCGAGCAGATCGGTGCCCTCCCCAATCAGATTTATTAGTTGTATATTCTTTATATTAAAGAGAAGAAAAGAGGGAAGAAGAATAAGAAACAAGGAAAAAAGCAATATCCTATATAGTCATGATGGGGGGGAGAAAGAGGGAAGAAGGGGGAACAGGAGGGGGAAGGAAAAAAAAAAAAAAAGGGGCTATTGAGAGAGAAAAGAGGACAGAAAAATCTCTATAACATGACATATTTTCCTCTATCTGATATATATATACATAATTACATATCTATATAAGTGTATCCACCCCGTTGGTTTGAGTCTTATCATTACCCAGGTCATTGACCCCTACCCAGAAGGAGAAAAAAAAAAAAAAAACGTTTGTGTATTAGTACCGTATTACTTGTCTCTATTGGACCGTGAGAAAGTGTCATGCACCCCCAGGGGAAAGGGGAAAAAAAAAAAAGTGAAAATTTGTACGTTTACATATTTAGTGCTATCTTTATTGTCCATATTGGACAGTGAAAAAATTATCACTAAAAAAAAAAAAGAAAAAAGAAAAAAAAAAAGGGTAAAAATTTGCTTTAGTATTCACATATATAGTGCCTTCTTTATTGTCCATATTGGACAGTGCGAGAGAAAAAAAAAAAAGAAAGGAATTGTGTTAGTGTTCACTTGTTTAGTGCCTTTTATATTGTCCATATTGGGCGGTGAAAAAAAGTTAACCCCAAAGAAAAAAAAAAAAAAAAAAATTTTCAGGGAAGGGGATAACACTGGGATGGGTCATCTTATTTTCTGTTCTTATCTCTAACATCTCCAACGGTGGAAGGATATCACCTACATAGTATGTCTACATTTGTCCAGTATATATTCCTTTAAGTATATGTCCGTATATATATCTATATCATTATTAATTTAGTTCTTACAGTCTTACATTCTTATATTCATTAACCCTTATTTTAAGAAACAAAAAAAAAAAAATTGGGAATGTACTAGTGTTTTAGTGCCATATTGATTGTCCTCCGTGGACCTTAAAAAATTATTATACACTCAAAAAAAAACATTTTTTTTCCAAAGATGAAATATATTAGTGCTTTAATGGCATATAAGGCCGTGAAAAATAAATTTATATACACTCCAGGGAAGAAAAAAAAAAAAAAAAAAAAAGTGAATTTGTTGGTGCTTTTAGAAAAAAAAAAAAAAAAGGGGGGGAATTCGTTGGTGTCTTAGTGCCATATTAAACCGTGAAAAATTATTGTACACTCCCAAAAAAGAAAAGAAACATAAAAAGTTTCTTGAACTCTCCCTATCCTCCCCCCCCCCCACCCCCCCCCCCCCCTTCTGTATTCCGTCTATCTTCCTCTTCTAATCAGTCCTTCCGAGATATCCGAGTATGTTTGTGGCCAAGCCGGTAAGTCAATCAAGGGTAGGTCAAGATTTTTCAGAAAGTCTGGAAGATCTTTTAAGTCCCGAAAAGTATTCTTCTGACCATTTTGGTGCACTATTATTTGGAATGAAGTGCCCCATTTATACAGGATATTCTTTTCTTTTAGTATATCCAATAGTGGTTTTAGGGCCTTCCTTTTAATCAAAGTGTGTTTGGATAAGTCCTGCAAAAAGATCAGTGGGGCCCCCTCGTATTCGAAGTTCCTCTGTTTCCTAGCCTCCGCCATAATGTTTTCTTTTACTCGGAAAAAGTGTATTCTGGAGATTACGTCTCTGGGTTTTGCTAGATCCTTGTCTTTTGGGCCTTGTGCTCTGTGTGCTCGATCAATTTCAATACCGGTTGTATTTGGTTGCTTTAGGATTATATTAAATATTGCTTGTAATGTGTCTTTCAATTTATCACCAGATAAATAATATAGGACATTTTAACATCTCTTAACCACTTGACCACTGGGCACTTAAACACCCTTAATAACCAGACCAATTTTCAGCCTTTGGTGCTCTCACAATTTGAATGACAATTACTCCTTCATACAACACTGTACCCATATGAAATTTTTGTACTTTTTTTCCACACAAATAGAGCTTTCTTTTGGTGGTATTTAATCACCTCTGGGTTTTTTTATTTTTTGCGCTATAAAAGAAAAACGACCGAAAATTCAGTAAAAAAAATGAATTTTTCTTCGTTTTTGTTATAAAATTTAGCAAATTTGTAATTTTTCTTGATAAATTTTGGCCAAAATTTATACTGCTACATATCCTTGGTAAAAATAAGTACAAATTGGGGTATATTATTTGGTCTTTGTGAAAGTTTTAGAGTCCACAAGCTATGGTGCCAATATCTGAAAATTGATCACACCTGAAGTACTGACGGCCTATCTCATTTCTTGAGACCCTAACATGCCATAAAAGTACAAATACCCCCCAAATGACCCCTTTTTGGAAAGAAGACATTCCAAGGTATTTAGTAAGAGGCATGGTGAGTTTTTTGCAGTTGTCATTTTTTCCCACAATTCTTTGCAATAGCAAGATTTTTTTTCTTTTTTTTTTTTTTCACAAAATTGTCATATTAGCAGGTTATTTCTCACACACAGCATATGCATACCACAAATTACACCCCAAAACACATTCTGCTATTACTCCCGAGTACGGCGATACCACATGTGTGAGACTTTTACACAGCGTGGCCACATACAGAGGCCCAACCTGTAGGGAGCACCATCAGGCGTTCTGGAGCACCCGGGCCAATTCTGACATTTCTCTCCTACATGTAAAAATCATCATTTATTTGCTAGAAAATTACATAGAACCCCAAAACATTATATAGGTTTTTTTAGCAAAGACCCTAGAGAATACAATGGCGGTCGTTGCAACTTTTTATCTAGCACGGTATTTGCGCAGCAATTTTTCGAACGTGTTTTTTTTGGAAAAAAAATGTTTTGTGCTTTACAAAAAACAAAACTGTAAATTTAGCCCAATGTTTTTGCATAATGTGAAAGATGAAGTTACGCCGAGTAAATAGATACCCAACATGTCACCCTTCAAAATTGCACACACTCGTGAAATGGCGCCAAACTTCGCTACTTAAAAATCCCCATAGGCTTTAATTTTTTTTACTGGTTACATGTTTTGAGTTACAGAGGAAGTCTAGGGCCAAAATTATTGTTCTCGCTCTAACGTTCGCAGCGATACCTCACATGTGTGGTTTGAACACCGTTTTCATATGTGGGCGGGACTTACGTATGCGTTCGCTTCTGCATGCGAGCACACGGGGACAGGGACGCTTTAAAAAATATATATATATTTTATTGTTCATTTTACTTTATTTATTTTAGTTTGACCCTTTTTTTCCCCCCAAAAATTTTTTTGATCAGTTTTATTCCTATTACAAGGAATGTAAACATCCCTTGTAATAGGAATATGGCATGACAGGTCCTCTTTACAGTGAGATATGGGGTCAATAAGACCCCAAATCTCACCTCTAGGCTGGAAAGCCTGAAATAAAATAAAAAAACGATCCTGGCTTTGATCGTAGCGAGTATCGCAGGGTATTGTTGGGTATCGCAGGGTATTGTTGGGTATGGTAGAGTATCGCTGGGTATGGCAGAGTATCGCAGGGTATGGCAGAGTATCGCAGGGTATGGCAGGGTATGGCAGAGTATCGCAGGGTATCGCTGGGTATGGCAGAGTATCGCAGGGTATGGCAGAGTATCGCAGGGTATGGCAGGGTATGGCAGGGTATGGCAGGGTATGGCAGGGTATCGCAGGGTATGGCAGGGTATCGCAGGGTATGGCAGAGTATCGCAGGGTATGGCAGAGTATCGCAGGGTATGGCAGGGTATGCAGAGTATCGCAGGGTATGGCAGAGTATTGCAGAGTATGGCAGAGTATCGCAGAGTATGGCAGAGTATGGCAGGGTATGGCAGAGCATCGCAGGGTATGGCAGAGCATCGCAGGGTATGGCAGAGCATTGCAGGGTATGGCAGAGCATCGCAGGGTATGGCAGAGCATCGCAGGGTATGGCAGGGTATCGCAGGGTATGGCAGGGTATGGCAGAGCATCGCAGGGTATGGCAGAGCATCGCAGGGTATGGCAGAGCATCGCAGGGTATGGCAGAGCATCGCAGGGTATGGCAGAGCATCACACAGTATTGGAGGGTATGGCACAGTATTGGAGGGTATGGCACAGTATTGGAGGGTATGGCACAGTATTGGAGGGTATGGCAGAGCATTGCAGGGTATCCATCCATCCATGCTCAGCCATCCCTCCATACCCTGCAATACCCAGCAATACACTGCAGGCTATTGCTGTGTATTGCAGGGTATGGAGGGATGGCTGAGCATGGATGGATGGATGGATGGATCGGTGGCATGCAGAGCAGGCTGTGGGCACTACAGATCCCGCCCACAGCACTGCTGCCACCGATCCCTCCCCCTCTCCTCTCACACTGTACCGATCGGTACAGAGAGAGGAGGAGAGAGGAACCGGCGTCATCAAATGGCGCCGGTTTGCTTACATGTGATCGCTCCGTCATTTGACGGAGCGATCACGTGGTAAACGGCCGCGACGAGCGGCCGTTTACCGTGATCCATGATCCGCCGGGTCCTCTGGACCCGGCGATCATGGATGTTCTCGAGTGCGCGCCCCAGGGGGCGCGCAAGAGCAGCATTCTGTGAGGCCGTTAATTAACGGCCTCCCAGAGTTAAGCAACCGCCCTGTAGCCGTTTTTCGGCTATGGGCCGGCTGTTAAGTGGTTAAAGCCTTTTTGTCCAGGAAAGGGCAAAATAAACCCCCCGTATTGTAAATAGGAGGGAAAAATCCCTTTCGACCCCCGTATCCTCTGGGTAGTCAGACTTTTGTTTTGTTGTCCCTGGAAGGCTGCAAAATTACTTTTGAGCAGGGTTAACAATATATTTGGCAGTTTGAGGAAAGAAAGTCCCAGATGAAAGCCTCTTGTCCTTTTGGTCATAAGGAAATGCTCAGATGAAAGTCCACTCCAATTCAGCCAACATAAGGAAATCATCTGCATCTTCCTCAGGCTCTCTTCTGGTCTACCTCTTCCCATCTTGCATGGTCATCTGCTCTGCCTGCTTCAAATCTCGATGCTCAATACCTGAAAAGAGTAAGAGACAAAGCAAATTATATGTTCCTTCCAACTGTGCCAAAAACATAGCTCACTGCTCATATTTCTCTATCTGCCCATTTCTAACTGCAAAACTATTGTAGGGTGCCCACTGTTGCCTTGAAACACTTTCACGGAAAGACATTGACTTCCAACGTATCGAATAAACTTGCATGTCTCTCCATGTTGTCCTGGGAAGAACACAGGCCTGCTGTTGTCCAGTCTTCACAGCATGGCACATTTTTGCAAAGTGCCCAATTTTATGGCATCAAACACTTAATGTGACTGAATCTACCATTCCCAACCACTTGCTTCCACTTATTAAGCAATGCTGGTGTAGGAATCCCATCTATTTCCTCTCTAGGAACCCCCACCTTAAGTAAATCAATCCACACGTGTCTCCTGGACATCATAGGCTTGTACCTGACTCAACCCGGCCATTTGAGCTGATCCTCAGTGGCACATGTCCTACTTCTGCTTACAGGCTTCTGGCCTTTCTCCTTTGTTAGGACATCATTAGACTTGTTCATGAGGGCTGCACACCGCTCATTCAAATCTTCAGCTCAGCCTACACTCTTCGAAGCCACTGCTGGTTTACCTTTGATTACCCTACTTTCTAAATCTTTTGCCTTACTTGAAGTTTCTTCCAAACTCTTGGCTGCTACTGCAAGCTGCTCCTTCAGTAAATCTCATTCTAATTCTACATTTTCCCTCTTTTCAGATTCAATATGTAGAGCATGCAGGAAGTGCAAACCAAACACAGCAACTACCCGCATCTCTCCCTTACTGAACCCAAAACTTTTGAGACTAAAATCCGAGGAAAGATCAGAGACTCCATCCCCCCAAGCTCTGTTCACAGGAGAAGCATATCCAGCCAGCTCCCTTACAACAGATATCCACTGACTATTTCTGGCCCAGGTAGGAAGCGTTCTCCTTCAGTAAATCTCTTTCTAATTCTGCCTTTTCCCTCTTTTCAGATTCAATATGTAGAGCATGCAGGAAGTGCAAACCAAACCCAGCAACTGCCCGAATCTCTCCCTTACTGAACCCAAAACTTTTGAGACTAAAATCCGAGGAAAGATTAGACTCCATCCCCCCAAGCTCTGTTCAAAGGAGAAGCATATCCAGCCAGCTCTTTTACAACAGACATCCACTGACTATTTCTGGCCCTGGTAGGAAGGGTGCACGCCTTCAAGTCCTCCTTGACACCAGAAACCTTTGCAGCCTTATGCCCTGTACACACGATCGGATATTCCGACAACAAAATCCATCAGATTTTTTCCGATGGATGTTGGCTCAAACTTTTCTTCCATACACACGTTCACACAAAGTTGGTCGGAAATTCCGAACGTCAAGAACGTGGTGACGTACAACACGTATGAAGAGCCGAGAAAAATTAAGTTCAATGGCCAGTTCTGCTCTTCTGCTTGATTCTGAGCTTGTGTGGCACTTTGTGTGTTGGAACTGTCTACACACGATCGGAATTTACGGATTTTGTTGTCGGAAAACTTTAGATCCAGCTCTCAAACTTTGTGTGTTGTAAATTCTGCTGGAAAAAGTCCGATGGAGCCTACACACGGTCGGAATTTCCGACAAGCTCCGATCGCACATTTTCTGTCGGAAAGTCCGATCGTGTGTACAGGGCATTACTCTTCCTAAACAGTGTACGCAGCATTTTCCCCCAGTACAAGCAACAAAACACAAGACAGCAAACAGGTCTGTTTCAGTTAAGCTTTTAGCGCAAATCCTGGCATGCGCCCCCAAATGTTATGCTTTGTGTCTATCTCTTAACCGCTTGCCGACCAGCCGCCACAGTTGTACTGCGGCAGAATGGCACGGCTGGGCGAAACATCGTTATGTAAAGTCGCTTTGCCCTGTGGCCACTAGGGGGCGTGCCCCTGCTCACCCCCCGAACCAATGCGAGTGCAAGGCAGTCGCGATCACCGTCGTGCTCCCGCAATCGCTGTTGACACACAGAGAACCAGGACCTGTGTGTGTAAACACACAGTTTCCGGTTCTCTGAGGGGAAAACAGACAGATCGTCTGTTCATACAGAGTATGAACAGCAATCTGTCATCTCCCCTGCACAGTCCCATCCCTCCTTCAGTTAGAACACAAACTAGGGAACACATTAACCCCTTGATCGCCCCCTAGTGTTAACCCCTTCCCTGCCAGGGACATTTTTACAGTAATCAATGCATTTTCTATAGCATTGATCGCTGTATTAATGCCAATGGTCCCGAAAAATATGTCAAAATTGTCGGATGTGTCTGCCATAATGTCGCAGTCCTGATAAAAATTGCAGATCACTGCAGGGGGGGTGGGATCGGCTGAAGGGGGGTAATTAGTGCTGGGGGTGAAGAGGATAGGAAAGGAGAGTGGGGGCAGTTTTAGATGGAAGGGTGCAGCAGGGGGTGGAGAGGCAGGGGACAGGGAAGTGGCGTAATGGGTGGGGATGGGGCGGCCACAGTAGGGGTTAATAACTCTGATCAGCGGGTTTTAATCGGCTGATCAGAGTCTGCTAAACAATTCTGATATAAGCTTATGGTCAAGTGACCATAAGCTTATAGGAGAGGGAGAAAAGAAGGTCCGTACGCCGCACTGACTTGGCCACCTGCAGGCACTTCTGTAGGTCTGTATGGTGTACGGACTTGGCAGTGAAAGGGTTAAAGGATTTGTTACTCCAACACTTCCTGATATGTACCTGCTGTACCATGTAGTTGTATGAGAAAGTATCCTGTTGTATTGCTTCCTTTGTTTGAAATCCCTTGTGATCCTGCCAGTTCCTCCTCTTATGCAGCTGAGAGGGAATGTGATCATTTATAAAAAAAAGGGAAAAAATGTATTTATGTTTTTTATATCTATACACACATTTTTTGCCTTTCATTTCTATTTTAAACTGAATGGGTTGTTTTACAAGGTGACTGTTTACAATTACTTTAAAGTAATATAAACTTAAGTACTTGAGCACTGAGCAAGAGAAATAAATGAGTTTCCTTAGCACAGACTGAATCAGCTTTTATTGAGCAGTTACATTCACAGTTTCCATCTTGATTCAAAACCTTTTGATCATCTGCTACTAGATGGATCTTCTGTACATCTTCTGTAGAGCTCTACTCTAGGGATGATCACTCTCCCATGGGCCGGCGAGACCTTTACCAGCACCACATGATTTTCCACTATTATATCTCCCTATACATTTTGGCAGCTGAAAAATATACATTATACATGTATGAAATAATTTCTGGAAAAAGGTAGAATATTTGTTCTCCTTTCCTCTCCACCCCAAGCATCTCTTAGGGATAGATATCATGTACCTTTCTAACTTAATGATTATTATAAACAAACTCAATTATGTTTCTTGACGATTTGTAACTTACTGTATATATATGTTTTCTTTGTCTTTAGAATATATTTCTATGGTAATGTGCACTTAAGTGAGAGACAGGAGATCCTGAGGAAGTGGTGTTTTCCACAAAACGCGTTGACCTAAGCTCTCTATTTCGATCAATAGCCATGCATATTTGCAGTGGACAATGTTTGTTGGTATTATATGAGTTTTTAGACATTTTATTGTCAGAAAAATAAAATTTTGTATGTTTCTATATATTAATACATCTGCATGTTCACTGGAGGGGTATTTAAAGTCCTACCATTTGCTCTTTTGTGCTATATACTGCTACTAGATGGGACCACTATAACTAACTGACACTTTTTGCGATTCTGCACTGCGTCGCTTTAACTGACAATTGCACGGTCATGCGATGTTGTACCCAAACATCCTTTTTTTCCCACAAATAGAGCTTTCTTTTGGTGGTATTTGATCATCCCTGTTTTTATTTTTTGCGCTATAAACAAAAAAAAGAGTGTCAATTTTGAAAGAAAAAACAAAATTTTTAACTTTTTGCTATAATAAATATCCCCCATATATATATAGATAGATAGATAGATAGATAGATAGATAGATAGATAGATAGATAGATAGATAGATAGATAGGTAGATAAAACTATTTTTTCCTCAGTTTAGGCCGATGTGTATTCTTCTAAATATTTTTGGTAAAAAAAAAAAACAATAAGCGTATATTGGATTGGTTTGCACAAAAGTTATAGCATTAACAAACTAGGGGATAGTTTTATGGCATTTTTATTTTATTTTTTTATTAGTAATGGCGGTGATCTGCAACATTATGGCAGACACATCGGACACTGTTGACACTATTTTGGGACCATTGTCATTTATACAGCGAGCAGTGCTATAAAAATGCACTGATTACTGTGTAAATGACACTGGCAGGGAACGGGTTAAACACTAGGGGGTGATCAAGGGGTTAAGTGTGTCCTAGGGGGTGATTCTAACTGTGGGGGGTATGGGCTACCTAGGACATGACAGCAATCACTTCCCCTGATGACAGGGAGCAGTAGATCCCTGTCATGTCACTAGGCAGAATGGGGAAATTCCTCGTTTACATAGGCACCTCCCTGTTCTACCTCTCCACACTGCAATGGCGGGCCGCTGCAAAACATCGGGTTCCTGGGACCCGCGGCACACGCGCCCGAAAGGCAGCAAATTTGAAGGGACGTACCTGAACGCCCATTTGCCTGCCTGTGCCATTCATGTGTGTGCGGCAGTCGGCAAGTGGTTAAATTATTTCCAATTAAAGAGAAGCCAGCTCTTTAGAGCTTATGTACACAGGGCAGTTGAAAACATTTTCTGAATGCTGGAAACCTGACAATGAAAAACGTCCATTGTACAGCTTTTATATAACACGTTTATGCGAGTTTAGCAGCAGTTATGAGCGTTTGAGGTTAGAAGCATTTTTTAAAGATAACCTCAGCACACCCTCCCACATGCCCACAATGCATGAAAAACAAGTAAATTATTAACTATTTCAGACATTCTGTGAGAGAAGAGAGAGCAGTGTGCTTGTAGAAAGCTGTCTTATTTTTTTGTGTTTTCACTATGGATCCCATCAAGAGCATGTGTGAGGAAATCCTACTTATGTTGGTGTTGCTGAGGCTCTGAAGACATAGAAAATTGCGTCAGAGGACCAGAGTTTGTTGCTACTGGACTCGTCCATTGATGCAGGCAAAAGCATGTGGTGAAATCGGTGTTCTTTCAACATTTTTATATTTTTCCAAAAGTATAAAAAGTGTTTTCCCCCTTAAAAAACACTTATAATGCAGTTTATCGCAGTTACACAGGGTTACAAGTATTTGGCGATTGAAATGTCGCTAAACTACAGTCCTGAACGTGATTTTTCTGCTTTCAAAAAAATGCCTGTAACCTCAACTGCCCCTAAACTACTATAAAAGACTGAGTGTACGTGTAACACAGAGGAGAGTTCAGGGGCTGCAACAAAAAAAAAAAATGTCCAACTGATTCTAAACTTAAGTTTAGCAGCTGTAGTGTACATGAGGCCTTACACAGGCAGACATTACTAAGAAATTCTGAATGTTTTATACATGGAGAATAGTTTTACAAGCTTGACATTCATGTTTAATATTTCTTATTTCTTCACTATGGTTAAAAACATGTTACATGTAACAAAAACTGCATATCATGTATGGGAGTCTTGAAATAAGCCAGGGTCCACTTTATACGATAATTAAGATGTGCATGAACATACTCCCTGGAGGAAGTCTCTGTGATTAGCTATCACAAAACTGTACTGGCCCGATAAGTAAAGTGAAAAGTAAACATGCTTGGGAAATAATATGACAAAGAGACATTACTAATATTATTTTACAGAATGCATGCTGGTTAACATCAATGAATGACTGCTAATTCAGAATGACAGGACCATCATCATTGATAATATTGATGGTCAAAAATATATTTATATTTAAAGCAGAACCCTCAGGCAGCTATAAAATAACACCAGTAAATGTAATTGTGTATTCACTAAAAAACACAAAAATGTGTTTATTATGGGAAATAAAAAAGAAAACAGTTTCACTAGTGTAATTACCAACATATGCCTTTACCTTCTAATGCCCCGTACACACGGTCAGAAATTCCGACCACAAAATCCGTCGGATTTTCTCCGACACTGGTGTTGCATACACACGGTCGGACAAAGTTGTTGGAAAATCCGATCATCCTGAACGTGGTGACGTTCGTTGCGTATGACGGGACTACGTAGAGGCTAGTAGCCAATAGCTTTGGTCTTGTAATGTGATCTGAGCATGCGTGGCACTTTGTCCGTCGGAATTCGCTACACACGATCGGAAAAAGTTCGATAGGACTTTGTTGTCGGAAAATTTGAGAGCAGGATCTCAAACTTTTTCCGTCGGAAATTCTGACGGAAAAAGTCCCATGGAGCCCACACATGGTCGGAATTTCCGACAACATGGTCCGATAGGACATTTTCCGTTGGAATCCTCTATACAGTAAAACTAGTAGAATTTCCCAAAGTGGGAGAGGGATGGTGCCCACTTGGGGTCAGTCAGGTGTGCTGCATGCATATTAGCTGACATAGTACATGCTAATAAAAGGAGAAAGAAGAGAGTTAACATTATCTGGTACTACTCTTTTGCCCTGTCATATCTTCTATGGTGGCTTCCATCTGTCGATTCTGGAAATGTACAAAGAAGTAAAATACCCATCTGCCTATTAGCATTTTAGAACAATATATCAGAAAGTACATTTTATGAGTATCAAACAAATAAAATAATAGTGTCATTGTGTGGCTTACATCAAAAACACAGTAAAGAAAACAACTAGTATAGAGTAAGGTAGAAAATACCACTACCAAGCAAAAGTATTGACTTTCCTTGACGTGCACTGAATTTTGCAAGGTGAAGAGACAAGTTGTATCCAGAAAGTTAGAAAAAATGTAACCACCTAGTTACAAAAAAGAAAGTGGCTGTTAGGTGTTTAACCACTTCAGCCCCGGACCAATTGGCAGCCTAAGGACCAGGCCCCTTTTTGCGATTCGGCACTGCGTCGCTTTAACTGACAATTGCGCGGTCATGCGACGTGGCTCCCAAACAAAATTGGCGTCCTTTTTTTCCCACAAATAGAGCTTTCTTTTGGTGGTATTTGATCGCCCCTGCGGTTTTTATTTTTTGCGCTATAAACAAAAATAGAGCGACAATTTTGAAAACAATGCAATATTTTTTGCTTTTTGCTATAATAAATATCCCCAAAAAATATATAAAAAAACATTTTTTTTCCTCAGTTTAGGCCGATACGTATTCTTAATTAGCGATTATTGATTGGTTTGCACAAAAGTTATAGCGTTTACAAAATAGGGGATAGTTTTATAGCATTTTTTTATTAATATTTTTTTTTTTACTAGTAATGGCGGCGATCAGCGATTTTTATTGTGACTGCGACATTATGGCGGACACATCGGACACTTTTGACACATTTTTGGGACCATTGTCATTTATACAGCAATCAATGCTATTTAAATGCATTGATTCCTGTATAAATGACACATGCAGTGAAAGAGTTAACCACTAGGGGGAGGGGAGGGGTTATGGGCTGTGACGTGTGTGTTTTTTTACATTAGGGGGCAGGGCTGACGTCATTGATCGGCTTTCCCGATGACCGGGAACAGCCGATCAATGACAGGCAAAGTAGGAAGCGCGGGGTGAGGTTTGTTTACACAGACCTCTCCCCGTTCTTCAGCTCTGTGACCCGATCGCGGGACACCAGTGGCGATCGGGTCCGCTGGTCCCGCGGCCGGGGTCACGGAGCTCCCGACCGGGTCGCGAGCGTGCCGCTGGCGGCGCGCGCACGACTCATGGGCAGGCAATTAAAGGGCCACGTTTATATACGTGATTTTGCCTGCCCGTGCCATTCTGCCGCAGTATATCTGCGTGAGGCGGTCGGGAAGCGGTTAAAAAAACTCAATAAGGGGTCTATTTTATAAAATATTTGCTGAAGACATTGTCCCAGTAAATATTCACTCAGAAGATTCCCCCAAAGTTTTATCTGGATTCTGCATTCAGTTTCTTCCAGCATTCACTCTATTGATTACTCAGCCAGTTAAGTGGCAAATCTTTAAAGTACAGCAATCATATTTTAAGTCATTTTGTCAAATCTTTTGGCAACTATTCTTAAATCATATGGTGTCTAATCATTTTACTTTCAGTCAGAGCCAAACCCCTATGTCCTGTTTCACTTTTGCTTTGGACTTGAAAGTATGGCAACAAGACCAGTTGCTGGTGCTGATGTTGTTTTTTGTCAGCTTCTTCTGCTCTGGCTTCAAGTGATGTTTGATGGCCATATCATGCAGCATAGCACAGCACTTGACAAGATCTGTGAACCTGGAAGGAGACTCAACAGATTTTGTCTTCTGGTGTGTACAGTTGTGGTGTACTTCTTCAAGTGTTGTGGTGTAACAAATTGGTGTCATCTGACATACATACCTGTATATAATATACTCTGCGTACATACATAATATTTTGGGAGGTTGATATGCAAATATGAAAACTGAACAGCTGCATATGCTCCAATATGCATTTGCTCCAATGTATAAACAATGCTAAATCAGGAGTCACGTTTGGTCGAACATGGACATAGTAGGCTTTGACCATCCGCAGTGCAGTACTATCAACACCAACTAGAGCTGTCTTTGCTTGTCTCTTTATTGATGGCCCACAACTATTGAAGGGTCATTATAATTTATATAAAATATACAATGGTCCCCTCCCCCAATCACTTTCCTCTACCTCCTCTCCTTTTTTTTACCCCCGCCACACCCTCCCCCTCCCCACCTAATGTACTATCCCTGACACCTTCCTTTCCATTTCCTTCGTCCCCCTCCCCCACACCCTTTTTTTTTTTTCCTTTTTCCTCCTCTCGCTTCTTTGTTACAGACCTAGATATCTCTCCCGTTGAGGCAAAATCACCTTCGTCTTTGTGTGTTTATGTATAGTCAGTCTGATTATACCTGTGAAATTACTATGTTTTTTGTACTTCAATGTACGGCCACTGTTAATATTTAATGTATGCTTTATCTTTTCTAAATATTACTTTTTTTCTGAAGAACCATATTGCAAATAAGCAGACCTGGATGAAAATGACATGTTTCTAGGTCTGGAAGACATGGCTTTAATACTATGTTAGACGTTAGCCTAAAATCTTCCTAGGGTTAGGGGGTCATACTTTATTAAACGCTAAAACATTTTCTATACCATTTTGTGATGGTGAAAATGTTCCAGATTCCTCCTTGTTCCTCCCTTTTTAGTACAATATAAAGAATTGCTGTAATTGTGACAACATTATGGCCCTCTCCTAACCTCTACTATGGAAGATAAGATAAGATAGAATGTTTTAAGGGTGTCCATACATTTTACAATTTCTTATTCAATTTCCTTTAGATTTACCTTCAACTATGTAGTACAAGGGCCTGCATACAAATTGAAAGTGTTTAGGTTTGATATCATATTATATGGTTTTGTTAACTCTACTGCAGCGTACACACGAGCGGAATTTCCGTCCGAAAAATCTTGGATGTTTTTTCCGACGGAATTCCGCTCAAGCTTGTTTTGCATACACACGGTCACACAAAAGTTCTCTGAACTTTCCACCGTCAAGAACGCGGTGACGCACAACACTACGTCGAGCCGAGAAAATGAAGTTCAATGCTTCCAAGCATGTGTCGAATTGTTTCCGAAAAACAAAATATTGTTTCAGAGCATGCGTGAATTTTTGTGCGTCCAAATTGCATACAGACAATCGCATTTTCGGATAAGAACTTTTCCCGACCGAAAAATAGAGAACCTGCACTCAACCTGCACTGCCAGCAAAAGACCGATGGAGCATACACACGGTCGCATTTTCCAACAAAAAGCTCTCATCTGAGTTTTGCTGGCGGCATTTTCGATCGTGTGTACGCGGCATAAAGGGAAATCATACAAGAAAATTGTATAATGTATGGTCAGCCTTAGAGTTTGTATATATAGTATAGATATAGAAATTTGTGTATATAGTATAAATAGTTCAACTACAGCAGGTAGCCAAATGGTACATTAGCACAGAACTCACTCTCATTTTTACCCTTTAAAGTGAGGGTAACCTAACAGTTGGATGCTTCTTTATGCTTTGTCTCAGGTTGTAGCCTCACTTCCCAATAATTATAAAACAAAACATTTCGTTTTTTTTATACAGCGTTAATCATCTGCTAGTGTTCTATAAAACAAGAATCATATTAGTGGGTTAGAATATTGTGAACACCATAACAGGAAAGGATTGTAGTCCAGCAGTATTTCTGCTCTTTTTGAGGAAGCTATTCAGTACCTTGGAGGGTTCCTCTATGCTAAGCGGGCTATTTGTAAAAAACTCAGTGATGGTGCGTGCACATGGGTACAAATAAAACAAATGTTGTTAGGCTAGTTTCTGTCCAAGTTGAATGTTTTCTATGGAAATCCCTATGATGCCTAGCACCATCTAGTTGTCAAATGCAGTATTTTTTGTTTTAATCATAGAAAAAAAAAATGCAATGACTTAATTTTTATGATTAGACCTCTTTTTGTTGTTGATATCAAACATTTCAAACAGAACATTTTGACTACATAGTGCAATAGTGTCTTCACCTCTTCCTGCCATTTAGCCATCTTTTGAATTGCCTCTACAGTCACAAAGTCCTTTTTAAACAATTCTTTTTTTGATAATAGAAAGTTTTTGTCTTGCAAGATAAGCCATCATTGTTAGTTATTGTTGCAAGAAGAAAGATGGTGTGGGGAATGAAATGCATGGATGGATGTGTGAATGCATGGAAGAAGAACAGGAGAAGGGAGGGATTAGGTGATAGAAGTATAAAGGCAAATAAATGATGGAGTAGGGATAAACAGACGAAGGGTGGTATGGATGGATAAATGGAAAGATGAATAGTTTAATGATTACAGGAGGTAAGGAGGGAGAGAGAAAACAGGCAAGGAATGCATGGAATTATAGAAAGAAGGAAAAGTTAAACATGCCTGTAGATGAAGTTGGCAGTATAATAATTATTTGATGTACTACTTTATTTTTTCATACAAAGGTATATGTAAAAAAAATGCTAAATCTAAATATTAACATGTATTGTAGAGAATCACATATCTTCAAAAAAAAAACAAAAAAACATCTTCAATTTGTTTCCGAACCTGAACAATAGGGCAGTTGAATACCTCTTCCAAATGCTGGAAACTGACAGCTGATAACCAACAGTGGAAAACATCCATTTTACAGCTTTTACATACTGTGTTTATGCGAGTTTTGCAGCAGCTATGAGCATTTAAGGTTAGAAGCGATTTTTTTAAATAACCTCAGGAGATCCTCCCAAATGCCCACAAAGCATGAAAAACAAGTAATAATTAACTATTTCAGCCATTCTGTGAGAGAAGAGAGAGCAGTGTGGTTTAACTATGTATTCTCTCTGTCTGTCTGTCTGTCTCTTTCTGTCTGTCTTTCAGTCTGTCTCTGTCTGTCTCTGTCTCTGTCTCTCTCTCTCGCTCTGTCTGTTTCTCTCTCTGCCTGTCTCTCTCTCTGTCTGTCTGTGTGTCCCTCTCTCTGTCTGTGTCTCTCTGTGTCTCTCTCTCCCTCTCCCCCCCTCTCTCTCCTCTTTCTCTCTCTGTCTGTCTCTCTTTCTCTCTGCCTTTCTCTTTCTCTCTGCCTTTCTCTCTCTCTCTCTTTCTCTCTCTCTCTCTGTCTCTCTGTCCATCTGGTCCTCCTCAGCAGAAAAAGTGTTCCGTAATCACGCCGACCGACAGAGTGGAAAAAAAGGAAAAGAAACAAAATACTCTGCCTCCATGGGTCTCCTGGTGACTGCTGTCTCTTGGCTGTGACAGTTGGTATAAAGTCAAGGGCGGGGCCACCAGCTGACATAACCGGATGACCCCGCCCCCTCTGACGGCACATGATGTCAGAAGGAGCAGCGTCACTAAGTTACATCACCGGGTGGCCCCACCCTTGCCTATATTACAGTTGTCACAGCGAAAAGACAGAAGTTGGCGGGGCGCCTCCGATCGAGGCGGAGATTTTTTGTTTCAGGTTCGTCCGGTGGCGTGATCTTTTTTAATAAAGGAATTGTCAAAAACTGACTTTTGTGGTTTTTACTTTTTTGACACTTTTTTTTGGTCAATGGGTAGGGGATAAAGCCCTTCATTCACAAAGGAGGAAGGGGTGGGCCTAGTGCCACATTATTGGGAGGTCTGCTAGCTTAACCCAGAAGAGCCGGTGGTCTTCTTGATGATGTCACAAACAATATGGCAGTGTGGGACCAAACAGTGGCAGAAGATAAGATGATCTCAGTGGTACAGTACTGGATCCGCTGGGTGAGTGAGTATATGAACCTTGCAGAAAACACCACCCAGTAAGCAGGGGTAAAAAAAAATAGGAGCGGGGTGAAGAAATGCTTTAATTTTTTGATGCTACCATGAGGTCTGGAACGCTTCACAGCCGGGCACCCACTGCGCATGTGCGAGCAGCGCCGCGTGCCGTGATACGACGCTGATTCATCTGGGACATGTGACAGGTCCCAGGTGACTGTGCGGCGCCGATGGGAAGTGATGTCAGTGCCCGGCCACTGAAGGTGGCAGAAGGTGGCAGACCTCCTAGCAACAGGCATTTAGAGGTGAGTAAAAAAAAATTCCAATTATTTTTTTTATTTTTTTTAATGGTTTTTAAGCATTTATTTTTTATTTTTGGTGGAAACACCACTTTAACTATTTTGCACTGTTTATTTTGCAAGTGAACATCCCTTAGTCCCTGTCATAACACCCCAATTTTATGTAATTGTTTTACTGATTGTTGTTCTTTGCTCAATACTAATTGCATACACTTTTTACTATTCTACCATTGTTAAGTTACCTTACATTAATTCAGTAAACTCCAGGTTGCACATTGCTGTTTGTCGGGTCATTTGTCTTATACCATTATATAACACTAGCTAAAAAGTATGTCATGTAACACTTAACATTTAAAGCTAGCTTTCTTGACTTGTAATACTGTCATTGAAAAAAATATAATTCCATTTATAGCAAAAAGAATAAAAAGAAAGATTTATTGAAAATGTACAATATAGGCATGCATTTTTTGATAGTTCTGTACAGTAAAATATAATTCCTAACAGTCAGATGGGTGAAATGGGTGATGGGGATTTAGGAAAGTAAAAGATGGCTACAAGAAGGATCCTCTTTCATGGATTACTGTCTTTATATGTAACATGAGTCTTAACTGTTAGGTTTATGTTTTAGAGTTGCTGAAGCAGTAAATGTCCTGTCTCTCTCAAAGCCTGTTACAGGGCTTGTAAAAGGAAACCCCAATACTGAAACAGCTGTGCTGTATTTTCACTAATATTTGACATGCTACTGGCCGCAGGCCAATTCAAACGGTGCCCAACAATTAGCCTATCTTCTCTTCACTTAATTTCTAACTGCTTGCCACTGCTTATTTAAAATAGTGACTCCTTACATGCTCCATTTCTGTTTAATATTGAAGGGTCATTGCAGTTTTCTTGTTTGTTTAGTGTCCTACATTGCTCCCACTCCTCTACCTCATTGAAAGTCAGCACATTCCAGACAACAGTGCTTATCAACTCCCTCCTCTAAATGTCTTGTAGTGCTGGAGAGAGATGTGTTCTAATGCACGCTGAAGTTTAAATTCCAAACACACATTTCACACCTACATTCAGTTTGTCTCACAGTAAAATGTATTCAAATATCAAATTTACACACATACAGTACATACAGTATCTCACAAAAGTGAGTACACCCCTCCCATTTTTGTAAATATTTTATTATATCTTTTAATGTTAGTTTTCATGGCAAAGAACTCTCTGAGGATCTGAAAAAATAATTATTGCTCTACATAAAGATGGCCTAGGCTATAAGAAGATTGCCAAGACCCTGAAACTGAGCTGCAGCACGGTGGCCAATACCATACAGTGGTTTAACCGGACAGGTTCCACTCAGAACAGGCCTCGCCATGGTCGACCAAAGAAGTTGAGTGCACGTGCTCAGCGTCATATCCAGAGGTTGTTTTTGGGAAATAGACGTATGAGCATTGCTGCAGAGGTTGAAGGGGTGGGGGGTCAGCCTGTCAGTGCTCAGACCATACACCGCAAACTGCATCAAATTGGTCTGAATGGCTGTCATCCCAGAAGGAAGCCTCTTCTAAAGATGATGCACAAGAAAGCATGCAAACAGTTTTCTGAAGACAAGCAGACTAAGGACATAGATTACTGGAACCATGTCCTGTGGTCTGATGAGACCAAGATAAATGTATTTGGTTCAGATAGTGTCAAGCGTGTGTCGCGGCAACCAGGTGAGGAGTACAAAGACAAGTGTGTCTTGCCTACAGTCAAGCATGGTGGTGGTAGTGTCATGGTCTGGGGCTGCATGAGTGCTGCCGGCACTGGGGAGCTACAGTTCATTGAGTGTACCATGAATGCCAACATGTACTGTGACATACTGAAGCAGAGCATGATCCCCTTCCTTCGGAGACTGGGCCACAGGGCAGTATTCCAACATGATAACGACCCCAAACACACCTCCAAGACAACCACTGCCTTGCTAAAGAAGTTGAGAAGGTGATGGACTGGCCAAGCATGTCTCCAGACCTAAACCCTATTGAGCATCCTCAAACAAAAGGTGGAGGAGCACAAGGTCTCCACCAGCTCCGTGATGTCGTCATGGAGGAGTGGAAGAGGACTCCAGTGGCAACCTGTTAAGCTCTGGTGAACTCCATGCCCAAGAGGGTTAGACAGTGCTGGAAAATAATGGTGGCCACACAAAGTATTGACAATTTGGGCCCAATTTGGAAATTTTCACTTAAGGGTACTCACTTTTGTTGCCAGTGGTTTAGACATTAATGGCTGTGTGTTGAGTTATTTTGAGGGGACAGCAAATTTACACTGTTATACAAGCTGTACACTCACTACTTTACATTGTAGCAAAGTGTAATTTCTTTAGTGTTGTCACATGAAAAGATATAATAAAATATTTACAAAAATGTGAGGGGTGTACTCACTTTTGTGAGATACTGTACATCTGACACATGGCATGTATATAAGTGTTTGTGCATGATAGTTTCAAGGATGAATAATTATGTGGCCTCACAATATAAGAAACAAAAATAGTGCTCATAACCATAGTACCATCATCTGTAAATGTATAAGATAAGGATTTGGGGGTCTGGTCCCCAACCAGAGCCCCAAACAAAGGGGGGAGCTAGCGGACTATCATGGTACGTTTTGAGGATAATACATACACATTTAAACAAATGTATAAAAATTACAAAATTTTATTAGAACATAAACAGGTTAGAACAATAAAAACAGATGCATGTGGTGAAGTATTTCGACTAGTTTCGCTAATCATATAGCTTCTTCAAGAAATACAAAACAAGTATCTGAAAAGAAAATTTATAAACATATCATAGTTGCACAAGTGTTTAAACAACCATATATACAAAAATTGTTTGTTTAAAAAGGGGAAACAGAATAATGATCAACAATTATACAGTATGCAGTTTCTTACTCACTTAGGCACCAACGGGGCATGCAGAGCACCCAGCGAAGCCTCATGTTTCAAGGATGAGAAAATGAGTCTACATTATTAAAGTTAGCTTTTTAGTTAATTTAAAAGTGGCACTGAACTCAAAAAGAGAAGATTTGCTATATTATAGAGACATCTAGAAGTGTTAATTGTGCCTAAGCGGTACCTTCAAAGTGAAAATCTCCTGTGTTAAAACTACAATTCACTACAAATTTGCATCTCTACAATAAAACTCTTTGACATTGCAGCAAATATCTTGCTAACCACCATCAATTTCTGTCTGAATTTCCTTCTTATCTGTACTGTTGTTGGTCCATCTTTCAGAGCTATTGCTTTTGTCTTCCATCAAACATTTTTGCTCTTCATCATGTTTAGGCCTGATCATTAGGACAGGTGTTAAGCTTTATATAATAGGACACATCCCCCATCATCCCTTTATTTAGTTATACATACATATAATAAAAGATGTCCCTTTTGTCTTAAATTCCATCTGAGCAGTGCACTCTTTGCTGTGTGAGAGCTCCTACACACTCCTGTGTATACATCCTCATAGCTGTATATCTGCAGTGTGTATCTAAGACACTGCTGCCTCTGATGGCTAGTCCCAGGAGATTTGGAGATGTCCCTACTGTGCTGTTCTTCTTTTAGGAGGCTTCCACATGAGGAAGCAAAGCCCTGCTCCTCTGCCAAGATGGTCACCTCCACACATATACACAATGCAAAACAAGGCATGGTAGGTCAGTAATTAGGAATAGATCAGCTGAAAGCAATACCGGTAACCAATTCTTTGCTCTCTACCTGCCTTCCAGAATTCAATTCCTCTTTAATGGCCGGAATTAGTTACTGGGGTTAATTTACTAAATAAATATATGTTTTACTTATCTGTTCAAAATAGAACGTTCAATGTTAGTGAACCTTTTTTATTAATAGACACTTTTCAAAGTAAACAGCCCCTCTTCCTGTAGTACATCAGCAATATATGTTTGCAGCTACTAAAAAGAATAATTATACTGCATGTAATGTACATTATTATTTTGAATCTGAAGATTTGTCTGAAGAGTGTGAGGGGAAACCCAACCAAGCACAGGGAAAACATGCAAACTCCATGCAGGTTAAGATTTATTCAAGGACCCTAGTACTGGAAGGTAGAAGTGCTGACCATTAAGCCACTGTGTTTAATTATGCATAAAGATTGTACTGTGTGTGTATATATAAATAAGGTACTCTTTCCTAAGATGGAAAAATGTAACCTATATTTCTATTCTATAGGCCTCTTCTTTCAGATAAGATGAATAATGTATGGATTTTTTATAAAACTTTCATGTCAATATTATACATTTTACCATATACCTGAATAATGAAAAAATAGGTCAAGCCGTGAAACGGTTATGTTTTTACACTTATGTTTTATCTGCTTTTAACTATTTATATTAAAAAAAAATTGTTTCAAATACATTTTTAGTTGAGTTACACCCTTGGAAATAGATTTTCATTGCACCATTTGTTTTTTTATACAGAGAGCATTGCATAACCTGGTAAACAGCAGCAGAGAGGGGCAGTGGAGTAGACAAGTCACTGCTCTGACTCATTCTCTTGTGTCTGTACATTGCAGCTTGAGCTTTTGAGCTTTGTAAACTACAGCATGTCTGCTAACCATCTGTATTTTCTCCTGTCCATTAAAGTTTGTGGACAGGAGAAGCTGTCTGTAAAAATAGTAAATCCACAGGCAGCAGTACAATGCTCTTCAGTTCCCAGCCAGCAATCATGAAAAGGATGAAGGGAACTCCCTCCATGTGTGGCTAGCTCCACCCCCTCTAAGCCAATAACAACACTTGCTGACTGCAACCCACCCTTCTTCCTCTGCAACAGCACCCTTCCACATTCAAGAGCTAATAGCGACAATCCAGAGCTCAATTTGGCTGCTGAATCCAAGGAACGGCAGCTCAAACTGTCTAAACAGAGCAGAATGCACTAAAGGGGGGGGTAAGTTACCACCTTTCCTCCCTTTCTTCCCCCCTTTCCCCCCTTTCCTCCCCCTTTCCACCCTTTCCTTCCTTTCTCCCCTCTTCCCTCCATCTCTCTCTCTCTCTATTCCCACAATCTCCATTTTCCCCCTCTACTCCTGCCTTCCTCTCCCTCCTCTTTGTTTCTCTTCTCCCTTCTTCTCTCCACCCCCTCCTATTCCACACCTCTCTTAATCTTTTTATCACAGACTGCTGCACTTTGTACACTGTGTTGTATGTTACTTATTCATAACCCCTGTACACTATTCAGTATGTTTTATGTTACTTAGTCCTGTCATGCAGAAAAGCAAATGCAATTGAAAAATTTTACTTTTTAAAAATGATCCTTTGTTTTGAGGTTTATGTATGTCTGTAAGACTTGTGGCACAGAAATTATGAGTATTATGTATATATATATATATATATACATATAGTATGAGGCAGTGTATACAGCAGCTAGGCTCTGGTTCTGTTCAATCATTCCTCTTTAAGCCACTCCCATCATTAGGTGCAATCGGACATTGCCCACTGTTTTCCAGTGCGCTATTTATGTCGCATGACTTGTTTTCTTGCTTAATCCCAGGGTTCCCCAGCTCTTTCATAAGCCTAGTCATGCTCATGTTTGTCATGCTGTTTTGAGTTTTTCTAAAGCCAGACAGATCACTTGTTATGAGTATTGTTAAATATCAGTTCTCTTCTCAGTTTCTAATTGGAATATTTAAGGTTGTCGGTAAATAATATGTTTCCAGTATGTTTGCCAGTAAAAAAAAGTTGTGGTGGGGACTGGCAACCCTGAGCTAGAGGGTTTTTTCACCAAAACAGGTTGGGATGCATAGATAACAGAGTGCCACCTGCTTGTTGAATATGAGAATACAGCCAAGTGGCCCATGGTAACTCTGGAGGAGCTGCAGAGATCCACAGCTCAGGTGGGAGAATCTGTCCACAGGACAACTATTAGTTGTGCACTCCACAAATCTGGCCTTTATGGAAGAGTGGCAAGAAGAAAGCCATTGTTGAAATAATGCCATAAGAAGTCTTGCTTGCAATTTGCGAAAATTCATGCGGGGGACACAGCAAACATGTGAAAGAAGGTGCTCTGGTAAGATGAGACCAAAATTGAAATTTTTGGCCTAAAAGCAAAACGCTATGTGTGGTGGAAAATTTACACTGCACATCACCCTGAACACACCAACCCCACTTTGAAACATGGTGGTAGCAGAATCATGTTGTGGAGATGCTTTTCTTTAGCAGGGACAGGGAAGCTGGTCAGAGTTGATGGGAAGATGGATAGAGCCAAATACAGGGCAATCTTAGAAGAAAACCTGTTAGAGTCTGCAAAAGACTTGAGACTGGGGCGGAGGTTCACCTTCCAGCAAGACAACAACCCTAAACATACAGCCAGAGCTACAATGGAATGGTTTAGATCAAAGCATATTCATGTGTTAGAATGGCCCAGTCAAAGTCCAGACGTAAAGCCAATTGAGAATCTACGGCAAGACTTGAAAATTGCTGTTCACAGACGCTCTCCATCCAATCTGACAGAGCTTGAGCTCTTTTGCAAAGAATGGGAAAAAATTTAACTCTCTAGATGTGTAAAGCTGGTAGAGACATCCCCAAAAAGACTTGCAGCTGTAATTGCAGCGAAAGTTGGTTCTACAAAGTATTGGCTAAATACAAATGCACACCACACTTTTCAGATATTTTCCTTCCACTTCACAATTATGTGCCACTTTGTGTTGGTCTATCACATAAAATCCCAATAAAAAACATTTACGTTTTTTGGTTGTAACATGACAAAATGTAGAAAATTTCAAGGGGTACAAATACTTTTTCAAGGCACTGTATATAGGAAAAGTATAGATAGGAAATGTTGATACTGTAACGTGATTAAATTATAGACTAACACAAAAAAGTTTATTCTTTCTTTGAGGGGTTCATGTGAGGATTAAAGATTTTACGTTATTTTATTTATCAGAAACGAAAATAACATGGTTTAAAAAGTCATTATTTTTATATATCATGTCTGTCTGCATGGCTTTTACACTTTACTATTTGGGAAAAATGGTCACAGCTGAATTAGCTTTTTGGAATAATGTCTTGAATAAAAGCTCTTCCAATGCATATTCCAAGCCAGCTCTGAAAAAGATGTTATGGTCTTTTCAAATTAAACAAGCACTTCCACATAACTGCATTATGTCATCACATCTGTTTAACCTTTAAACCAGGCAAGGATTGCAGATGACAATTCTTTCCAAAATACAACATACGGTCTACCAAATAAAATTCTGGTGAGCTGATATCCTTGCCAGTAATTTGTAAGAAAATTGTCTTTAGATACTGTGTATTATCTTTTGATGGCACTATTTACATTTCTGTAAGGTTTTCTGTAACAATTTACAATGACCAGTGCTTTAAAATAGTCTCTATAATCCTTTTAAAATAGTCTCTATGGTCCTTTTTTTTATATCAATAATTTTTATTGAATTTTCAAAAGTAGAATACAAAAGTAACAGAAATATCAAGAATGCAATAAGGCACATTAACGTTGTACAAAAACAGTATATAGATAACAGCGGTTCATATTTTACTTATTACAAGTTGTCTGATATATTGTCTCCTAGGGAAAGTCCCCTTTGTTCTTGGCATTTCAATAGGGAGTTAGCCAGCGTACCATTCCCTCCGACACCCCTATTTGGGATCGCACTGTGTCTATTGGAGGGAGGCTCACTGTCCCTCCCCATGGGAAATGTGGTTGTAGTAAGAACATTTAACCATAGAACTTACTGTGCTAGACATTGGATAATACCCAACAACTTATCTATTAACGTGGTGTAAAGACCCATGTTTCTATATCTTTACTTTGGATCAGAATAAAATCAACATATAAGAAAGCTGTGGATATAAAATAAGTCTCTATGGTCCTTTTGAACGATTTCTGTAAGTGTTTCTTATAGTATGAAAAACCTAGATATAAAGTATTTTTCTGCAAAAATTTACATTCGACATCTGTTTCTGACCCCTGTATATTTATCAGTATCTCTAGTTTGAACTGTCTGCAACTTCACAATTCAGGTTCTGCAGTGGAGAAAGAAAGTGTAAATCCATGAATTAATTGTGTGGCAAGAGAGATACTCATTTTAGGCCCATTCTGGATCACAATCTGAAGATCAATGGCCCCCAGCACGGTGATCCATTCTGAAGGAACATTAACCTGTGCTTTATTGTAGAACTGATAAAAAAACGGATGTGCGTGCTTCTACTGACAGACGTGATTTCATTGACAGGCACTGGTTGTAATTACATGAGGTTTGTTCACAAATAAACCTGCTGACTTTAGCTGTTTTTGTGTCACAAAGTTGTGAAGCTGCATTTTAAAATTAAAGCAAAAATTAAGGTGCTCCAGGCTTCTTCAGAAAAAAAAAATATATGCTGTAGCTGCTGACTTTTAATATAAGGACACTTACCTGTCCAGGGATCCAACAATGTCTTCAATTGGCTTTCGGTGCAGGCACCGGTGTTCTATCAGAAAGCCGCTACCCATCGGAAAATGCAACCTTAGTGACGTTCCGTTGTGACCATATTGGTACACCCGCACTCGTGCACAGTAAATCCACCGGAATCTTGCATTTCACACTTATTTTTACCAGTATACTGAGCTTATATAGTGAAATACAGTATTTGGAAATCCGTCAAACTATTTTGATGTTGAACTTTAAAAGCAGTGGTCTTCTGTCAGATTAGCTTACGCATGCCTTTGCAAATGTGTGCGGACTAAACCCCTGTTTTTAACGCATACTGTTAGACAGGTTGATTCGGTTGTCTGTGAGCTGGTCGGTAAGTAAGCTTGTTTTTTTTTCCTTGGATTTATCCTTGGCCTTGTTTATACCTTATGTTGCCCTCCAATGCTGCTTGCTGCAATGGCCAGTTATAGGTGAGGGCAGTAGCTCCCTTTTTTGAATCACTGTATATTGGTCAGGCAACGCACTTTTCAGCTATAGAGCTTTATGCTGGGTGCTCAGTGTGCCCCTATACCTTTAAGAAGGGGTGGACTCCCTTCAGTCCATCTGCCCTCCATCTATCCATCAGAATGCACGTGCTTCCACTGTGGAGTCACGCATCAGTCAGTAAAAGGAACTACAGATACCAGGATGCCTTGGCGAGGTTCTGTAGCTGTTTTTAACACATACTGTTAGACAGGTTGATTCAGTTGTCCGTGGGCTGTTCGGTAAGTAAGCTTTGTTTTTTTTCCTTGGATTTATCCTTGGCCTTGTTTATACCCTCTGTCAGATTAGCAAACCTGTGAGATCAGCAGGCTTGCCGATGCTTTTAAAATTCAACATCAAAACAGTCACACGGACTTCTAAATACTGTATTTGACTATATAAACTTAGTTTATTGGTAAAACTAAGTTTGAAATGCAAGACTTCAGTGGGTGTAAAAAGATGTCCGCTTGCCGCCTTCTGACTGTAGGCTTACTGCGGATGAGTGCAGGTGTACCAAGAGAGCCATGCCGGAATGTCACTTCCATTTCATATTCTGATGGCTAACGGCTTTCTGACAGGACACCAGCATCTCTAGTAAGGGAAACAAGAAGTGAAACCTTGCCCGAGCCACGCTGCGCCTTGTGAATGGTCTCATAGTCTTCTGGGACCTGTGATATTTCCCAGAAGACTGTGGGAGAAAGAAGGGAGCCGAACTTCTGTCTCAGTTCGCCCTGGCGATCTGAGCCAGAAGTGGGAGCGGGTACCTATCAAAACCAGGTACCTGCTCCTCCCTCCCCCTCAAAAAGTGAAAAAACATGGCAGTGGATGGGGGGGGTGCCAACAAGCAGAGCTTCCCCTTTTGGGGGGAGCTCTATTTTAACTTACCTCCTCTTGCTACCTTATCAGTGCTGACCTCTTCACCCATATACTTCCAGGTCCTGGATCCTCTGCCATCTTGATTGGCTTGGCCAGAATGATTTAAGCCCCTGCACATGCACATGGGAGTGCATTAATTCTGGTGCTGAGATGTTCTGAGAATGTACACTGAACTGTGCATGTGAAACTCAGTTTACATTCTAACAGGCAAGTGAGTTTAGTTTACTTGGTGTGCTGTTTTAAAAAGTACTCTGCTCGTGTTTTTTTTTATTATAAATGGACTAATGAACAAACATGTTAAAAAGATCTATAGATATACATAAAGTGCAGTGCAATAGAAACAAATCACACAATGAAAAAAAACAAAATGCAAATGACATGTAATAAAAAGTCCAAATCTGAATGTCCAAATATTAAAATTCAAATCCACGTGAAAGGAGATCCAAAATCAGGTGACAGTAACCTCTACCAACAGATAAATTGCTTGCTCACCTCTTAATATGAACCCCTGAATTAACAGAAGGTCAAACAAGCTTGTCCCACCTTGGGGTAAATATAGAAGTTTGCAGGGAGTATTGAAGCTCAACAGGTCCCGATCACATGTAGATAAACCAAAACACACTAAGTACTCTCTGCTAGCTCCCAAATAAAAGGCTTTTTTTAAAATAAAATGCACTCACCCTGTCCCCCGATGTCTAATGTAGGCAGCAGGCTGCTATGGGAACCCTAGACCGAGAAGCGGTACAATGAAAGCCCCAGATACCTGCTCCTATGGAGACCCTGGCCGCCATGAACAGTTCAATCTGTGTGCACCCACAGCTATGCTTCATACAAACACTTGGACCTGTAGGCAAAGCACACCTGGGTGGTCACTACAGAGGAGTTTAATTAAAACCACCAATCTGGGTCACCATTAAATGCAGAAAATACTCTACCTCTTAAGGCTCTTTCACACTGGCGGACCGTATGTCCATATTTCATCCATCCGTTTTCGGATGAAATACGGACATACATGCATCCCTATGGGATAGCGGGTGTCAGCGGATGAACATCCGCTGACACCCATTATCGTCCGTCTCTGCTGTGGTCCGATTCTGCAGACGGAGGAAAACCCTATTTTTCCATCCGTCTGCAGAGCGGATCGGATGAACACGAACAGACGTTCCATGTTCATCTGATCCCCCATAGAGGAGAGCGGAGATCTGACAGGCTCAGCAGGGATCAGCGGAGCGACCCCCGCTGAGCAGCGGATCTTCACGGGGCGGATCATTACGGACCCGTCCCGCGTGAAAGGGGCCTTACCTTCAGAAGTCACATAATTAGTGAAATGATGTCCACCTGTGTGCAAAAGTGTCACATGATCTGTCATTACATATACACACCTTTTTGAAAGGCTCCAGAGGCTGCAACAGCTAAGCAAGAGGCACCACTAACCAAACACTGCCATGAAGACCAAGGAACTCTCCAAACAAGTAAGGGACAATGTTGTGAAGTTCAAGTCAGGGTTAGATTATAAAAAAATATCCAAATCTTTGATGATCCCTAGGAGCACCATCAAATCTATCATAACCAAATGGAAAGAACATGGCACAACAGCAAACCTGCCAAGAGACGATCGTACACCAAAACTCACGGACCGGGCAAGGAGGGCATTAATCAGAGAGGCAGCACAGAGACCTAAGGTAACCCTGGAGGAGCTGCAGAGTTCCACAGCAGAGACTGCAGTTTCTGCAGTGGCGGCTGGTGCTCAAAATGTTTGGGGGGGTGCAAACAAACTGAAAAATACTGAACCCCCCCATCAATTGCAGCCTCACTGTGCCCATCAAATGCAGCCATTGTGCCCACCAAATGCAACCACTGTGCCCATCAATTGAAGCCATTGTGCTCATCAAACGCAGCCATTGTGCCCATCATATGCAACCACGTGTCCCCATCATATGCAGCCACTTGTGCCCATTATATGCAGCCAATTGTGCCCATCATATGCAGCCATTGTGCCCATCAAACACAGCCATTGTGCCCATCAAATGCAGCCACTGTGCCCATCAAATGCAGCCACTTGTGCCCATCAAACGCAGCCACTGTGCCCATCATATGCAGCCACTTGTGCCCATCAAACGCAGCCACTGTGCCCATCAAATGCAGCCACTTGTGCCCATCATATGCAGCGATTGTGCCCATCATATGCAGCCACTTGTGCCTATCATATGCAGCCACTTGTGCCCATCATATGCAGCCACTGTGCCCATCATATGCAGCCACCTGTGCCCATCATATGCAGCCACTTGCGCCCATCATATGCAAGTAAAAGTGCCCAGCAAGTCAACGCCTAGTCAAAGCCCAGACCTCAATCCAATAGAAAATCTGTAGTCAGACTTAAAGATTGCTGTTCACAAGCGCAAACCATCCAACTTGAAGGAGCTGGAGCAGTTTTGCAAGGAGGAATGGGCAAAAATCCCAGTGGAAAGATGTGACAAGCTCATAGAGACTTATCCAAAGCCACTTGGAGCCGTGATAGCCGCAAAAGGTGGCTCTACAAAGTATTGACTTTAGGGGGGTGAATAGTTATGCCCATTGACTTTTTCTGTTATTTTTTTCCTATTTGTTGTTTGTTCACAATAAAAATAAAAAAAAACATCTTCAAAGTTGTGGGTATGTTCTGTAAATTAAATTATGCAAATCCAAAAACAATCCATGTTAATTCCAGGTTGTGAGGCAACAAAACATGAAAAATGCCAAGGGGGTGAACACTTTTGCTATAAAATTGTAAAAAGCACATATTATAAAAACTGATAAATCAACACAAAGTAACATCCACAATAGAAACATTGCATAAATATAAACATTATCTATTTGAAATAAAACTATTTAAATTGTTAAAATCAAACTCAACATTTAACCCTTCAAGTGTAAGCACGTTGGTTTCAAAAATCCAAAATGATTGCCTTTGGCTCAGATGACGGATAAAATTCCCTCCCCCAGTGCTTATTAACCCTTTCTAATCCCCAAAACCTGAGGTCACTCGGATCCCTGTTATGACAATTCCTGAAGTGTTTGGAGACATTATGAGACCTCTGACCCTTCTTAATGTTGTTAACGTGTTCACCTATATGAACACTAAGTGGCCTAGAGGTCCTCCTATATATTGGAGGCCACAATTGCACTTCAACATATAGACTACACCCCGTCTACCATAAGTTATCAGGTCCTTGTTATTGTAATTTTTATTGGTTACCAAGGAGGACATTTTTTGTTAAAAAGATCAATTGTAGTAATTTTATAATTAAAGTGGTTGTAAACTCTTACATATACCCAGTGAAGCAACTGGCCTCAGATGATGCACAGAGATGACAAAAAAGATCTTCCCACATAAGTTGTACCTGTTTATCTGCAGTCTTTGATTTCTACATCCATCCAAAGTGCAGAATTTATACAGCTTGTCTGAGAGCTCAGAAAAAAGGATGTGGAGAACTGACGTTACACTCTACAAAGCTCAGTGAGGACAGCTCTGAGAGCTGATTGGAGGGATGGTGCACGCTCCTCTTCACACAGCATACAGGAACAGAGCTGAGGCTGTCAATCAGCTGGAAGTCCCTCCCCTGTCACCTTTTTCTCTTGGTGTCAGGAAAATTTGTCAGAAGTAATCCATGCTGACAGCAGAGGAACAAAGCAGCAGACAGAAATTACACTTAGTACCCTAAATTGAGACAAGTACATACTATAGAGGGATGTTCATATTTAATATTTCAAGTCTGTGGTTTACAACCACTGTAACAGTTTTTAATTTGTGACATGCCATGTCACCCCTGCAATAAAGAGCCTGCCTGCTCACAATTTTTAAATTTGCTTTAAATTTGCTTTAAATTTTAATATGTAATTAAAAACTGTTAATTGTAAAATTGCTAAAAATTATTTAACATTTTTTGTCCATTTGTCAATTTATAATAAAAAATAGCAAAGTACTTATTAAAACCAAGTACCAAATAAAAGCCTTATGTGTCCTAAAAAACAACATAATAATTATTTAGGTTGGCAAATCAACTATTGACAAGTTAACTGACACATCCTGACGCCACAAAATTTGGTCTGGGCATCTAGGTTTCAATGACCTCTGGCCAAGAAAGTGGTAAATGTGCATTGATAAAAAATATCATTCATAGGCAACATCAATCACTATTTCGCTGGTGTTTAAAATTTGCTTGGGAGAGAATTCTGAATTTTAAGACAAAATGAGGCTCACTGGTCTCCTTCACTTTCCTCTTTTCAATGTGCATGTAACCACTTGAGTACCAGGAGCATGTTTAAAAGAGAAGTGCGATATAGGAAAAGAAAAAACATTCATACTCATCTAGGTGGATGCACAATCAATCCAATACTGCATCTGTCCCCCACCCCCTCTACCCAGAGAACTGAGCAATCAGTCTTCAGTGAGCAGAGAGCAAGTGACTCTGGACTAGAGCGCCAAGCTGTGAAGCAGGCAGGAGTGGCATGTCTCAGCCTCTCTGCGGCATGCTGAGAGGATGAGCCAGCTGCTGGTCAGGCATCTTCGTGGATACTGACATTACTGTCGCCTGAAGTGGTTCTGTGAAGTTTGGGCATAAGCAGCATATCCTGGCTGACTATGCCAAGTTGTTGGTGAGTCCACTCACTCTGCCCCTGGGGTATCTTTCAACGTACATGCGGTCACAATGCCTGGGACAGGCAGGTACTGCAGTTATGTGAAAGTCTAACATTGAGGCAGTTCCTCGACTAATAGATGAGGCTTGTCACTGTGTGCAGTAATAAAAGTACAGCCTACCTCTGGAGAGTGCTAGCTCATGTCACTACACACTCTTGCCTGAAGTATATTGCAGTTAGAAAACAGTCACCGCTGAGCCCATGTCCTCTCCACCAGCCCAGTGTACCTCTGCCACCTCACACCCAGTGACTGAATGGGGTCCCGCCATGCACCTAGCGTGGACCTCATGTGTGCGCTTGTTAACTCTTTCCTTCCCTTACCTTGTTGCCAGACTAAGGGCCTCCATAACACGGCTTTGGTCCCAGTTGCTATGGGATACTGACCGTTGGGGAGGGAGCCATACCACCAACTCCCTCTCTACTGGAGGTCCCATCATCCGTACCAGGTACCACGCTTTATAACTGGCTGCAATGTACCTTGCCCTAGTTCTTGGTTACCCATAGCAACTACACGACTCTTCCTGTACTCCTTGTTGAGTAGACCTTTGTAGTAGCTGAGCTTCATACCCCACATGTGCTTTACTGTCCCTGGTTCTTTCTTCTGTTATGCCATATACCCCCATACACCCCTTTGAATAACTTCAGACCAGGCTTGGAACAGTTAATGCAACTTTACTGAGCATTCAGCAACACAGTTTCACAGCACAGCACACTGAAACAGAGTCCAGACTAACTATGTAATGTAGGCTGTACAGGTTCATGCCTTCAAGAGAAGCAAAGTCCATTCAGCAAGAGTCCAGTGATGGTAGGTTCCTAGTCCAGAGAGAATCCCAGCGGGGTGATTCAGAAGGGAGCCATGTGTTCCAGTATGAATACATGTTGCAGCAGATCTTCCTCTGTAAATTTCATGTGGAAGAGCAAGAGCTCTAAGCCCTCCCCTGGTATTTATGAGGCTTACAGCAGGGGACAGGGTTCAGAAAGCTTAGGAAAGAGTCTAGATGCAGTTAACCCCTTTCCATCCTGGGCAGCCTGTAACTTACTATATTATGTCAGTGGCAGCAACTTATACGGGGCACAGGGGCGCCGCCCCCATAATCTCCATGTGAAATAAAGTGTACAATACTGTAGACAATTAGTGCGCTTAATCAACCTTAAAATAAATAAATTAATTAATTAATAAATAGATCTTCTTGTGAGTTCCTGTGTTTAAATAAATATAAAGTGCAATTGTGTTTCCTGGAACATCTTGTTCCTATAGGATAAATACTTTGCTTAAACGGTGAGAACTTTTAAGTGAATATAAATAAACATATAAATAATTCCAAGTCTGTGTTTAAAGACCTCTAAAATATAAATACGTGATTGAGCCAAAAATACGTTAAAATATGTGAATAAATATACTGAGGTTCGGTTGTTTAGTCCACATACACAGGCCAATCTTCCCAAACGATTGATCAGGTGTTTGAAATTAAGGACAATGGCAAACCACACTATCCTCCTGATATAATCCACTAGCAAATATATATGCAACAACAGAAGGTTTTCTGCATGTAATATATCTGATCACATTCAGCTGTTTAAATCCTTATAGCAAATATCTAGAAATGAAACATATTTGCTGTAAGGATTTGAGCAGCTTTACATAAGAAAAAAAGGAAGTTCCTTTTTTCCTCAGTATTTTTATTCACATATTTTAACGTATTTTTGGCTCAATCACGTATTTATATTTTAGAGGTCTTTAAACACAGACTTGGAATTATTTATATGTTTATTTATATTTACTTAAAAGTTCTCACCGTTTAAGCAAAGTATTTATCCTATAGGAGCAAGATGTTCCAGGAAACACAATTGCACTTTATATTTATTTAAACACAGGAACTCACAAGAAGATCTATTTATTCATTTATTTATTTATTTTAAGGTTGATTAAGCGCACTAATTGTCTACAGTATTGTACACTTTATTTCATGATATTTTAAGTGTGTGAGCACTTTATTTTTAGTTGCAGCTACATCATTTGGTTATCTTAAAAAAAATGTATATATATTTTTGGGTTATTTTGTATTTTATAATACATATCAGCGCTTTAGTAATTTTATTTCAATAATCTCCATGTGCCTGTCCCCTAATCTTCATGCAGGGTTCCGGACACATGGATTTCTATGGGGTTTTTTTTTTTTGCTTTTTTTTTTTTTTTAGAAGCACATGATCAGAGCCTGAGGCTTGAATTGGCTTCAAAAGGGGTGGGCTCAGGGCGCAGAGCCCTGCACCCCAAACCCACCCACTTGTGTGATATTAGCAAGTTAATATTCACTATTGTCTTCCTGCTTCTACTCCCAGCCAATCAGGAAGTGGGTCTTAAGATGGGAGGAGAAGCGACTGGATTGGCTGGTAGGAGAAGTAGTGGGGAAGCCACCAAAACCGCCCATGAAGATGCCGAGGAAGAGAAGCAGCTGGGAAGCCACCAAAGCCACCCGGGAAGCTGCAGAGGAGGAAAAGCAGTGGGGAAGCCGTCCGCTACCTGGATGGGGTAAGTAGTGCGGGACAATTGACCGATCGGCTGATCGGGAGGGAATGGGGGTTGGCTGGGATGTTTGTTTGCCGCCCCCCCAAAAAAATCGAGCACCAGCCACCACTGCTGTATGTATAAAAAAGAAATGCAATGCAGACATGGCTAAAATATTTACAGGCATCCTGTCAGCACCTGCTTACAAGACCCAGATTGTTGGCTGAATCTGGGTCACAGAAGTACAGAACTAAGTGCACTGATGTGATCCATAGAAGAAGTATTGCCAAAAGAGTTTTGGTCATGCTTTTCCTTTAAAATGGAAGTGAAAAAGCAGCTATTTGTCCCAGCGCCATTTTAAAGTGTCATCCGGAATTAGAGGCTTTTAGGCTGGAAATGCTGAAATCCAGCACTATTATTTTGTGCCCTTGCCAACACAACCATATCATATCCTAATACTATGCTTTACGCAAACCAATTTTGTTTCTGCGAGCAAAGAAAATAGGAGTTTAGGGTAATGAACCCCTACATATTAGATCGGCTGTGAAATATTTATTTTTGGCTTGGAGATACTTTTAAGAGGGAATATTATAATTGTAAACAGTTTTTCTTTAAAACAACGCAAACCAATGATTTTCTTTTTCTTTTTTTGCACTGTCTCTTAAAGACCTAATACAGAAATGGAGCCAATATAGAGATGAAATACAGTACTCTTCCTGGTATTTTTAATATAAAGTTTAAATGCAAATAGTCATTTGTAACAGGCAAACAATAAAATAACTGAAATATGGCTTTTAGATAATATCTAACTGAATTGATATTATCTATCCATAATGTGTGCATACAGTGCCTTGAAAAAGCATTCATACCCCTTGAAATGTTCCCCATTTTGTCATGTCACAACAAAAAACATAAATGTATTTTATTGGGATTTTATGTGACAGACCGACATAAAGTGGCACATAACTGTGAAGTGAAAGTAAAATTATAAATGTTTTTCAGAATTTTTTACAAATAAATAAGTGGTAAATGTGGGGTGTATTTGCATTCAGCACCCCTGAGTCAAAACTTTGTAGTACCACCTTTCGCTGCGATTACAGCTGCACATTTTGGGGATCTCTCTACTAGCTTTGCACATCTATAGAGTGACATTTTTTCCCATTCTTCTTTGCAAAATAGCTCAATTTCTGTCAGAGTGGATGGAGAGCCTCTGTGAACAGCAATTTTCAAGTCTTGCCACAGATTCTCAATTGGATTTAGGTCTGGACTTTGACTGGGCCATTCTAACACATGAATATGCTTTGATCTAAACCATTCCATTGTAGCTCTGGCTGTATGTTTAGTGCGGTTGTCCTGCTGGAAGGTGAACCTCCATCCCAGTCTCAAGTCTTTTGCAGACTCTAACAGGTTGTCTTCTAAGATTGTCCTGTATTTGGCTCCATCCATCTTCCCATCAACTCTGAGCAGCTTCCCTGTCCCTGCTGAAAAAAGCATCCCCACAGTATGATGCTGCCACCACCATGTTTCACAGTGGGGATGGTGTGTTCAGGGTCATGTGCAGTGTTAGTTTTCCGCCACACATAGCAATGTGCTATGCTCGGAAGCATTAAACTTCCCTTTTATAGTGCAGTAAAGAAAAAAAAATAAACTTCCCTTTTATAGTGCAGTCGAACGTGTTGTATGTTGCGGTGTTATTGACCGTCGGAATTTGGTGTGACCGTGTGTAGGCAAGACAGTTTGAGCGAAATTCTGTCAGAATTCCGACGGGAAAACCATCAGAGCTTTTTTCGACGAGAATTCCGACCGTGTGTACGCGGCATTATAGTTATCCTGTAGACAGATTCTCCCTCCTGAGCTGTGGCTCTCTGCAGCTCCTCCAGAGTTACCATGGGCCTCTTGGCTGCTTCTCTGATTAATGCTCTCCTTGCCCTGCCTGTCAGTTTAGGTGGACAGCCTTGTCTTGGTAGGTTTGCAGTTGTGCCATACTGTTTCTATTTTCGGATGATGGATTGAACACTGCTTTGTGAGATGTTCAAAACTTGGGATATTTTTTTATAACCTAACCTGCTTTAAACTTCTCCACAACTTTATCCCTGACCTGTCTGGTATGTTCCTTGGCCTTCATAATGCTGTTTGGTCACTAAGGTTCTCTAACAAACCTCTGAGGGCTTCACAGAACAGCTGTATTTATACTGGAAAAAAATTACACACAGGCAGACTGTATTTACTAATTAGGTGACCTCTGAAGGCAATTGGTTCCACTAGATTTTAGTTAGGGGTATCAGAGTATAGGGGCGGAATACAAATGCAAACCACACATATTATCAGCTCTTCCAAGATGCATGCCAGGTTGCTTGTATGTGCGCAGGTTCATGTGTGTGTTTAAATGCACTTGTGTATATACAATTGCTACTCAAGTCGTGATTGAATATTATTAAAAATTACTTTTGCTTTTCAATCTGCAGCGCTGTAATTTTCTGTAAAATGCAATGCAATATGGCTACCTGGAGGCATTCTGTACACAGATGATGTACAGAATGCCCCCTGAAAATTTAAATGACATCAAATGACATCCCTTGCAACAAAAATGTAATTTTGTGTGAGATACTCTTAAGGGAAATCATGTCTAAAGGGATGCAGACATAGCCACACTCTTCATTAGAGCCCTGAAACTGCAGCAGCTGATTGATAATTATAAAATGACTCCCATACAGATTCACTTTGCACAGCTTATTTCTTCAGAATAACAAAAAGTAGGAATCTGCAACAAAGTTGCAACAAAATCCTTGCAATGAACATAGATCACCCAGAGGGAATGTTTTTTCTCAACAAAAGTTGAGTTACTCTTTAAGGCACTAGAGTATTTGGAAGCTTTATTTGTGCACTTGGACTTGTATTCGACTTCATGCATGTACATAGTTACATAGTTAGTCTGGTTGAAAAAAGACGCAAGTCCATCTAGTTCAACCAATAAAAGGGAATTTTTTATATACTTCTATATACACAATCCTATACCCACAGTTAATCAAGAGGAAGGCAAGAAAACACCAGAAAAGCATGATCCAATTTGCTCCAACAGGGGAAAAATTCCTTCCTGATCCCCAAGAGGCAATCAGATATTTCCTGGATCAACTTTACCTATAAATGTTAGTATCAAGTTATATTTGGGGCATTTAAGAAAGAATCCAGGCCTTTGTAAAGCAATCTACTGAGCTGGACAGAGCCAGCTCTTGATGGAATCGATTCCACATTTTCACAACTCTTACTGTGAAGAAACCTTTTTCATATTTGGAGATGAAAATGGAAAATTTATATCAAATACTTACCGTAATTTTCCTTTCCTGATGGACTCCATGGCAGCCTACGTATGGGTTAATCCCGCCTCTCCTACCTCATAGGACCCCACTCCCATAAATCTTTGCTCCTAGCCAGGTACCGTGTTCCATAACTTAGCCTACTCCAGCAATGGGAGGGAACTCCTGCTGCCATGGAGTCCATCAGGAAAGGAAAATTACGGTAAGTATTTGATATAAATTTTCCATTTTCCTGACAGACTCCATGGCAGCCTACGTATGGGAAATAACTAGCCATACACTCCCGGGTGGGAAATATTGCTGGTTTAAAGAAAAAAGGTTTAATTGGCACCGTCAACAGATAAGACATTCAAACCAAAATTAACTGAGGAAAGAGCCGCTGGCTCAACACAATAGTGTGTCATAAATGTATTTATCGATGACCACGAGGCTGCTTTGCAAATCACTTCTGCCGACACGTGACGGGAAGCTGCCCAAGACGTTGAGACACTCCTAGTTGAGTGGGCCGTCACTGCCTCCGGAGGAACCAGACCCTTAGCCGTATACGCCCTTTGAATAGCCTGGACGATCCAGGCTGAGATGGATCTGGAGGAAGCACGTAATCCTCTGTTTTTCCCTTGGAAGTAGATAAAAAGGTAATCCGATTTCCGGAAAGGAGCCGTCGTTTCCAAATAGAATTTTAAGATTTCTCCGACATCGAGAGGATGGATGCTAGAATTGTCAGGTGAATGGAATGTTGGGAGTACTATTTCTTGATTCTCATGAAAGACGGACGTCACTTTGGGGTTTGATCCCAGCATGGGGATCAAGACCACTCTATCAGGAAAAAAGGTGATAAATGGTTCTTTGAAACCCAGAGAGCTGATCTCAGATACCCTTTTGGCAGATGTTATGGCCACCAGGAATACTGTCTTGAGAAAAAGGTCTTTGATGGACAATTGATCCATTTGCTGAAATTCTTCTCCTGAAAAGAAGTCCAAAACGAGGGGAAGACTTGGAGAACCTTGGCCTCCTTTGAGGTCTAAGTCTTGTTGCACCCTTGAAGAATTGCCTGACGAGAGGATGTTTTGCCCAGGCAACGCCTGTAAATGCAGAAATCGCGGAGACTTGAACTCTAAGAGAGCTAACGGCCAAGGGCAACTCTAGGCCTGACTGCAGGAAACCCAGAATGTCCGATATTTTTGGGTCTTTGAATGAGCCCCCAACAGTAGAGATGAAACTCACGAATCTTGCCCAGATTCTTTGGTATACCCTATTGGTACCCTCTCTCCTGGCACTCATCAGGGTCTCAATTGCTGTGTTCGGACACCCCAGAGCTGTTAACCTTTCCCTTTCAACCACCAAACCATCAGGTGGAGATGGGATGGACATGGGTGAAGCGACGCTCCCTGTAGCAGGAGATCCGGCCTGGAAGGAAGGGGGACTGGGTCCCGACAACTGAGCTGCGTCAGGAGAGGAAACCATGGCCTGTTGGGCCAGTATGGAATTACCGCTATTATTTCGGCTTCTTCCCAGCGGAGTCTTGATAGAAAACGGAGAATGACCGGAACTGGGGGAAAGGCATACGCCCTGAGAAACCTCCACTGGTCCGTCAACGCATCTATCCCGTAAGCCTGGGGACAACGATTCCTCGTGTAATACTTCTCGAGTTTCGCATTGCAGGGTGATGCGAAGAGGTCCACCTCCGGTGTTACTCCCAGGGACAGAATCCAACTGAACACTTCCGTGTGGAGGGACCATTCGTTGTTGTCCAGGGATACTCTTGAGAGGAAGTCCGCCTGGACATTCTGGACTCCGGGGAGATAGACTGCCGATAGATTTGACAAATTCGCCTGGGCCCAGACCATAATCGGACTGACCTCCTTTAGCAGGTCGAGACTGCGTGTGCCCCCTTGTCTCTTGATGTATGCTACCGCAGTCGTGTTGTCTAGTCTCAACAGAACCGAGGCTCCTGATATCAGGTGACGGAAGGCTTGAAGAGCTTGAAAGGCAGCTCGGAGCTCCAAGACATTTGACACTATACCTTGAGATGGGAAATCCCATTTCCCCTGGGCTACTTCTGACAGACAGAGGGCTCCCCAGCCGCTGTTGCTGGCATCCATCGTCACTGTGATCCAGGAGATTGGCGCAATGGAATGGCACTTGAGGAGATTCTCCTGATGAAGCCACCAAGGAAGACTCTCCTTCATGGACGGGGTCATTCTGATAAAGTGATCCTGTGACTCTGGGACCCATTGCTGAAGAAAACCCTTTTGGAAGGGCCGCATCTTCCACTGTGCCCATTTTACCATGGGAGCTGTGGCTACCATGGTGCCGATAACCCTGAGGCAATATGATGCCCTGAGGCGAGGACATGCCAAGGCAAGACGGATTCTGTCTTGGATTACTGGGATCTTCTCCATGGGTAAGGAAATGGTACTTCTTACCGTGTCGAACTGTGCCCCAAGGAATATCAAGGACTGGGTTGGATCCAACTGACTCTTCTCCCTGTTCAACAACCAGCCGAACTCCGTCAAGATCGAGATGACTTGGTCCCGATGTAAAAGAAGCTGCTCTCTGTCTTGCGAGAGCAGGAGCAGATCGTCCAGGTAGTGGTGTAACCGGACACCTTTGACCCTGATTAGGGCTACCACTGCCAGTAATACTTTTGAGAACACTCGGGGCGATGTTGTCAGCCCGAAAGGAAGACAGGTGAACTGGAGATGTCTCTGCTCCACTGCGAACCTGAGATATTGCTGAAAATTCCTCGCGATTGGCACATGAAAATATGCGTCCTTCAGGTCTACTGAGACCATCCAATCGCCTGGCTGAATTGTTTGACTTATGGTCAAGAGAGTCTCCATCTTGAATCTTTCCTTCTGGATGAAGGAGTTCAAATATGTTAGGTCGATGACTGGCCTCCATGACCCGTTCTTTTTGAGAACCATGAAGAGGGGGGAATATACTCCCTGAAATTTTTCCTCCACTGGTACCGGAATGACGGCCCTTTGAGATATCAGGGAGTCTGTATAGGATAAGAGAATTTCTCTTTTCTCTTCTGATTTCGGTAGAACTGTGGGAATGAAGCGGTGTGTGGGTGGGTTGGTGAAAGTCCAGGTGTGACCTGTAGAGATGGTTTTGATTGTCCAATAATCTTGGACCGAGGCTGCCCAGACGTGCTGGAAATGGAGTAACCGTGCTCCTACCTGCTCCACCTGGACAGGCTCCATATCAAAAGGACTTAGTCGCATCACGACCCCCGGAAGACGTGGCCTTTGTGGACCTCTGTCCTGAAGGTTGGTTTCTTTTCCAGTTTTTCCTGAATTCCCTACCAGGTCTGTATCGCCGTGCGTCCCTAGCACGCTCCTGATCCTGTCTGGGTTGAGTTCTTCTCTGGCTCAAGAGACGACGATCCTGGGGTAGAAAACCCGACTTACCCCCAGTAGCGCGTGTGATGGCCGAGTCCAGCTTGTTCCCAAAGAGGGAAGAACCCTCAAAGGGAATCTTGCACCATGCCTGTTTGGAGGCAGGATCCGCTGCCCATGGACGTAACCATAGAGCACGTTTAGCTGTGACCGAAGATAGCATGACACGCGATACTAACCGGATAATGTCCAGGGATGCTTCCCCCAGAAAAGCCGATGCCATCCTTAATTCATGTACTGGAGAATTCCTGACCACATCTTCGGATATACTTCCCAGGATTGCACCCACGTCATCTGTCCAGGTTTCCATGGCTTTTGACAAAGCCGCAAGAGCTAAGGCCGGTTTGCAGGCCATCCCTGCGGTGATATATACTCGTTTGAGATCAGTATCGATCTTCCTTTCCAGACCGTCTCTAAATGACACTGTGTCTTCCAGTGGAAGCGTAACATGTCTCACCAATCTCATCAGTGCGGCATCAATGAGGGGGGCTGAATCCAGGTATTTCACCTCCTCACTCCTGAATGGGTACATTTTCGCTACTTTGGTGATTAAAGAGTTCTTTCTTTCAACCTTCCCCCATTCATCAGATATGATTTCACCTAGCTCACCCAAGAAGGGGAAATTCGGGCGCTCTTTTTTCAGATGCTTGAAATACTTTTTCTGTTTAGAGGGCATCTCTATTGGGTCTTCCCATTTCAGCGCGTCTTTAACTGCCCTGACCAGATGAGGAACCTGGGAGAAGTCGAACCCCGCTCCATATTCATCCACTTCAACCTCACTATCGGAGGATCCATTTGATGAAAAATTGTCGTGAGAAGGACCTGGAACTTCAAGTTCCACTACGTCCGCGGCTGAGGCTGGTGCTGAAGGAGGAATGGCTGTGTGGGCTGAATCCGTCCTATTCAGAGATTCCTGTACAACCTTTCTAACCAGTGCTTCCACCTGCTGGTCTCCTGCACCTCTCTCCTTCACAGCCTTGGAGTAGCATGCTTCACATAGGGATTTGTCCTCCGGGACATGAGCCCTACACCCCCAGCAGGCTTTTTTTCTCTGAGCGACCAGAATGGCGGTGGGAATCACGTTTAGATCCGGACCTTGACCTATCCGTATGATGTCTAGAAGAAGACTTTGATTTTGATTGGTCACGCTGTGACCTAGATTTTTCTTCACGTGCTACTGAATGATGATCGGACCTAGAAGGGCTGAGGAAAACAACAGGAAAAGAAAAATACTTTATAATTCCCCAATCCTTAAAAACCCATGCAAAACAGGCAGAGGGAAAAATATTCCGTCCTACCTGCGGCATAAGGGCTGACCACTAGGCGGCGAGGACACATCCATGGCAACAGAACAGCAGAGACTGCAGGTGAGATATAAGCCATAAACATTCAAGAACAGCATAACCACAGAAACTCATAGACATATGAATAGAAAGCACCCAGCCTACCTTCCACAAGTATTGTCAGTACAAGAACCGGCGTCTGCAGTGTCTGTATGAAGCCAGGGCATAGCTGTATCTGACAGCTATTTGAATTTGCCGCCTGGATGACGTCACGGCGCTCCGAGCGTCGTCGCACGCCGCCCCCCGACGTCCGCGCGCATGCGCGGCCACCGCTGACCCGTCGAACCGCGCAGGCGCAAACCAAGCCTCGATCTGGATCGAGGCCGTGCGCACGCGCAGTAGGAACGAGCAGCGGCGGACTGGAACGCAGATGCGCTCCAGCCGCCATACCAGGAAGACACAAACACACACAGAATACACACAGGCTGCCATGGAGAAACAAGTGAATATACGATACCCATCCAGCACGAAGATGATCCGACCTGACCCTCCAAGCGCCTCCTAGGCGACCACGACCGGGTATCGATGGGGGGGGGGGGGCCTCCTGCTAATAGCGAGGACGATTGGCCAAACTGCCGCTTGCCAGTCAATGACTGGATAGTAAGCTCTTCAGGGCACCACAACATCACCCGTATCCACCCTGCTAATAGCTGGGTAACTGGACTGCAACACCGCCATTCTTCCATCGCCAGCACAAGGGGAAACGCCAGGCCTGGATCAACTACTCCTTAAGGTAAGAACTACCTCTTTAGTCCTAAGGAGGAGGACAAAAAAGGAACACGGTACCTGGCTAGGAGCAAAGATTTATGGGAGTGGGGTCCTATGAGGTAGGAGAGGCGGGATTAACCCATACGTAGGCTGCCATGGAGTCTGTCAGGAAATATCTTTTCCTCTAGATGTAAAGAGTGTCCCCTTGTCCTCTGTGATGACCTTAAAGTGAATAACTCAACACTCACTATATGGACCACTTATAGATTTATACAGGTTGATCATATCCCCCCTTAATCTCATCTTCTCAAGAGAGAATACATTCAGTTCCTTTAATCTTTCCTAAGGCCCCTTTCACACTGGGGCGTTTTTCAGGCGGTACAGCGCTAAAAATAGCGCCTGTACACCGCCTGAAAAAAACGGCCCCATTCACTCCAGTGTGAAAGCCGGCGGGCTTTCACACTGGAGCGGTGTGCTAGGACGGTAAAAAAAATCCTGCTAGCAGCATCTTTGGAGCGGTATAGGAGCGGTGTATTCACCGCTCCTATACTGCTCCTACCCATTGATTTCAATGGGACACCGTGGTAATACCGCGGCAACACCGCTGCAAAGCGCCGCTACGGCGGCGCTTTGCGGGGGATTTTAACCCTTTTTCGGATGCTCACGGGGGGTAAAACCGCCCTGCGAGCGGCCGAATACCGCGGCTAAAACGACGGTTAAGCAGCGCTAAATATAGCGCTGCTTTACCGTCGCCGCGGCTCCCGCCCCAGTGTGAAAGGGGCCTCATAGCTGAGCTCCTCCATGCCTCTTATCAGTTTGGTTGCCCTTCTCTGCACTTTCTCCAGTTCCCCGATATCCTTTTTATAAACCGGTGCCCAAAACTGAATTGCATATTCCACATGAGGTCTTACTAATGATTTCTACAGGGGTAAAATGATGTCTCTATCTCCCTGGAGACTCGTACCTCTCTTAATACAAGAAAGTATTTTGCTCACTTTGGAAACCACTATTTGGCATTGCGCGCTATAATAATATAAACCTAAAGTCTCAGTTTTTTTTGGTTAAAAATAACAAACATGTTATACTTTCCTGCACTGTGCAATGGTTTTGCACAGAGCAGCCTAGATCCTCCTCTTTCTCAGGTCCCTCGCCGGTGCACCTGGCCCCTCCCTACACCCGAGTGCCCCCACAGCAAGCAGTTTGATATGGGGCACCCAAGCCGAGTCGCTGCTGTGTGTGTCCATTCAGATATGGAGCTGCGACTCTGCCCCGCCCCCTCTCTCTCCTCATTGACTCACTGACTTTGATTGACAGCAGCGGGCGCCAATGTCTCAGCCAATCATGAGGGAGAGTCCCGGACAGCCAAGTCTCCTGTGCAACATCGCTGGATCGAGATGAGGCTCAGGTAAGTATTAGGGGGGCTGCTGCACACAGAAGGTTTTCTATCTCAATGCATAGAATTAATGCAAAAAGGAGAGAGGGGGGATTTGGGACTTAAAATGAAGCCAGGGCTGTGAGCGTATTGGGCCACCTGCTTTTCATCAGACCCAGAATATGCGCACTGTGGGCCTCCTCCTTCCTCCGCTGTGTACGCCTGAGGGGGGCGGATCCACCAGCACTGTGTAACAACGTCACGTTAACCACTCCGGACGTCCTGGGAGACCGAGAGCTGGGAGTTCTTTCCACACTCGCTACAACCTGGGAGACGGAGCTGTCTGCCGGGCAAATTATCACCCAGGTGATGGTGCCTCCGTCCCTCCCCCATTATGCACGTGACGTTGGTGGGTGGTCCTCTGTTGGTGCCTACATAGAGGGCCTCCCCGGGTGAGCCAGACACTTATGATCTCACACACCAGATCCCTTGTAACATATGGCAGGGGATTTTCTCTTCCATATTGATACATGACCAAATACTTAGTCCATTTTTTTAAATTGTAAATCTATCACGCGCCTGCTTCTGACGATTGGCTACAGCCATGAAACCTGTAGAGCTATTAGATACCGTGCTTTGTACCAATCATGCGATTATCAGTAATTGTATACATTTATGTTTATACTTACATTAACCCTGACTGGGAACAGCGAGGCCATAGACCATGCAGGCATTATTCTGTAATCAACTGTTTGTATATATATATATCAATTCTGGTGGATCCTGATAATTTACTGTGTAATGTAACTTGATACTCATATTATATTACCACATGCTACCATGTGGGAATCAAATCCCATTTTTTATGTATATTACATGTATTTAGCAATGTTATGTACCAATAAATATATTTTTTACATACCCACCTATTCATTCAGTTGCTGCTACGTGCTTCATGCAAAGTCCCACTCTCTCTACCCCAATTTTTCTATTTTCAATGCATTGAATGCATTAAAATAAAATAAACTTCTGCCTTTAGAACCACTTTAAGCTTATGATCTACCAGAACACTCAGATCCTTCTCTCCACCATTGATTCCCCCAGTTGTACTCCCCCTAGTATGATGCAGCCTCCACGTGCATAACAATACATTCATCAACATTAAACCTCATTTGCCACATAGTTGCCCAATTAAACAGTGCATAGAGGTTGGCTTGTAAGTTATTCCACTGCATAGCTTGTTGTCATCTGCAAATACTGAAATGGTACTTTTAATCCCAGACCCAGATCCCAGATATCATTTATAAATATATTAATAAGTAAGGGTCCCAACACTGAACCTTGGGGTAAATCACTGATATCCTTGGACTATTCAGAGAATGAATCATTAGCCACTGCTCTCCGAATACGGTCTTTTCAGATTTCAGAAATCAGATTTGTTTGTGTCAGAAACCATGAATCAGACTGAGACAGAAGTACAGTTAAATCGCACGTAGTCAAAACATAGCCAGAGTTCAGGAACTGGAATGGATAGTCAGACAAGCCAAAACATCAGGGAGCCAGAGATGAGCGTAGTAGAACAGCAAGCAGGATCTGGAGCCAGAAGGAATGTCAGCCAAGCAAGTCTTTAACCTCTTTGCGCCCGGGCTATAGCCGAAAGATGGCTACAGCGCGGACGCTCCCTGCCGGCAGGACGTCCCTGGACGTCCTTCTGTTTACTTCCGCAATGCACGCTCCTAAGAGCGCGCATCGAGGAAGTTCTGTGCTGGCCGTGTCCCTCGGACACAGCCAGTCACAGATCGCTGTAAACGGCCAATCACAGCGGCCGCTTACAGTGCGATCGGCGTGTCCAATGAGAGATGTTCTCATATGTAAACATGAGATCATCTCTCAGCGCCGCTCTCCCTCCTCACACAGAGACAGCGTGTGAGGAGGGAGAGATGAACAGCTGCAGCAGCCGTGATTAAAAAAAAAAAACGAAAAAAAAAAAAATGTGCCATCTGTCCCCGCTGCCATCTGTCCCCACTGCCACCTGTCCCCACTGCCACCTGTCCCCACTGCCACCTGTCCCCAGTGCCATCTGTCCCCAGTGCCACTTGCCCCCAGTGCCATTTGTCCCCAGTGCAACCTGTCCCCAGTGCCATGTATAAGTGCCATCTGTCATCAGTGCCACGTCAGTGCCTCGTGTCATCAGTGCCACATAGTGTCATCTATCATCAGTGCCATATCAGTGTCACGTGTCATCAGTGCCACATATTAGTGCCATCTGTCATCAGTGCCACATATTAATGCCCTCTGTCATCAGTGCCACCTGTCAGTGTCACGTGCCATCTGTTATTAGTGTCACGTGTCATCAATGCCACGTATCAGTGCCATCTGTCATCAGTGTCACGTGTCATCAGTGCCACGTATTAGTGCCATCTCTCATCAGTGCCACGTATTAGTGCCATCTCTCATCAGTGCCACATGATATCAGTGCCATGTATAAGTGCCATCTGTCATCAGTGCCTCATATTAGTGCGATCTGTCATCAGTGTCACGTGTCATCAGTGCCCCGTATTAGTGGCATCTGTCATCAGTGCCACATCAGTGTCACGTGTCATCAGTGCCATGTATCAGTGCCATCTGTCATCAGTGTCACGTCAGTGTCACGTGTCATTGTCCTGGTGCTCCAGGGCCTTCAAAAGTGTAATAGGTAGTCAACAAGTTAGATGTGTAATTTATGCTCCTAGAACACGTGATGGCACTCCCTGCATGTTGGGCCTCTCTAAGTGGCCAGGCTGTGAAAAATTCCCACACATGTGGTATCGTAATACTCAGGAGGAGTAGCAGAATTTATTTTGGGGTGTCATCTGTGGTATACACATGCCATGTTAGAGAAATAACCTATTACAATGTCAATTATGTGGGGGGGGGGGATTTATTTTGCAAAGAATTGTGGGAAAAAATGACAACATCAAAAACCTCACCACGCCTCTTACTAAATACATTGGAATTAGGGATGAGCCGAACACCCCCCTGTTCGGCTCGCACCAGAAGCCGCGAAAGGACCTAAAGTCCGTGCGAGCTTTAGAACCCTATTAGTTATAATGGTTGCGAACGTTCAAAATCAAAAGTGCTAATTTTAAAGGCTAATATGCATGTTATTGTCATAAAAAGTGTTTGGGAACCACTTGCTTACTGTGCACTTAAACACCCTTCCTGCCCAGACCAATTTTCAGCTTTCAGCGCTCTCGCACTTTCAGTGACAATTGCGTGGCCATGCAATGCTGTAACCAAATGAATTTTTTATCATTTTGTTCGCACAAATAGAGCTTTAGTTTGGTGGTATTTATTTGCGACTCCGTTTTTTATTTTTTGCGATATAAGCGAAAACATAGCGGAAATTTTGAAAAAAAACAATATTTTCTCCTTTCTTTTTTAAAAGAAATCCAATAAAATCAAATTTTGTCATAAATTTAAGCCAAAATGTATTCTGCTACATGTTTTTTGTAAAAAAAATTCTGTTAAGTGTATAATAATTGGTTCGCGTGATCACAGACATATGTACGCAAATGATCATGTAAAAGGGGTGTGCAGGTGATCACGGACATATGTGTGCAGATAATCATTGGCACATGTTATTTTACTGGGACATATGTGAGGGACATGTGTTTTTATTATTTGGGGACATGTGTGTTTTACTGTGGGGACATGTGTGTTTTACTGTGGGGACATGTGTGTTTTACTGTGGGGACACTAGACAGGTGATCAGTGAGTAAAAGCTGTAAAAAAAACAGCTAATACTCACTGATCACCAGCCGGCTGCAGCGATCCGCTCTCCTCTCCTCACCGACGACTTCCTTGTGAGGAGAGGAGGGCCGATTGCCTAGCAACCGGCTGTTTGTTTACATCACATGACGCCTGTTATTCGACACGGCCGTCATGTGATCAGGAGGGCCAATCACCGAGCCCTCCTGCCGATCCGAGATGCGCCGTGTCCGGGTGACACGGCCGCATCGGGATCGCGCCGCTGCGCGGGCACGCGTGCGCGCGATCCCTCTACTCCTGAAGGACGTTCCGGAACGTCCATTCAGAAGTAGACGGCTCCCACCCGGCCGTATATGTACATTGGCCGGGTGGGAAGTGGTTAAGGAGCAGTGATTTTAATAATGCTTAAATTGGAACAATAAAAGTGTAATATTCCTTTAAATTTCGTACCTGGGGGTGTCTATAGTATGCCTGTGAAGGGGCGCATGTTTCCTGTACTTAGAACTGTCCCTGCATAAGTGTCATTTTTGCAAGAAAAAAAGCTATTTAAAATCACTCGCGGCTAATGTGAATTGACGGCTCCCGTAACACAGAGAAGAGTCATTCATTGAAAGTCATTCATTAAAAAAAGTCATTGATAAAAAATAATTTTTTTTTTTTTAAAAAGCGTGGGGGTCCCCCCAAATTCAATAACCAGGCCCTTCAGGTCTGGGATGGATATTAAGGGGAACCCCAGCCAAAAAAAAAAATGGTGTAGGGTCCCCCTCAAAATCCATACCAGAACCTTGAGGTCTGGGATGGATTTTAAGGGGAACCCCAGCCAAAAAAAATGGCGTGGGGCCCCCCTCAAAATCCATACCAGACCCTTATCCGAGCACGCAACCTGGCAGGCCGCAGGAAAAGAGGGGGGACGAGAGCGCCCCCCTCCCACCTGAACCGTACCAGGCCACATGCCCTCAACATTGGGAGGATGCTTTGGGGGTCTGAGACTCGCTCGGGACCCGGTGCGAGTGCCCGGCGGCCGCGATGTCCGCCGGGCACCCGCGATTGCCCGTTAAAACAACGGGACCGTGCGGGACCGTGGAGCTGTGTGTGTAAACACACAGCTCCACGTCTTGTCAGCGGGAGAGGAGACCGATCATGTGATCCCAGTACGGAGGATCACTGATCGGTCTCCTCCTCTTGTGAGTCCCCTCCCCCCACAGTTAGAATCACTTCTTTAGGGAACACATTAACCCCTGCAGCGCCCCCTAGTGTTAACCCCTTCCCTGCCAGTCACAATATCGTGATATCAATATACGCTTATTGCGATTTTTTTTACCAAAAATATGTAGAAGAATACGTATCGGCCTAAACTGAGTAAAAAAATCGTTTTTTTTTTTAAAAATGGGATATTTATTATAGCAAAAAGTAAAAAATATTGTGTTTTTTTTTTTCAAAATTGTTGCTCTTCTTTTGTTTATAGCGCAAAAAATAAAAACCGCAGGGGCGATCAAATACCACCAAAAGAAAGCTCTATTTGTGGGGAAAAAAGGACGTCAAATTTTGTTTGGGTGTAACGTCGCACGACCGCGCAATTGTTAGTTAAAGCGACGCAGTGCCGAATCCCAAAAAGTGCTCTGGTAAGGAAGGGTTTAAAACGGGCCGGTATTGAAGTGGTTAAACTCTCCAGTGTCTTCCCAACAATAGAAGTTAAACTAACAGGTCTATAGTTACTTGGTAAAGACTTTGATCCCTTTTTAAATATATGCCCTACGCCAATCCAGTGGTACTATCCAGTCATTAAAGCATCACTAAAAATTAGAAATAAATGTATATGTTTTTGAACACAATAACACAGGAAAGGGGTAATATTTATTATCTATATTACATATGACTGCACTTTGTATGTATGAACAATTATTTTTTAATAATTAAATGTGATTTATATATATAGGAATATCTAAGGAGCGCTACACTATTATATATATATATATGGATGGTAATAATATTATGTGTTTAAAAATCTACAGTGATTGTGTATATTTGATTGTTCTTGCATACAGTGCAATATATTCTCCTGTAAATGTATTTCTTGACTTGCTTGAACTTGACACTGTTAATGTTAAAGAAATTTGCACATCTTTTCTTGAAAAATGTATTTAAACATTTGATTGGTGTTACATGTGATGGTGAAGCAGTGATGCTAGGAAAAAAGAGTGGAGTTGGAAAATAATTGAATCTTTTGAATTGAATAATCTTTTGTAGCTATAATCTGATAATTAGAGATTATAATTGTCAGCTGGGGATACAGTCAAACACATTTCAGTGATTAATTGTGTAGCTGGGTGCTGCCGTAGCAGGAGGAGAAGGCTGTGCCTTCCTGTGCCCACTTTCCTCCTTTGAATTCCCCACCAGGACTCCTGTGTGTTTATGAGGAGCAGGCTAAGCACTCTGTGCCTGCTCTCTTCCTTAACCTCCCACCGCTGCACAGTGACAGAGCAGTGCAGCTGCAGGCTGTGTGTATCTTTACCTCCCTCACTCCTGCTCTCTCTTCCTACTGTCATGGAGGATCGGTGAGAGTCTGAATGTACAGACCGAGCCTTGCAAGGACCAAGCTGTTGGTGATCGGACTTTTGGGGACAGCCGACCTCCCAACGCACTGGACTCTGTGTTCCAGAATTGGTGAGCAAAATTGACGTCATCCAACCATTCAAGTTTTGTCCTGTATTGAGCCTTGGTGAAGAGGAGTGGCGTTGCCCTGAAATGCGATGAATGTTTTTATGTATATGATTTTCTTACCAACAAATAAAATTATCTTGGACTCTTTTATCTGATTTTGGTTTTGCAATCCTTTATGTATTTCTATGGATACACAGTTTAGGCTAATTTTCGCAGTGATAGAATCACTGACCAGGTGTGGGACTGATTGGCAGTTAGGAGTTGCCTATAAAAGGCAGTCACTCTTTATGGTCAAGGCTCTTCCCATCTAAGAAGAATCGTGCTGCAGGACTAAGCAACATGTATACTGTATTGTGTGTCTGTGTTCTGGGCTGCCTGGCTGTAAAGACTGGCAACCTGACTGGGCCATCACCTAAGAGTTGTGAATGTCTGTGCAGAAGAACTATTTAGCCCAAATAGACAGGAGGTTGAGTTATTGAAGTCTGTGCAAAGACAGACTGTGGGTCTGAATGGACCAAATTAGCCAAGAGGCTGTTTTCTCCTTTGTATCCTGTTTGATGCTGAACCCCTGAGAGGAAAACCTAATGTAAAGGAATTTTCTTTAAAAAAAAAAGTGGCAAAGCCCTTAAAACACAAGTTGGTGAGAGTCCTTGAAGCTATGCCCTTGATGCTAAATCTTTAGAATGGTTTACAATATACAAACACACAAATGATGCAACTAACAGCACTGACTTGACAAAATATGTCTGCAAACTGTAAAATTAATCAGCATATTAACTTTCATATTTAAATATTTTTCATTTTAGCAATACTTTTTGAGTTATAGTCTATTTTCCCTCTTTCTTCGTTGTAATTCAAGGAATTCTATTTTACAGTTATAGAATACCACAATTTCCTAATCCTGAGATAATTTATGAGAAAGTCTTTCAGGTTTCTGGTTAAAAGAATTACAATTGCTTTGTCGCACAATTTTTCTGACTAAATAAAATTAGGTGTTCCCAAGATGGATGTACTAATCATTTGCAGCACTGTGAGTATGCAGAGAAACATTTTGATAAATACCCATTGTCTATGTGTTCTGAGATTTGGAAATGTCATGTCCAAACTGAGTAATAGTAATACTGCTCTTCACCCCTTCTTATTTATTTATATGGGGCTCTGCTTTATAGTTACCACATCTGAGCAGAGTTCATCTTTGAATTGATGTCGCCTGCAAAAACAAACCCGGAGTCCAGCTCTTTGTGGGAAACGCTGGCTGAACTACACTTTGTTTAAATAGCCAAAATATGTTTGAAAGGTGTTGATAGGCTTTCTTTGAAACTGGGGCACACTACATTATCAATTCATTTGTAAAGTGATTTAATGGATTAGATGAAAGTGTGTAATACTTGAAAGGCTAAAGAATGAATATGAAACCCTCTCACTGGTGTTGCTACATTATGAGTGTAAAATCTTAACCACAAAGTAAAGCACCAACATTTGTTAAAGTGACATGTGAAAACTTAACATCAGATCTTATAAATAATGCCTACTATTTAAAAGTGCATGATTAATCTCTTTGCAGAAGAATACTTTGGCTTAAACTATGGATAGAAAAAATATATAACTTGGCTTATTTAAAAATATAAATATATTTACAGGTGTAAGGTAATAAATTGAGGTAGTTATCAAAACAGGAAATAACTGAAATTATATTCTGTATCCAATAACCTCACTAAAAGACCTTATAGGCAATCCATGGCAATTCTTATTTAAAGAGTCATTCCACCCAAAACTGCTTTTGTGGAATGTTTTTCAGGGATTTCAATAGTGATACCACCACAGACAGGAGCTTGTGGCTCTACTTCCCTAAGTCACAGTTTAATTCCTACTGCTGCAGGAAGAACCCTGGTTCATCTATTGAATCTTCTACAAAATAAACTAAAAATATAAAAAAAAGCTTGAAGCAGCCACAGAAATTGACGAGCTGGGGAGAAAACATAAATATATCTGCAAAAATGTTGGGTGGACTAATGCCTCGTACACACGTACGGACTTTTGCCGGCGGACCTAGTCCAGCGGACAATCCCGCGGGACTTTCCGGCTAGGTCCGCTGGACTTTCCGAGGGTGTGGACTTGCCCACACACGCACGGACTTCTCCAGTGGATAATCCGCCGGCCAAAAGTCCGCGGGACTTTTGAAAATGAACGGACTTGCCCACACACGGAGCAGTCCGTTCATTTCGAACGTAACTTCAGGTTACGTAGCTAGCGTAGGCAGTAAATGCCGCCGCGCTAGCTCCGCAAGCTGGCATGGATTTAAAGGGAATCCCCACGCCGAAAAAATGGCGTGGGGGTTCCCCCCAAATCCATGTCAGACCCTCATCCGAGCACGCAGCCTGGCAGGCCAGGAAAGGGGTGGGGACGAACGAGCGCCCCCCCCCCCTCCTGAGCCGTACCAGGCCGCGTGCCCTCAACATGGGGGGTGCCCTGGGGAAAGGGGGGCCGTGCGGCCCCCCCACCCCAAAGCACCTTGTCCCCATGTTGATGAGGACAAGGGCCTCTTCCCGACAACCCTGGCCGCTGGTTGTCGGGGTCTGCGGGAGGGGGCTTATCGGAATCTGGGAACCCCCTTTAATAAGGGGGCCCCCAGATCCCGGCCCCCCACCCTATGTGAATGAGTATGGGGTACGATGTACCCCTACCCATTCACCTAAGGTGTAAAATGTAAAGTAAAAAAAAACACCCACACTTTTGAAAAAATAGTTTATTGCACTGCTCCGGGGGTCTTCTTCCGTCTTGGGGGTCTTCTCGCCGGACTCCCCCGCCATTTACCAAGCTCTTTTACCGAGCGGGGGAAGTCCGGCTACCTTCTTCGTCGTCGCCGCCGTCTGGGGGTCTCGATCCGCCTTCGGGGGTCTTCTTCCGTCTTGGGGGTCTTCTCGCCGGACTCCTCCCCTCTCTTCTGCTCTTTTACCTAGCTCTTTCACGAGGGGAGGAGTCCGGCTACCTTCTTCGTCGTCGCCGCCGTCGTCTGGGGGTCTCGATCCGCCTTCGGGGGTCTTCCGGGGGTCTCTTCTGTTCTTGCGGCGGTCGTCGTCTTCCGCGCCGCCGGCGCCTTCTTCTTCTTGTCCTCCTTCTTGTCCTTCTTGTTCTTCTTCTTCTTCCGATGTTGACCCGACGCTCTCTCTGCCCGGAATGCCTGTGCCGCTCTGAGCTCGGACTTATATAGGGACATGGGCGACAGGGTCACATGTTCATGTCACATGGTGACCCCGCCCCCTTGCGATGTCACAGTCCCAGCATCCTCCGGGACTGTGACAACACAAGGGGGCGGGGTCACCATGTGACATGTGCATGTGACCCTGTCGCCCATGTCCCTATATAAGTCCGAGCGCAGAGCGGCACAGGCATTCCGGGCAGAGAGAGCGTCGGGTCAACATCGGAAGAAGAAGAAGAACAAGAAGGACAAGAAGGAGGACAAGAAGAAGAAGGCGCCGGCGGCGCGGAAGACGACGACCGCCGCAAGAACAGAAGAGACCCCCGGAAGACCCCCGAAGGCGGATCGAGACCCCCAGACGACGGCGGCGACGACGAAGAAGGTAGCCGGACTCCTCCCCTCGTGAAAGAGCTAGGTAAAAGAGCAGAAGAGAGGGGAGGAGTCCGGCGAGAAGACCCCCAAGACGGAAGAAGACCCCCGAAGGCGGATCGAGACCCCCAGACGGCGGCGACGACGAAGAAGGTAGCCGGACTTCCCCGCTCGGTAAAAGAGCTTGGTAAATGGCGGGGGAGTCCGGCGAGAAGACCCCCAAGACGGAAGAAGACCCCCGGAGCAGTGCAATAAACTATTTTTTCAAAAGTGTGGGTGTTTTTTTTTTACTTTACATTTTACACCTTAGGTGAATGGGTAGGGGTACATCGTACCCCATACTCATTCACATAGGGTGGGGGGCCGGGATCTGGGGGCCCCCTTATTAAAGGGGGTTCCCAGATTCCGATAAGCCCCCGCCCGCAGACCCCGACAACCAACGGCCAGGGTTGTCGGGAAGAGGCCCTTGTCCTCATCAACATGGGGACAAGGTGCTTTGGGGTGGGGGGGCCGCACGGCCCCCCTTTCCCCAGGGCACCCCCCATGTTGAGGGCACGCGGCCTGGTACGGCTCAGGAGGGGGGGCGCTCGTTCGTCCCCACCCCTTTCCTGGCCTGCCAGGCTGCGTGCTCGGATGAGGGTCTGACATGGATTTGGGGGGAAACCCCACGCCGTTTTTTCGGCGTGGGGAGTCCCTTTAAATCCATGCCAGGTCACGGAGCTAGCGCGGCGGCATTTACTGCCTACGCTAGCTACGTAACCTGAAGTCACGTGCTAAATGAACGGACTTGCCGATGAGCGGCAAGTCCGTTCATTTCAAAAGTCCCGCGGACTTGCCCACTAACGGCGGGATTATCCGCTGGACTGCCAAGTCCAGCGGATAATTTGAAAACAAAACTTCAAACTTTAGTCCGCCGTACTTTGGCGCCAAAAAGTCCGCCGGCGCCCACACACGAGGGGATTATCCGCTGGACTTCAGTCCAGAGGATAATCCCGCGGGATTGTCCCTTCGTGTGTACGCGGCATAACACTTGAATCTGCAACAGGTTATATACACAGATACAGCACTGAATTGCAGAGTGCACAGGAATGCCTTCTGGTTTGGCATGTAAAGACAATGGGGGTGATTTATGAAAGCCGTGCGCCATCAGTTACCGGCGCACCATTTCCTAAATATGGAAATGTGTGTTGCGCCTTGCCGCACGCCTCTACACGGCGAGGCGCAACACACATTTCCATATTTATAAAATGGTGCGCCGGTAACAGAGCGCGAATCCCCCATTTACTATAGCGATCTCGGCACACGGGAGAATGCAATCTGTGTGTCCCTATGGACATGGCGCACGGCATTTCCAATTCAACATTGACAGAAGATGGAGGTGCCAATATTATGGGGTGATGTGAGGAAGTTTAGTAACAACTGCCCAAGTAACAAATATGCCCAAAATAGAATGAGAAAGCAACTTTTTCGAAAGCCTGCTGTGCCTGCAAGTACGCTTAGAACTGCGTAAGATCAATGTAAGCAGTGCGCATGCACAAGCTACTCTTGCGCTCGTTCACATGAGTTTGTTCACTGCGCGGCCAAAATCTTAGTAAATGTTAAGCAATTGCATGGGTTCAACGGGTACACCTCTAAACTTGACACATTTTTTTTACTCTGGTTCACCTTTATGTATTTTTTAAGGAGATTTGCACACAGGTCATGTAAGCATGTTACGTTGCCAACATGCAACATGCACCTTGTTAAAATTATGTAAAAAGACTCTCATTTCTCTAGCTCCTCCTAAAAGGGCATTTAACTTTCCCCCCTAATGCATATGATTTCCTTGGGCTAGCTTTTGCTTTTAAAGGGGAACTCCACACTCCATTCTCCAATGCTCTTGTCTCCCCCTTCTAACCCCCTGGATTTCCATGGGCTAGCTTTTGCTTTTAAAGGTGAACTCCACACTCCATTCTCAAAAGGCTGTGATCTGCCTTCACCAATCCAAACCACATCCTTTTTCAGAGCATACAACATGGCCAGCTAGCAAAGGGATGAGAAGAGCAATTGCCCAACCCCCTCCTGAACCATACAAGGCCACATGCACTCAACATAGCTGGCTGCCTTTGGGGCATGTTGAGCCCAACCAAAAGCACCTTGTACCCGCTAGTTTAAAGGGGCTTTCCCCATTCCATAAAGCCCCCTGTCTGCAGCCCCCCACAACCCCAAGCTCGGATTATGTGGAAGAGGCCCATGTCCCTTGGAATATGGGAACAAGGTGGTTGACTTTTGGGGTGCCTGAGCCCCTCCTGCCCCCAAGCATCCACCCTCCTTTCATGGGCTGGCTTGCTGTATGTTTGGGTAGGGGTTTGTTAGTGTGTGGGAGGGGCACAATATTTTTTTTTTCATTTGGGGTGGTATTTTTCACGTGGGGGTTCTCATCTTAAGCCTTAATAGACCCAAATGGCCTTGTATGTATTGGGGGGCAGGCTATTTTTTGTTTTGGGTTAAAATCTTGCAGCTGCAATGTAGATTTGTAAGTTTTCTCTAAAGCCGTTTGAAGCAGCATTTTGGATACATGCTACCTATGCACCACTTTACAGGAAGAGTAAGCCCCCCCCCCCCCCCCCAATTTACTAGCTTTTAAGCAATTTAGAATTTTTAAAGGCACTTCTCCTTGTTTCATTTTTTGGGTTGTCCAAATTGGTGACATTGATATATGTCCCTCAGTGTGGGACCTTGGCCCCCATACCCATTTTAAGGCCAATAACTAGAATATAAGCCAGCCAAGTGGGGACCAGCACAATTAACAAGTCCGTTCCCATAGACTGCAATGGTATTTGTTGTATAGCTTTTGCCCATGTTAGGCTCTTTGTTTGCCCCCCTGGACCGGGGGGGGGGGGGTGTTTGTCTAGGGTTGCCACCTCATCCCTTTAAAACCGAACACGTATTAATTACACAGGTTCTGTGGCTGATTAAGGTGGTAATTAAACTCACTCAGTGCCTTATCTGCATTAAATTATCCTCAGAACCTGTGTAATTCATATGTGTTCGGGTTAAAAGGGATGAGGTGGCAACCCTATGTTTGTCCCATCTGTAATTTTGTAGCATGCTGGATGATGTGCTTAATTTTGGATAGGGGCGTTGCTTATTTTGTGCTAGCTGCATTTGGGTTGGTCTGGGCATGCTCAGGGACTTCGATTTTTTGTTGTGCTTTTTGTGTGTGAACATTTTTCTGGGCATGCTCAGAGAGTGTGTTTTTTGGGTTAGTAATTTAAGGACATCCTTAACAGGTTTACCCACTTTGAAGTTCTGTCTCTACTGTGTTGGAGATTTTGAATATTTAAAATGGAATTGGATTGCCATGCCCCATCGGATGTATAAATATGTATTTATGGAGAGGTGTATGTGGGGATGTGTATGTATGTGTGTGTATATATATATATATATATATATATATATATATATATATATATGATCTATGTATGTACGTATGTATATATGTATATATGTGCATGTATATATATATATATATGTGTATATATATTTATATATATTTTTATGACAGGCAAGTTAGACTTTTTCCATAGATTGACTGTGCCCAGGTGTTAATTGAATATCCCTTGTTCTCTTACAATAGACGACTCCTTCTCCCCAGGGGTCATTAACATACTAATGTCATCTCTGGTTATCAAAACCAGTGAGTCATCAGTTTCTCCATTTCCCCTGGGTTTCGCTAGACAATATGGCTCCTTCTCCCCAGGGGTCATTAACATACTAATGTCAGACCTAGTTAGAACTGGTGATTCACTAATCTTGGAGACTATCTGACAACAGGAGTTTTGACTTTAGAAAAGGACCAATCACGGAGCTAGCCCAAAGAAAGTAACCAATCAGAATACAATGCACTTCTGAACCAATGAGGTGTTTGATTGATAGGAGTGGGTTATTCTAACAACATAAAAAACAATAGTTTAGGGATACAAGTTTTTCTTAGCCGGATGGTCTGGACACGTAAGCTGCCTGTGTAATGTATTCCCTTATCTATTTATATCTTTGCCTACTGTTCTTCTATATTAAGATTTTGCCTAAGATTCAAGTAACAGCCTGTGTATGTCCATTGTAATTCTATACTATGTTGGGTAATCTAAAATGTTTCTTTACTATGTAAATAAAATGTAATTGTTTATCCTTTTCGCACTGTTATCATACGTTTAAATTCTTATACAGACAAAGGTTTAATCACTTTAATCACTTTATCATCTTTGTATCTATAATCATTTAAGTAAGCTAGAAATCCAGCTATAACACTACATTGGGTGAACTTGCATTTTGTGTGTTTCATAGACTGTGCATGTGTTTTCAATTGCCTCATTAGCACACAAACCTATGTTATATAAAGAAGTGGTCATCAACCCTGTCCTCTGGGCCCACTAACAGGCCAGGTTTGCAAGATAACTGAAATACATCACAGGTGATATCATTTGCTGCTCAGTGATTGCAGTATTCTAGTCTGCATCTACCCAAGGTGATGCATAAAACCTGGCCTGTTAGTGGGCCCTGAGGACAGGGTTGATGACCACTGATATAAAGCTTGCAGATAGCATTCTTTACCTTGCCCTGAAAAGAGGCCAGATTGCTTGATGGTGTGTGTGCGTCAAGAGATTACATTTGGGTGTCCTTATAGAGTTTGTAACACATGTATTTTCACTTTGTATTTTGTTTGTTATGTCTTTTCAAAAGAGATGTGTTTTAGAGCAAGTATTTTTTTACTTTTGTTTTATTAAATTTTTTTGGGGGGTTTCACTGAAATATTTTTGATGTTGTCAGTGTTTGATGTTAGTAGGTTGTTAGTTTCACGTTGATTTAATTGTCTGTGCTGCATTATTTTGCAAAATCGTCCTCAAGATGTTGTGACTAATAAATGTTTAAATCCTTAAGAGACTGTCCATTTGTGGGTGCAGTCCTTTTAACTCAAAACCATATTCTGATAGTGTCTCAAATTAACATACATGTGTTTTTTACTTCCCTTGTTCTTTTCCAAGTCCTGTTTTGTTGGCCAATAAAATTTGTAGCAAATTTTTATGTTTGATGTGTTTTGTTAATAGTTTGTTTTGCAGATGTATGCTCAATCCAAGAAATGCATTTTACACTCCCCCCTAAACAATTTGCATGCAACAGATTTCCTAATAACTTAATTAGGATGATTGGCATGGCAAAACAAAAAAAGGCTTGATTTGTCTAAAAGCTACTTTACTGGTGCCTCCATGGTAGCATATGCATGGAATGTGCGTATGCTGCCATGGATAGGCACCAGGAAAGAAAAGTTAGAAAGGTAAGTATTCAATTTTCCATTTTAGCGCAGTGGACATGTTTTGTGAATTTATCTTAGCTAAAATAGCTGTCCAAAATACGCCATTGACTCTGATTTAAAGCACCTGTGCAAGATGAAGGTAAACCTGCAAACATGGCCTGTTGGGTGTACTAGCTCAAGACAATCCTATTCTAATTGTGGGCATTTTAGGGAAACCAAGTAAGTGTTAGAACCCCTGCTTTTTTTTAGGTTGTGCTTTGTGTCCCTTTTCTGAAAATTTGCTTCACTTCCTGTCACATAGCCAAACAGGAAGTGAAGGTAAAACCCTACCAATGTCTTTCCTTGGGGGGGACACAGGTCAATCTAACTATTGTCCCCATTAGGCAAATTGCACTCTAGCACTTTGCTGTGTATACCCCAAATTATTAGGTATTTTGGGGTTTATTAAAAGCATATACACTGTGCAATACAAGTGTACTCGCTGTAAATCTGAGGGGCAGCACTGGTGATTTTATCATCCAATCATGTGGAAGCAAAGATGCTGTTTTTTTTTATTTTCCTTGCATGTCCCCCTCGGATCTCCAGCAACTGCACTTCCAAGTGCACTTGTAGTGCAAAGTGGATTTGCCTTTAGTAAGTAAACCCCAGAGTCCAAGATACCTAATAAATTGGGGTGTACACAGCAAAATGCTAGATTGCAATTTACCTAATGGGGAAACTATTTAGATTGACCTGTGTGTCCCCAAGGAAAGACATTGGTAGGGTTTTACCCTCACTTCCTGTCTGGCTATGTGACAGGATGTGAATGAATTTGAAGCAGAAACTGGCAAAATTGGGAAGGTGTCTTCACCCTATCAGGGGTGCAGACACCCCCAAAAACTGACAAGACTTCTAATTCCTCTGCACTCTATCCCCAAGCAAAAATAAGAAAGGATTTAATTTAGTTTAACTTTACAAAGACACATTCCTAAGTTCAACTGCGATGCATGGCAATGGCCTATTTAGACCTTGTTTAATTGAAAACACCAGTTGCCTTTCACTATAAACATTTGTTCCTGGAAGCGGTGGGCAGCACACAGGAATGACATCACGCCCCTCCAGGAAGTTGCTTGTACTGCTGCTAATTTCTTCCCACCACCATGCCCCGCTCACTGTTCTCTGAGATGATTCTTATTTGCAAATGAAGATAATTTTATTTTTATTTTTACATGGGGTGGTGTTTGTGTGGGTCATGTGTGTACGTAATGATTTGGCCTCAAAAAAACACAACTACTTCCTGTGTACAGATTCACTTCCGGGCCATTGTATATTGCTTCCTGCTTCAGTGTGTGTGTATATATAGATATATCTATATATACAGTATCTCACAAAAGTGAGTACACCCCTCACATTTTTGTAAATATTTTATTATATCTTTTCATGTGACAACACTGAAGAAATTACACTTTGCTACAATGTAAAGTAGTGAGTGTACAGCTTGTATAACAGTGTAAATTTGCTGTCCCCTCAAAATAACTCAACGCACAGGCATTAATGTCTAAACCGCTGCCAACAAAAGTGAGTACACCCCTAAGTTAAAATGTCAAAATTGGGCCCAATTAGCCATTTTCTCTCCCCGATGTAATGTGACTCGTTAGTGTTACAAGGTCTCAGGTGTGAATGGGGAGCAGGTGTGTTAAATTTGGTGATATCCCTCTCACTCTCTCATACTGGTCACTGGAAGTTCAACATGGCACCTCATGGCAAAGAAATCTCTGAGGATCTGAAAAAAATAATTGTTGCTCTACATAAAGATGGCCTAGGCCATAAGAAGATTGCCAAGACCCTGAAACTGAGCTGCAGCACGTTGGCCAAGACCATACAGCGGTTTAACAGGACAGGTTCCAATCAGAACAGGCCTCACCATGGTCGACCAAAGGTGTTGAGTGCACATGCTCAGCGTCATATCCAGAGGCTGTCTTTGGGAAATAGACATATTAGTGCTGTCAGCATTTCTGCAGAGGTTGAAGGGGGGGGTCAGCCTGTCAGTGCTCAGACCATACGCCGCACACTGCATCGTATTGGTCTGCATGGCTGTCGTCCCAGAAGGAAGCCTCTTCTAAAGATGATGTACAAGAAAGCCTGCAAACAGTTTGCTGAAGACAAGCAGATATGGATTACTGAAACCATGTCCTGTGGTCTGATGAGACCAAGATAAATTTATTTGGTTCAGATTGTGTCAAGCGTGTGTGGCAGCAACCAGGTGAGGAGTACAAAAGACAAGTGTGTCTTGCCTACAGTCAAGCATGGTGGTAGGAGTGTCATGGTCTGGGGCTGCATGAGTGCTGCCAGCACTGGGGAGCTACAGTTCAGTGAGGGAACCATGAATGCCAACATGTACTGTGACATACTGAAGCAGAGCATGATCCCCTACCTTTGGAGACTGGGCCACAGGGAAGTATTCCAAAATGATAATGACCCCAAACACACCTCCAAGATGACCACTGCCTTGCTAAAGAAGCTGAGGGTAAAGGTGATGGACTGGCCAAGCATGTCTTCACACCTAAACCCTATTGAGCATCTGTGGGGCATCCTCAAATGGAAGGTGGAGGAGCGCAAGGTCTCTAACATCCACCAGCTCTGTGATGTCCTCATGGAGGAGTGGAAGAGGACTCCAGTGGCAACCTGTGAAGCTCTGGTGAACTCCATGCCTGAGAGGGTTAAGGCATTGCTGGAAAATAATGGTGGTCACACAAAATATTGACACTTTGGGCCCAATTTGGACATTTTCACTTAGGGGTGTACTCACTTTTGTTGCCAGAGGTTTAGACAATAATGGCTGTGTGTTGAGCTATTTTAAGGGGACAGCAAATTGACACTGTTATACAAGCTGAACCCTCACTACTTTATAAATTGTAGCAAAGTGTAGTTTCTTCAGTGTTGTCACATGAAAAGATATAATAAAATATTTACAAAAATGTGAGGGGTGTACTCACTTTTGTGAGATACTGTATATAGATATATCTATAGATGTAGGTTCTTGTGTCCACCATCAGAGAGAAGTTTGGTAGATGTCACACTCCCAATTCTGGAGGCATAATAATGGTCTAGCACAGGGGTCTTCAAATTACGGCCCTCCAGTTTTTCAGGAACTACAATTCCCATCATGCCTAGTCATGTCTGTGAATGTCAGAGTTTTACAATGCCTCATAGGAAGTGTAGTTCGGCAACAGCTTAAAGTTTAAAGATTCCTGATCACTCTAGCATGTTTTGAAAAAAGGTGTTTTTTCATGTGCCTTAATAATGTATAATGCCCAAGGAATATCTTTTGGAAAATACAAGTGGGTCATGGCACATCTACATTCCAAATTTGTCACTTAAGATGGTCATGCACTATGCAATCTGATTGACCAATCTCTGTACAGCTCGATATTTAGGCAAAATAGATAATAGGAAGTTGCACAATTAATTCAAATTATAGGAAATCAAACAGGCTCTTGCACTAAATCTAATTTATTTAAGATCTAACTGATTGCAGTGTATGATCACCTTTAAAGATCGAGATCTCAAAAAAATGTATTCATTGGGTTTAGAAACACTTCTCTGTTCTTTGTAATGTATTGAATGTTCTGGGTAAGAAAATAAAAAAACACATTTCAAAGATATATTAGAAGTGCTAGAAATTAGATTAGCATCAAAAGGGTTAATTAAAGCGGAGCTCCACACGCACCAAAAATATTAAAAGTCAGCAGCAAATACTGCAGCTGCTGACTTTTAATAAATGGACACTTACCTGTTCCAGGTTCCAGCGGTGTCGGCAGAATGTGACAAGCGACCGCTCGTCTCTCGGCTGCCCCGCCGCCATCCTCTGTCAGGGAATCAGGAAGTGAAGACGCAACGTCTTCACTGCCAGGTTCCCTACTGCGCATGCGCGAGTCATGCTGCGCGTCTCTATTGGTCCCCGTTGTGTCCTGGGAACTGTGTTTCCCAAGACACAACAGGGCATCTGTGGATAGGGGCGTGGCAGCTCCGGATATCTCGTCCGGAAGTGGGTGCAGATACCTGTATTATACAGGTATCTGCACCCCCCTCCCCCTGAAAGGTGCCAATTGTGGCACCGGAGGGGGGGAGGAATCCTATAAGCGGAAGTTCCACTTTAGGGTGGAGCTCCGCTTTAACTGAGAATACCTACTTTTCTGGTGCACCAATTAATGTATGAACTGGTGCAGTGCCTTCTTCTTAGTAAATCACCCCCAATGATTGCTGAGCATTAGTATCTGTTGGGCTACGGGCCTCATTAGAATGTTCCAACAGTCATCACTAGAAAATTGGTACAGTAGATGGACTGCATGATGACATCAGATTGCTAATTTGGGAATGTATTCATAATGGTCTTAAAATAAATAAATAAAAACAGTAACGACTCAACAAGTGGATTCTGTCACCAGTGCGGGTTGATTTTGGTAAAGGAGTTTTAGGTCCGAAGCCATGTAAAACAACAAAGTACTACAAAGACCCTTAACCTTGTGTATAACCTTGTGTACACATGGTCGAAAATTCCGACCACAAAATCCGTCGGATTTTTTCTGACGGATTTTGTCCGACACTGGATTTTGTCCACACACGGTCGGACAAAGTTGTCGGAAAATCCGATCACTCTGAACGTGGTGACGTTCGATGTATACGACGGAACTACGTAGAGGCTATTAGCCAATAGCTTTGGTCTCGTAATTTGATCTGAGCATGCGTGGCACTTTGTCCGTCTGAATTTTCTACACACGATCGGAAAAAAAAAACGATTGGATTTTGTAGATTTGAGAGCAGGATCTCAAATTTTTTCCGTCGGAAATTCGAACGAAAAAAGTCCGATGGAGCCCACACACGGGCGGATTTTCCGACAACATGGTCCGATCAGACATTTTCCGTCTGAATTTCCGACCGTTTGTACAGGGCATAAGTGTATATATTACCACGTTTTCAATTATTTTGGATAGAGTAGAAAAGAGTTAAACCACTGCCATGTTATTTTATGTCTGTGTCCCACTGGGACAATTTTGCTTCTCTTCTTTTCCTGGAGACACAAAATGAAAATAAAAGGAAATCTCCCAAATGTAAAGTGAATTCCCATATAGGGGAGTCTCACTGGAATATTTTGCCCTTTGGATGGTTTATGCTCACTTCCTGCTTTAGTAACAACCCAAGAATTTTGGATTCCCCCTCACTTTCTGACTTAGCAATATTGGACATCAATAGAGAAGGTGAATTTCCCAAGCAGAGAAACAGACAGCAATAAAAAAAAACTTAGAGAGAGTCCAATCACTTCCCACTCTATCCAAAACTAAAAGCTTTTCATTGACATGCACTTACATTTTTCAACACAAATTTTCTCTAACTTTAAACTTCAAATATAAAATAACCCAATCCCTAAACAATCCCTTCAGCTCTTTCCTAAAACATAACCCATAACTTATCTTTAAAACTTAAATGACAATTTTAAAGTTAAGGTCCTCAATCCATAAGTTTAAATACTGCTGTAAAATACTTACCATTCGCCCCATAAAGTGGTTGTAAACCCACAAAAAAAAAAAAACCTGAAAGACAAAGGCATAATGAGCTAGTACGCATAGCATACTAGCTCATTATGATATACTCACCTTAGATCAAAGCCCCCGCAGTGGTCCCGGAACACTGCTCTGCCCGGCACTGTGATTGGCCGGATTCACAATGACGTCACTCCTGCGCATGCGTGCGGGACTGACGTCATTAGCGGTAACGGCACATCAGCTGAAGCAACGGCACGAATGTACCGTTGCTTCAGTGGGCATGTGCCGATGATGTCGGCACATGCTGATACAGGGGGTTATCTCCTAAACTGTTTTAGGAGATATCCACGGTAGCTACAGGTAAGCCTTATTATAGGCCTACCTGTAGTGATAAGTGGTTGTAAAGGGTTTACAACCACTTTAAGGTCCCCCCATTCTGTGTAACTATTTCAGTGAAATACTGAACATTAGTCCTGCTCCAAAAATGATACCTGTGTGGCTCTGTGTGGCTCATTCGCTGTGGATGAGAACCATGATTTGCCCCATTTATTCTTATGGATATAGCTGTGTTCATAGTGCACACAGACACCTAAAGAAATGTGTAATCCTATCTATAGGAATAAATAGGAAGAGGGAAACTAATGCAAAGTGAAAGCACTTGTAAAGGCTCGTTTTAAAAAAAACTAAAAACAAACATGTTATACTTACCTCCTCTGTGCAGTTGGTTTTGCACAGAGCAGCCCGGATCCTCCTCTTCTCGGCCCCTCTTTTCTGCTCCTGGCCCCTCCCTCCTTTGAGTGCCCCTCAGCCAGCAGCGTGCTACAGGAGACACCCAAGCTGAGTCAGAACTCCGTGTATCCATTCAGACATGGAGCCACGACCTGGCCCCGCCCCTCCCTCCCCTGATTGGCTGACTGACTTTGATTGACAGCTGCGGGAGCTAATGGCACCACTGCTTTGTCTCTACCAAGCAGGAGGAATGTTCTGGATGGCTGAGGGGATCGTGGACATCGCTGGAGAGAGAAGGAGCTCAGGTAGGTAATTGGGGGCTGCTGGGGGGCCTGCTACACACAGAAGGTTTTTTATCTTAATGCATAGAATGCATTAAAATAAAAAAAAACCTTCTGCCTTTATCTCCTTGAAAGCCCAGCCCAACCAGGTGTATTTGCAATTGAAGGCTGTTTGGTGCCAAGCAGGGCAAACCACTAAATTTATTCAGAGCTGGGCTGATGGAAAGTATTTCACAGGAGTATTTGGACATGGTGGGAAAAAAATCTTCACAGAACAACCCCTCTAAAAGTGAAATTGTCCTTTAAGGGTTACTATAATAAGGCTTACCTGTAGGTAAAAAAATATCTCCTAAACCTGTATGGTTTAGGAGATATTCCCCGTGCAATGCGCCACTGACTGCAGTGGCGCATGCGCACAGGGGATTCTCGGCTGAAAGGCCGGCAGAATCCAAACCCTGGCGGGAAGAAGTCTCCCATGCGCATGCGCGGGAGTGACGACATCGCGGCTCCAGCCACTCACAGCGCTGGAGTCGCGATACCCGGAAGACACGCCGAGGCAACATGTCAGCGACCTCGGCGTGGACCAGGTGAGTTACCGACGCTTCGTTCTAAGGTAAGTATTTCATAATGAGCTAGTATGCGGTGCATACTAGCTCATTATGCCTTTTCCCTTACAGATGTTTAAAAAAAAAAAAAGGTTCAGCGGGTTTACTACCGCTTTAATACTTAGTATTATAAATCTAACCTCTAACACTGGGTTACCCCACACAGATGTGTATTTACCAATTTTGTGCTGAAAAAATTAAGCCATCCAGCCACAAGGTAGGCAGGGCTTATGGTCCTGTACCAAAAACTAACAACATGAATACTCTTGTACTGTCAATAACAGATTTGAAATGATAGTAAATCTCAGTTTGTTTTGCTTGGTAGCCCCACTTTTTTAGCTTACTTGGCTAGTTGAGGCTATGCGTATAGGATACTTGATGATGACTCACTATCAAGTGATAATGATCTAAGATATACATTTCCAATCAAAAAAAAAAGGAACCTCTACTTTGTTAACCAAAACTTTTTTAGATATACAGTAGTATGTTATACACAACTTTTTTGAACCAGAGGGGTTATTTATACATCATTCTTCATTCTTTGAGTCTGCTCTGTTCACAGGAAACATACAAAGCGACAGTTGCAAAAGAAAGAATATTTGAAGGCAATCAACCTTCTATGCTCTGCATGTATAAAATGCTCTATGAATCCTATGCCTTTTTTTTTACACACTATATTTTTTTGTAAAATAAATAACTTTATATACACAATAAAACAATAATTAAAAAAATTAACCTCAAACTGTTACTGGCTATTTTTGCCACATCAGACAGCGATTATCACTATCAGTTAGCAACAGACTCCCTTTGCCAACAGATCTCAGAAGTAATTGTAGTAATTTTGAATAATCAGTATTGTTCCCCTGTAAATAGGCTGGGAGCAGAGGTGTCTGGTTGGATTTCCCATTTTGCTTTCACAGACATAAACACTTTTGGATGATGCAGACTGTATCATGCTGTGGACAGCTGGATTGTTCTTGGACATTCAATCACATTCTAATCTCTATGGTCATCTAGTTATAAGCTGTTGTAGTTTATCAGATATAATATCCCAATATTAACCAATATGTTGGTTGGTCCCTTACTGATAAACTCAATAGAATAATCTGTTTTGCCCATTTTTCAAACCAGCCCTGGCTGTAAGATCATTATATCATCAATATAACATCATCTAATAATACAATATCATCATATAATAACTGAGTTTAATATGTAACTCTTAAACAATAGTTGTGTTTGACAAAAATAAAATCTTTGGTTTGCAATGTATGCTCTGTAAACCTACCAAGGCTTCACTACAACACGCACAAATACAAAGAATCAACCACTGCACCTAGTATCTCAACAATTAGCACACACTAAATAATATAGTTTAAATAGTATACAGTAGATAGCTTGTACCCTGGCTGTGTACCAAAAGTAATAATTATTCACCAAAGGGACACATTGCAGAACTCTTTATCTACAGTAACTTTAGTTGTGTTAAAACAATAACTGTTCTTTTTTTATTTTTATTTTTATTTAGCATATAGAACAGTTTTGAAAGACATGCAACCAAAAGGTACAACAAATATTTTGTAATTTTGTTTAGTCCCAACAATATTAATAACATGTACATAAATTGGAATACATTTCCTGTAAAAGCACTTTAAAAATATTTATAATAACTATAAGGGGGCTACTTATAATGATATACCATTTTAATAGGGATTGAAATTAATATGCTTAAACTTTCAGAGTAACAGCTTTTTGAACAAAGCTGGTGTAAGTGTATCCTGCATAAAAACTGTTTTGACCAGTGTGTTGACATATCAGGACGCATCTGTATTGTGGTTTCTAACTCTGTACTTCACCAGAGGATATGAAACTAGCTAGCAATGACTTAGGAGTTTTGTGGTCAAGTCAGCAGACGTGTACAGATAACGAGAACTAACTGTCATACACTAACCTTTGCCCCATATTCCATATTGCAAACTGAAGACTATCACATGACAAGAAGTTGTTAATGTATGCATATGTGTAAGAATATGACTGGTCCTCCCCCCCGTCTGCATTTCCCATAAAAGAGAAACGTAGTGCCTATTAAACTTTGTAATCATTCTTCACTTACAACCAGTGTATGTGTGTCTTGATTATCCACCGGTGATTTGGGACCTCCGTTTTACCATTCCTGGCCTAGGCATTTAGAATACAAGGAGAAAGACGTGTACCATACAACTGGTGTTCAGAAGTGGGATATCTTGTGACAGGTAAGTGATTTTGCCCTTTTTACCTTTTAAGGTGAATAGGTGTAAATGCTTACGCTGTCCAGATCATCGCCACGAATTTAGTTTAAAGAGGTTGTTGTGCCTTCGCGGCGGACTAGGCTGGTCCCCCGGGAGGTTAGGTTGTTGTGCCTTCGCGGCGGACTAGGTTGGTCCCCCGGGAGGTTAAAAGGACACGCAGGTAGTTACGTAGGTTATTTGGGTATTTAAAGAGAGTCCGACTAGGTTGGTCTGACTATAAAAAAACTATTGTAAAAGAGATTATTATTATTATTATTTTAATCACCGGGAAGTAGCAGATTACGCCCGTGATAAAAGGTTTGGTTGAGCGGACGCCCATTAAGTTTTTTGAGAAACAAAAAGTGCACTATAAAATTGAACAAATGTATGGTTTTATAATGATCATTTAAAATAATTCTGTTCATAAGATTTACAGTATAAGACCTATAGAAATAAGTATAAAGTTTTGTTTAAGATTATATATATATATATATATATATATATATATATATGTGAGACTTCTTTTTCCACAGAACAGCGTAAGTACCTAAAAATTTTAAGAATTGCATGTTGTATAAAGTATAAGAGTTAAATGACTTCTGAATATGCAGAACCTGACTGTAGTGACATAGTTCCACCTTGTCCACATTGTACTATAGGATTACTGTTTTTTAAAAATAGAAAATAGGTGGGTTCTATTAACCAATAGACCAGGGGGCTATTCTTGTAGATTAGGGGTAAGAGGAATATATCCCGCCACAAAGAAAGGAACTATAAATCGAGTACTAAGGGTAAACCTTCACAGTCCCATTAGTCCATCTGATTTGACGGACCAAGCAGACTACCTAATTGTTCGACAACAAGTGATTACCCCAACGGGTTGTTATCACTTGTGCCCACATACTAGTCATACCCTGCCCACTTTGTTAGATGGGGAATTCTGTGGCCACCCCAGGATCAGACATAGGGATCCCGTGCCCGTATGAATATATTAAAAACAATCTACCTGGACCACAGGTGGAACCTTTCTGGGCTCAAGTCCAGGAAAGATGCCACCAGTTAGGTATTCATGATCCGGGACCACAAGGTCCTTGTTCAGAGGAAGATTGGAAGGAAGTTAGCAAAATTTGTCAGACGCATAAGCATTCCTACCCCCCGTGTAAATCTAATGACCCTCAATACATGAAAGATTGTTATCACTCATGGAGCAAATGTTTAAAAGATTATGCAGTGGCCATCAAACCGCCAGCAGCCAAACCCCCTATAGGGATGCCTAGAGTATGTCCCTTCCCTCAGTTTAGTGTGTTACAACCTCTCATGGAAGAGTCTTCCCCAAGTTGTATTAAATGTTGATGGGCAACGTGTCTGTTTCTTAATAGACAATGGCGCCACATCAAGTTCAGTGAATAATGTAATTTTTGACACACCACGATGTACTGAGGGAAACTCTATTGGTATAAATGGGACCCCTGTTACCCATCCCATCACTCCACCATTACCTGTAACCACTCCCGAGGGGCAACATTTGTGCGATCAGTCTTTTGCTGTGTTGACCTCCTGTCCTGTATCCCTTATGGGAAGGGACCTGTTGTCCAGTCTAAGTATCACTATTAAATTTGACAAAGAAGGGTCACTAACTGCAAGTTCCCATTTCTGTGACCTGACTGGTCCTAAACGACACACACATAAAGGATTCTTTATGTTACTGCCCGCTACTTTAGAGACTCACAAAATCTGGGCAGAAAACAAAGGTAGCGTAGGATTTATCAACTGCACACCCTACACTCCCCAATTACGTCCAGATGCACAGCCACAATACCACAAGCAGTATCCCTTGCCCCCAGAGAAAACCAATGGAATTGCACCACAGATTGAAGAATACATACGCTTAGGCATTTTGAAACCAGTAATCAGCCCCTGGAACACACCCATTTACCACATTCATTTTTTCATGCATACCTGCAGATTCCCAATGCTACACAGTGATTGACTTGGCAAACGCATTTTTTAGCATTCCTATTGCCAAAGAGGCTCAACCTATATTTGCCCTCTCATGGGCCGGGGGTCAGTTAACTTGGTCGCGTTTATCGCAAGGGTATGTAGACAGCCCCGCCGCCTTCTCCATGGTACTCAACGAGACCGTCAAGTCTTGGACTTCCGAGCATGGGTCGGTACTAATACAGTATGTGGACGACTTGCTCTTGTGCAGTCGTTCTGCTGAAGATTGTGCGGTCGATTCAACATTACTGTTAGAACATCTGGCCGAAGCCGGCCACCTAGCCTCAAGGAAGAAAATACAGTGGTGTCTACCACAAGTAGAATACCTAGGATGTATTCTGGACAAGGGAACCAGGCTAGTGTCCCCCAAACGTGCCGCAGCCTTACAAGCTCTCAGTCCTCCAAAAGACAAAGCAGCTTTGTTGTCATTTCTGGGCGCAATTGTATATTGCCGCCAGTGGATTCCTGACTGTTCTCATTATGATAGTATCCTACGAGAGGCTGCCGGGTCAAACGCCCCTAAATTGATAGATTGGACAGAAGACAGAAAAAATGCTTTTAATGCTCTTATTAAGAGTTTGTGCACCGCCCCCGCCCTGGGATTGGTAGATTATGGTAAAGCCTTCCAGTTGTACTGTGTAGTTTCAGGAAAATCTTTTGCTGCAGTACTTGCACAATCTCATGGTTCAGGGTATCGCCCAGTGTCATATTTATCTAGAAAACTCCCTATCCAAGTCCAGGGCATGCCGTCCTGTCTTCAGAATGTCGCTGCCTGTGCCATGTCTGCACAGGATGCCAACAAAATAGTATTGGGACACAAAATGACACTGTACACCACTCATTCAGTTACCCACCTCATACAGAATATGAACACACAACACATGACTTCCCAAAGACTCAGTGGATACGAGATCACTTTGTTAAATACTGACAACTTGGTACTTAAATATGTTCCGAATAGCAATCCAGTTGTACGTTTACTACATTCCATGTTACGTTTACCACACGAACCTGATCACACACATAATTGTGTAGAAAAAGTGGAACAAGTCACTTCACCAAGACCTGATCTTTCTGACATTCCAATTATAAATGCTGAAAATGTTTTTGTAGATGGTAGTTGTTCCCGTCCCTCTGACTCTACATTTTTAACTGGCTATGCTGTAGTTCAGTTGCCACATACAGTGTTAGAAGCAAAACCATTGCCCCCTGTTTCTGCCCAAGTAGCAGAACTAGAAGCTCTGACCAGAGCCTGTATTCTGTTCACAAACAAGGAAGTCAACATTTATACAGACAGCAGATATGCATTTGGAGTGGTACATGATTTTGGTGTGATATGGGCCAATAGAGGATTTAGAACAGCAGACAACAAACAGATAGCTAATTCAGAGCAGATCCTTAATCTACTGCAAGCAATTCTGCTCCCTAAAAAGGTTGCTGTTATAAAAGTAAAAGCCCACTCATCAGATAATAGTATAGTATCAAAAGGAAATGCTTTCGCAGACAGAGAAGCAAAAAAGGCTGCTGCCAGTTCACCTAATTCACCAGCCCCTACCACAATCTTCTTTAAAGAGCACTTCTCATCCCCTGATTTCAAAACTGTTGTGGCCCAAATGCAGTCAATGGCCACAGATACAGATGTCCATTTCTGGGCAAATGAAGGTTTGACCAAAGACTCTGAAGGTCTTTGGACAAAAGAGGAGAAGATCCTGGGTATACCTGAAGCTAATTGTATCCTAATTTTATCCTACCTCCATGGCCCAGGACACATAGGACCCGCCCCTCTTGTAAATATATATTCAAAATCTTTTTGCACAAATAATTTACAAAAACAAACTAAGCTTCTAACTAGAAGCTGCCTAACTTGTGCCCAGAACAATGTTCAAGGAAAAAGACATGGCCTACATGGCCATCTACCTCCACCCTTGGGACCATTAACAGATTTACAAATAGACTTCACACACCTACCAAAGCAAAAGGGAAACTTGAGGTGCCTCTGCGTAATCGTTGACAAATGGTCAGCTTGGGTTGAGGCAATTCCCTATACCGGAGAAACCGCAAATATAGCAGCGAGATGCTTGTTAAATTATTGGATCTGTAGGTTCGGGATACCCACAACCATACGGTCCGACAGAGGACCCGCATTTAGTTCCTCAGTGACCCAAGTTGTAGCCAAATCTCTGGGGATGCAATGGAAACTACATATTCCCTATCATCCCCAGAGTGCAGGAGTAGTAGAGAGAATGAACAGGAACATCAAAGACAAATTAAAAAAGGCTACAGGAGGTACTCTAAAAGGTTGGTTGGAACACTTACCTTCTGTCCTTTTTCAGATAAGAACCACCCCCCATTCCAGGACAGGATTATCCCCTTTTGAAATTCTAATGGGAATCCCTGCAAATATAGAATTACCCCCATTAGACCCAAATTCTGACATTAACGTTTATTCCCAACAGGAAGTGTACGTGAAAAGTCTGGTAAGTATGCTTCGTGAAATAAATGAACAAGTTTCTGTCACCTTCTCTCCTCTTTCAACAGAACCAACCCACCCCTTCATCCCAGGGGACAAAGTACTGATTAAGCAGCTGGCTCACAGGAAAAGAATTGGACCAATCTACTCCGGACCGTGGAAGGTGGAAAAGGTATCCAGGACCGCGGTACTAACGGACCTAGGCAACACCTGGATCCACGCCAGCCGACTGAAGAAGTGTCCCCAGCTCCCCTCAACTCCAGAGCCCCTAACAGTAACTGAGGATACACTCCCTTCAAGACAACTCAAAATCTACAAGATATTCAGGAAGGCATAGGACAAATCTCCCTGGAGGACACGATGATTTTACCTGGAAACTAAACAGAATCTTTCCATCATCAGGACAAGTGAAGAAGAAGAAGAAGAATAGTGAATTTTGAGGACATTAAAAATATATATATATAATGCTTTCAACATCAGTATCAGGGAAGGCCTTGTGCCTCTGGTGCTGTCTAATTCTGGTAGTATTCCTACCCACTTGGCTGATAGCTAACTGTATATACCACCCAGAGGATTTGGGACCACTAAAAGGGATATGTGGGATTCCCAAGTCAAATAACACTCCTATAGTAAGACATAGGAGAAGTGAACCCCCCCCAAGAGTTTTCTGATAAAATGTTGTTGTTGAAATTTAAATATAGCTATGCCCAAAAATCAGGTTTTGAAAAGTGCTGGATATGCAGTAAACTACATCCCAGTACTGCCAGAGTTCCTTTAATGGCCATACCTTTAAATTTTACCTCACTCCTAAATGGCACGCCCCCAATAATACTTACCAACGTTACAAGGATAAAGGATGATCATTATGTTAAAACAGAATGATCAAAGGGAGGATTATAAGGGGGCTACTTATAATGATATACCATTTTAATAGGGATTGAAATTAATATGCTTAAACTTTCAGAGTAACAGCTTTTTGAACAAAGCTGTTGTAAGTGTATCCTGCATAAAAACTGTTTTGACCAGTGTGTTGACATATCAGGACGCATCTGTATTGTGGTTTCTAACTCTGTACTTCACCAGAGGATATGAAACTAGCTAGCAATGACTTAGGAGTTTTGTGGTCAAGTCAGCAGACGTGTACAGATAACGAGAACTAACTGTCATACACTAACCTTTGCCCCATATTCCATATTGCAAACTGAAGACTATCACATGACAAGAAGTTGTTAATGTATGCATATGTGTAAGAATATGACTGGTCCTCCCCCCCGTCTGCATTTCCCATAAAAGAGGAACGTAGTGCCTATTAAACTTTGTAATCATTCTTCACTTACAACCAGTGTATGTGTGTCTTGATTATCCACCGGTGATTTGGGACCTCCGTTTTACCATTCCTGGCCTAGGCATTTAGAATACAAGGAGAAAGATGTGTACCTTACAATAACCTTAAAGCGTAACTAAACCCAAAAACAAAAATGTAATTACGGTAATTGTAGCTTGCCAATTGTTGGATTTAAGCTTTTATTCCTTTATTTTCATCTGGTAATCAGCCAATAAAACATCTCCTGTCTTATAGTGGCTACATTTACTTTCTCCTCTGTATCCATGGAGGATCAATGTAGCTAGCTACCCTTGAACAGCAGCACTGTCCATCAGTAGAGATGGTAGCTTTAGTTGTACTAGTAGATTAAGGTAGACTTTACACAAGTGATTGACAATTCAAAACACAACTCTAACTAACGCTTATTAAGCAGTTATAGCAATATATATATATATATATATATATAATTATTTTTTTTTGCCTTTAGGTCTTCTTATGCCCTGTACACACGGGCGGATTTTCCGTTTGAAAAGACTTGGATTATTTTTCCAATGGAATTCCGCTCAAGCTTGGCTTGCATACACACAGTCACACAAAAGTTCTCTGAACTTTCGACCTGCAAGACGTACAACACTATGACGAGCCAAGAAAATGAAGTTCAATGCTTCCGAGCATGCGTCAAATTGTTTCCGAGCGTGCGTAGGAATTTTGCATGTCGGCATTTTTACAGACGATCGGAATTTCCCATCGGAACTTTTTCCGAAAAATTGAGAACATGCTCTCAATCTTTTGCTGGCCGAAATTCCGCCAGCAAAAGTCCGATGGAGCATACACACGATCACATTTTCCGACCAAAAGCTCCCATTGGACTTTTGCTGGCGTAATTTCCGATTGTGTGTACGGGGCATTAGTCTTAAAATCAGGGCAGACAAAATTGAGCCATTAGAGTTCCCCAAAAAAAGAAGTATGTGGACAAATCAGCTTGTTTTTTGTCTTGTCAACTTGCTATAAACTTAGCAGTAAGTTTGAAATGTAAGTCAATTTAAGTGAAACCCTGTACTGGCTAACTTAGGTTAATAATTATGGAAGCTTTTAAAAAAAGGTTAGGTTTCTTCATCAGGCACAAATGAATACTATAAACTCAAATATGTTTTAAATAAGATCAATAGAGTACAGTCTCATTGTAGTGCACTCAGTTTCCAAAGGGTCATCTGACATCTAAATCAAGAGAAGTAAACATCTAAAAATGGACAGAAAAGTTTTATGAATGTATACCGTATAAAAGCAACTACAAATCTTTTCCTAATTATGCCTTAGAGTTTTTCCTTCCACAACAAAACTTTGATAATGATTTACATGTTATTAGCATTCAGAGGGAACATGGAAATGATCTATTATAGTCACAGGGAGCGTAAATTAAGTGTTAACCAGCTGTTAATTAAAAACAGGTATTTCTACAGTAATACCTATTTTGAGGAGAGGTATAGGTTTTCTTAAATCATGAATAAATGCTGCACATAAACAGTACTGCTTTTATTTTATTTTTTTATTGGGTGGATGATTAGGCATATTAGATTGCTAAAATACTGAAGATACACTGTATATACAGTATACACACACATTATATATATAAAATGTGTATAAAAATATAAATAAAATGTGTTGTATATATATATATAAAATATTTTTTTTATGTAACAGCAGTGCTCTATATAACATTTTAAAAGAAGCATTCTATTGAAATGGAAAAGCAAAATATCAAAGAGCCATTAACAAATATCATCAAATATAAACAATTAGTAGTTCTGTATACTAATTTCAACTTGCAACCTTATATATTACACACAATAGAAGAAAAGCCTGCATAAGGAATAGAAGCCAATATGCTTTAGATGCTTCTCCATTATTAAAAGATTTGTTACATACTGTATTTACAGCACACAGTAGCATCTTAGTGGTAAATTCCAAAATGGTAACTCTCCTGCGCTCTGAGGAAGAGGGTTCTCCCTTGAAATGCGTCAGCCTAGCCATACCGTACTCCATCTGGTCTCCTTGCACTTTTGGAGCATTCCAGCAATCCTAGAGGCGATTTATTCAGATTGTGTTTTGACATCCATATACTGTATACTACCTACGTTTGTTAGTATTTTCTGTGTCATTTTTTATTCTTTAATAAATGTTTATAATAGAATTGCACTAGGTTGGTGCTCCCTTGTTTTCGTTGTTTAGCGTCCTAGTGGTTCCTGGTGAAACCACAGTGCGTTGTAAGGAACTCATGCATCCCATTCTAAAGGGGGGTCTCCAGCACATTTTCAAGCTTCCCAAAAAAAAACTAAACTGTTTCAACTATTCAAAGCAAAATCTTCAGCATCCTGCATGTTTCAGATTTTCAGATGCAGAAGATTCTCCTGATTTTTTTTTTCTGCAGGGGAGTGAAGACTGCAAGAATGAACAGCAGCAAAAGCAAGTATAAAGTATAAACAGTCTTCTTTTGGTTGGTTGTTGATTCATTTTTAAAGCACCAAATGAGTCTGAGGTCTCATTTATGTCTGGTGGGTTCATTATGTTGTACTTTAATATGTGTTGCAGTAAGGCAGCTCATTCTATAAAGTCCATAAAGCCAACTCTCACTCTGTTCACATACAAAAAGTCAAAAAGAGGGTACTCCCCTGCTGATGAGTTTGAACCAATCCTGGACTTAGTTGTAGGCTACAATTAGGACCAGGATTGGCCAAAATGCATCAGCAGAGAACAGCATCTTGTTACCTTCATAAGTGTTAATATAGACTTTTTGTACTTGGGTAGAGTGCAGGCTTTATGAACATTTATAGGATGTGGAATGCAATTCTTAAAAAAAGAGTGCTGCGTGCCAATCTACTGCTGTTGGGAAAAATAGTGCAGGTGCATTTTTCTTTTTGTTCATTCTGTTGTGTTGGCAGCCCATTAAATGCATTAGCTGTTGTTCAAAACATCACATGATCAGCTAACCTGGCTAAGTAATTTTTGCCCCAACAGCAGTAGATGGCGTTTGGCACGCAGCACTCTTTACTGCAACGTAAAATTGTGAAATCGGCCTAAGTGATCGCTTTACTATGCCCTGAATTGACAAAATACAGGCTCACTTATTGACTCCAGACACAGATCATCCCTAATTGCTCCATCATTTCCCGTTTCTGTGATGACTATTAGTAGCAATATTTTTTTATTATCATTATATTCTTATACATACTGAATTAGAAACCCAGTACAGACAAAATTACGTTTTTTTATTTTCACTATATGCCCACTTTTTATTTGCCTGGAGATATTCACAAATGGCTAAGTGCATTAAGGCTTTCCGTGCTTATATTTTGAATGCGGACCTTAACTGCTGAAAGATTATAAATTAACAACTACCTATTGTGTATCTTTCCGAAAAACATGTTTTGGCATATTGCAATATCTTAGATATAGTGTTGTTGATTTTTTTGCTTCAACAAAATGAAAAATCACATGTCAAGTTCTGACCACAGCGACCAAGTCTTTTTTCTAAACTGGACTGTATCACAAACTTTCCAAATGGTAAGAATTCATCTTCACAGCTGTCCTAAAATGTATTAATATATAACACTCCAGCTCCTGAACAAAAAGAAACCAGCCAGTTCTGTTGAGCAGGAAAACATTAATCTGCCGCAAAGAATGTACACATGTGTGCAGTCACTTTAGAGAAGCTTCCCAGCATCCTTGCCCTGGACTTGTAATTAAACAGACCTATGCAGCTGATACTAAAGCAGGATGTACCGCAGAGTTACTGCAAGTTTATTACATCAGAAAGACATAGCACGCCCACAGACTAAAAGCATACCTAGTAGGTCACATAGACTGTTATGACTTTGTGAAAGTTAAACTAGGACTGTTTCTTTGTAGTTTAACAAGAATAGTTGTGCATGAGGATTAGTTTATCATTTATTTCTGATGTTCATTGTCTACTGATGTAAAATCGCAAAGCATTTCCTCCCATCTACTAACAAAGATTTTTTTTGCACATGTAAAGGGTTAATTTTGGGCTCCCTTTTATAAAGTGTAGCGCATCCCCTTAAGAGATCCCCCTCCCTGCACAGCCAGGTACACCAAATTTTCACAGGCACCCCAGAGTCAGAGAAAAGGTTGTGACATTGTTTTTGTTATTTATTGAGGGTAATAACTTAGATAGAGATGGGGGGTTATGGGATGCCCATTGACTTCAACAACAAACTTCAAGGACAACTCTTCCTATATACAGTCTGTATATACAGCTCCACTTCTTCCTCCAGAACTAGATTAAATGGAATGGCCCATTACAGGCAGGAACCCGAGGCCCCTTATGTGTGTAGCAAAAAGAACAGTGTTAAGCTTGCACCACTCCTGTGGCTACTGATCCTGGCACCGCCTCTTCAGGCACTGCCAACCCACCTGGCTGCAGCAGCTCCTTTCACTAGACTTCCAGGCAAACCTCTCCCCACCGTTTTCCAGACTGACACTCCCCAGCCCACCCGGCTGACTCTCAGGAGATCTCCCAGTAATTATGACCTGTTCTTGCTGTCCTCTTACCTTGCTTCCGTGCCTCCAAGAAGGGCTTTCTCTGTGTGTTTTTGGTAGGATCCTTCCATCACCTAAGCCTCGGCCTGAGGTCACCCAGTCTAGGGGGCACCCTCAAGGGCCACCGTCACCCTCCTCAGCACTCCATCTCCAACTTCCACCCAACTGCTCCTACTGGCATGACTCATGCCTATTTATGAGGTGGCCTGCCCCCTGCCAGCCCTTTACTGGGGATTGGTTGAGATCCTCATAAATATTCCAAGCAGCTTCTCCTAGCCTCCACCCACTATGTCCAGAACATTCTCCAATGTCCCAGAAAACAGGAGGAGGCCCCAGAGAGGCTGCTAGGATGAGTCATCAAGCCCTGAGTCACTGAATCCTGATCCAGATTCATAGCTCAGGCCCTGAGCTCAAATAGGTTTACCTACACTGACAACATTAGCACACTAAAGGGTGCTACAGAAGGAAGATATGCCATAATTGGGATAGGGTTCACTGTGAAAAGAACATTTTGCAATAGATTGCTGCTTAGAGAATTCGACACCAAAACCTGGTGACATCATTTGAAAAGTTATTATAAGGGTAAATGCCAAAATCGTGAATGAATTTTTGCAGATTGTTGCAGAAAGCTAAGAAGGTACAAGTATGTGTAACCTGGGGAGGTAGTGAGATTTGATCACAATATTGTCAATGTGTGCACTAAGGAGGAATTTAAAAAAGCAGACAGAGAACTAGGGAACAGACCTGCCTGGGATCATCTTGCAGCCAATCTTCTCCTCATTACTGACTTACAATGCCTTGTTCAGCACTGTGGGGTTGATTTAAAAAAACTGGAGAGAGCAAAATCTGGTGCAGCTCTGCTTAGAAACCAATTATCTTCCAGGTTTTTTGTCAAAGCAGGCACTGGCATTGCTAGAAAGGGAAAACATGATTGATTTGTAGATGATAAGATGGATTGATTTCTAATACAGGCATGTATCTGCATCCTGAATTCCCAACGAGTTTTGTGTATGAACACTCATCAGGGGCAGATGCTCAAGGATATCTATAAAGAATAGGGTATAATTAATCTAGTATATCACTGGTCATAACAGGAAATGGCAAAATTGCCAATCCTGGGTAGGGATGGGCCCGGTGCTCGATGCGAACCCATGTTCGCATCGAGCACCGGGTGTTCGCTCGCTCGGCGAGCCCATAACTATTTTGGCCGCTCGCATCACATTCATGTGATGCGAGCGGCCCCGCAATGCATTGCGGCCGGCGCGGCCGGCGCAGTGCATTGCTGGCTGATGATTGGCCAAGCATGCACTGTGACCCTGCATGCTTGGCCAATCACAGCGCCGGAAACTCGGAGAGCCATAATTGGCTACAGGCAGGACGCCTGTAGCCAATTACAGCTCAGGGGCTTTAGTACACGCCCCCTCATTTAAAAGGCCGCCACGCCGCCGGCGCCGGTCACATGAGTTCCGGCTTTAGGAGAGATCAGGCTGATTCTGTGTCACTCTTTGCTAGATTCATATAGAAAGATTTGCTCTACTTTGCTAAACCATTGGCTATTTATTTGCTAAACCATTGCTACCTGTCATTGATCGTCCATTGCTGCTGCTGGTTAGTGTGTTTTTAGCTGCTGCTGGGGGTTAGTCTGGTACGTGTCTTACTGTTAGTACAGTATTTCAGTAGTACCAACCGCAGTGCTGTTAGTACAGCACTGCACCCCAAAAGCACCCATAGGACTTCTAGTGTGTTAGTGGCAGCAAACAGAGCTCCTATATTTTCTTCCCAGAAGCACCCATAGGACTTGTACTGTGTTAGTGGCATCACACAGAGTTCCTATATTGTCTTCCCAGAAGCACCCATAGGACTTGTACTGTGTTAGTGGCATCACACAGAGTTCCTATATTTTCTTCCCAGAAGCACCCATAGGACTTGTACTGTGTTAGTGGCATCACACAGAGTTCCTATATTTTCTTCCCAGAAGCACCCATAGGACTTGTACTGTGTTAGTGGCATCACACAGAGTTCCTATATTTTCTTCCCAGAAGCACCCATAGGACTTCTATTGTGTTAGTGGCATCACACAGAGTTCCTATATTTTCTTCCCAGAAGCACCCATAGGACTTGTACTGTGTTAGTGGCATCACACAGAGTTCCTATATTTTCTTCCCAGAAGCACCCATAGGACTTGTACTGTGTTAGTGGCATCACACAGAGTTCCTATATTTTCTTCCCAGAAGCACCCATAGGACTTGTACTGTGTTAGTCCCATCACACAGAGCTCCTATATTTTCTTCCCAGAAGCACCCATAGGACTTGTACTGTGTTAGTGGCATCACACAGAGTTCCTATATTTTCTTCCCAGAAGCACCCATAGGACTTGTACTGTGTTAGTGGCATCACACAGAGTTCCTATATTTTCTTCCCAGAAGCACCCATATGACTTCTAGTGTGTTAGTGGCATCACACAGAGTTCCTATATTTTCTTCCCAGAAGCACCCATAGGACTTGTACTGTGTTAGTGGCATCACACAGAGTTCCTATATTTTCTTCCCAGAAGCACCCATAGGGCTTGTACTGTGTTAGTGGCATCACACAGAGTTCCTATATTTTCTTCCCAGAAGCACCCATAGGACTTGTACTGTGTTAGTCCCATCACACAGAGCTCCTATATTTTCTTCCCAGAAGCACCCATAGGACTTGTAGTGTGTTAGTCCCATCACACAGAGTTCCTATATTTTCTTCCCAGAAGCACCCATAGGACTTGTAGTGTGTTAGTCCCATCACACAGAGCTCCTATATTTTCTTCCCAGAAGCACCCATAGGACTTGTAGTGTGTTAGTCCCATCACACAGAGCTCCTATATTTTCTTCCCATGAGCACCCATAGGACTTGTACTGTGTTAGTGGCATCACACAGAGTTCCTATATTTTCTTCCCAGAAGCACCCATAGGACTTGTATTGTGTTAGTCCCATCACACAGAGCTCCTATATTTTCTTCCCAGAAGCACCCATAGGACTTGTAGTGTGTTAGTCCCATCACACAGAGTTCCTTTATTTTCTTCCCAGAAGCACCCGTAGGACTTGTAGTGTGTTAGTCCCATCACACAGAGCTCCTATATTTTCTTCCCAGAAGCACCCATAGGACTTGTAGTGTGTTAGTCCCATCACACAGAGCTCCTATATTTTCTTCCCAGAAGCACCCATAGGACTTGTATTGTGTTAGTCCCATCACACAGAGCTCCTATATTTTCTTCCCAGAAGCACCCATAGGACTTGTAGTGTGTTAGTCCCATCACACAGAGCTCCTATATTTTCTTCCCAGAAGCACCCATAGGACTTCAATTGTGTGTTAGTGGCATCGCACAGAGCTCCTATATTTTCTTCCCAGAAGCACCCATAGGACTTGTACTGTGTTAGTGGCATCACACAGAGTTCCTATATTTTCTTCCCAGAAACACCCATAGGACTTGTAGTGTGTTAGTCCCATCACACAGAGCTCCTATATTTTCTTCCCAGAAGCACCCATAGAACTTGTAGTGTGTTAGTCCCATCACACAGAGTTCCTATATTTTCTTCCCAGAAGCACCCATAGGACTTGCAGTGTGTTAGTCCCATCACACAGAGCTCCTATATTTTCTTCCCAGAAGCACCCATAGGACTTGTAGTGTGTTAGTCCCATCACACAGAGTTCCTATATTTTCTTCCCAGAAGCACCCATAGGACTTGTAGTGTGTTAGTCCCATCACACAGAGCTCCTATATTATCTTCCCAGAAGCACCCATAGGACTTGTAGTGTGTTAGTCCCATCACACAGAGCTCCTATATTTTCTTCCCAGAAGCACCCATAGGACTTGTAGTGTGTTAGTCCCATCACACAGAGCTCCTATATTTTCTTCCCAGAAGCACCCATAGGACTTCAATTGTGTGTTAGTGGCATCGCACAGAGCTCCTATATTTTCTTCCCAGAAGCACCCATAGGACTTGTACTGTGTTAGTCCCATCACACAGAGCTCCTATATTTTCTTCCCAGAAGCACCCATAGGACTTCAATTGTGTGTTAGTGCCATCACACAGAGCTCCTATATTTTCTTCCCAGAAGCACCCATAGGACTTGTAGTGTGTTAGTCCCACCACACAGAGCTCCTATATTTTCTTCCCAGAAGCACCCATAGGACTTGTAGTGTGTTAGTCCCATCACACAGAGCTCCTATATTTTCTTCCCAGAAGCACCCATAGGACTTCAATTGTGTGTTAGTGGCATCACACAGAGCTCCTATATTTTCTTTGCAGAAGCACCCATAGGACTTCTAGTGTGTTAGTGGCATCACACAGAGCTCCTATATTTTCTTCCCAGAAGCACCCATAGGACTTGTAGTGTGTTAGTCCCATCACACAGAGCTCCTATATTTTCTTCCCAGAAACACCCATAGGACTTGTAGTGTGTTAGTGGCATCGCACAGAGCTCCTATATTTTCTTCCCAGAAGCACCCATAGGACTTGTACTGTGTTAGTGGCATCACACAGAGTTCCTATATTTTCTTCCCAGAAGCACCCATAGGACTTGTAGTGTGTTAGTCCCATCACACAGAGCTCCTATATTTTCTTCCCAGAAGCACCCATAGGACTTGTAGTGTGTTAGTCCCATCACACAGAGTTCCTATATTTTCTTCCCAGAAGCACCCATAGGACTTGTAGTGTGTTAGTCCCATCACACAGAGCTCCTATATTTTCTTCCCAGAAGCACCCATAGGACTTGTAGTGTGTTAGTCCCATCACACAGAGTTCCTATATTTTCTTCCCAGAAGCACCCATAGGACTTGTAGTGTGTTAGTCCCATCACACAGAGCTCCTATATTGTCTTCCCAGAAGCACCCATAGGACTTCTAGTGTGTTAGTCCCATCACACAGAGCTCCTATATTTTCTTCCCAGAAGCACCCATAGGACTTGTAGTGTGTTAGTCCCATCACACAGAGCTCCTATATTTTCTTCCCAGAAGCACCCATAGGACTTCAATTGTGTGCTAGTGGCATCGCACAGAGCTCCTATATTTTCTTCCCAGAAGCACCCATAGGACTTGTACTGTGTTAGTCCCATCACACAGAGCTCCTATATTTTCTTCCCAGAAGCACCCATAGGACTTCAATTGTGTGTTAGTGCCATCACACAGAGCTCCTATATTTTCTTCCCAGAAGCACCCATAGGACTTGTAGTGTGTTAGTCCCACCACACAGAGCTCCTATATTTTCTTCCCAGAAGCACCCATAGGACTTGTAGTGTGTTAGTCCCATCACACAGAGCTCCTATATTTTCTTCCCAGAAGCACCCATAGGACTTCAATTGTGTGTTAGTGGCATCACACAGAGCTCCTATATTTTCTTTGCAGAAGCACCCATAGGACTTCTAGTGTGTTAGTGGCATCACACAGAGCTCCTATATTTTTTTCCCAGAAGCACCCATAGGACTTGTAGTGTGTTGGTCCCATCACACAGAGCTCCTATATTTTCTTCCCAGAAGCACCCATAGGACTTCAATTGTGTGTTAGTGGCATCACACAGAGCTCCTATATTTTCTTTGCAGAAGCACCCATAGGACTTCTAGTGTGTTAGTGGCATCACACAGAGCTCCTATATTTTCTTCTCAGCAGCACCCACAGGACTTCTAGTGTGTTAGTGGCATCACACAGAGCTCCTATATTTTCTTTGCAGAAGCACCCATAGGACTTCTAGTGTGTTAGTGGCATCACACAGAGCTCCTATATTTTCTTCTCAGCAGCACCCACAGGACTTCTAGTGTGTTAGTGGCATCACACAGAGCTCCTATATTTTCTTTGCAGAAGCACCCATAGGACTTCTAGTGTGTTAGTGGCATCACACAGAGCTCCTATATTTTCTTTGCAGAAGCACCCATAGGACTTCTAATGTGTTAGTGGCATCACACAGAGTTCCTATATTTTCTTCTCAGCAGCACCCACAGGACTTCTAGTGTGTTAGTGGCATCACACAGAGCTCCTATATTTTCTTTGCAGAAGCACCCATAGGACTTCTAGTGTGTTAGTGGCATCACACAGAGCTCCTATATTTTCTTCTCAGCAGCACCCACAGGACTTCTAGTGTGTTAGTGGCATCACACAGAGCTCCTATATTTTCTTTGCAGAAGCACCCATAGGACTTCTAGTGTGTTAGTGGCATCACACAGAGCTCCTATATTTTCTTTGCAGAAGCACCCATAGGACTTCTAGTGTGTTAGTGGCATCACACAGAGCTCCTATATTTTCTTCTCAGCAGCACCCACAGGACTTCTAGTGTGTTAGTGGCATCACACAGAGCTCCTATATTTTCTTTGCAGAAGCACCCATAGGACTTCTAGTGTGTTAGTGGCATCACACAGAGCTCCTATATTTTCTTCTCAGCAGCACCCACAGGACTTCTAGTGTGTTAGTGGCATCACACAGAGCTCCTATATTTTCTTTGCAGAAGCACCCATAGGACTTCTAGTGTGTTAGTGGCATCACACAGAGCTCCTATATTTTCTTCTCAGCAGCACCCACAGGACTTCTAGTGTGTTAGTGGCATCACACAGAGCTCCTATATTTTCTTTGCAGAAGCACCCATAGGACTTCTAGTGTGTTAGTGGCATCACACAGAGCTCCTATATTTTCTTCTCAGCAGCACCCACAGGACTTCTAGTGTGTTAGTGGCATCACACAGAGCTCCTATATTTTCTTTGCAGAAGCACCCATAGGACTTCTAGTGTGTTAGTGGCATCACACAGAGCTCCTATATTTTCTTCTCAGCAGCACCCACAGGACTTCTAGTGTGTTAGTGGCATCACACAGAGCTCCTATATTTTCTTTGCAGAAGCACCCATAGGACTTCTAGTGTGTTAGTGGCATCACACAGAGCTCCTATATTTTCTTCTCAGCAGCACCCACAGGACTTCTAGTGTGTTAGTGGCATCACACAGAGCTCCTATATTTTCTTTGCAGAAGCACCCATAGGACTTCTAGTGTGTTAGTGGCATCACACAGAGCTCCTATATTTTCTTTGCAGAAGCACCCATAGGACTTCTAGTGTGTTAGTGGCATCACACAGAGCTCCTATATTTTCTTCTCAGCAGCACCCACAGGACTTCTAGTGTGTTAGTGGCATCACACAGAGCTCCTATATTTTCTTTGCAGAAGCACCCATAGGACTTCTAGTGTGTTAGTGGCATCACACAGAGCTCCTATATTTTCTTCTCAGCAGCACCCACAGGACTTCTAGTGTGTTAGTGGCATCACACAGAGCTCCTATATTTTCTTCTCAGCAGCACCCACAGGACTTCTAGTGTGTTAGTGGCATCACACAGAGCTCCTATATTTTCTTTGCAGAAGCACCCATAGGACTTCTAGTGTGTTAGTGGCATCACACAGAGCTCCTATATTTTCTTCTCAGCAGCACCCACAGGACTTCTAGTGTGTTAGTGGCATCACACAGAGCTCCTATATTTTCTTCTCAGCAGCACCCACAGGACTTCTAGTGTGTTAGTGGCATCACACAGAGCTCCTATATTTTCTTTGCAGAAGCACCCATAGGACTTCTAGTGTGTTAGTGGCATCACACAAAGCTCCTATATTTTCTTCTCAGCAGCACCCACAGGACTTCTAGTGTGTTAGTGGCATCACACAGAGCTCCGATATTTTCTTTGCAGAAGCACCCATAGGACTTCTAGTGTGTTAGTGGCATCACACAGAGCTCCTATATTTTCTTCTCAGCAGCACCCACAGGACTTCTAGTGTGTTAGTGGCATCACACGGAGCTCCTATATTTTCTTTGCAGAAGCACCCATAGGACTTCTAGTGTGTTAGTGGCATCACACAGAGCTCCTATATTTTCTTCTCAGCGGCACCCACAGGACTACCGACTACAATGGCTGGAAGACCGCCAAGGGGAGGCAGAGCGTGCAGAGCCAAGAACACAGGGCAGGCAGGCTCTGTTTCTAGTGGACGTGGCCGTGGACGTGGACGTGGTCGTGCATCGTCATCAGCACGTGACCATGGGACACGCGCGTCTTTGTTTTCGGCAGCTGGATATGTGGAGCCGCATCATGCTGAAGGCTTGGTAGAATGGATGACCAAGCCCTCCTCATCCTCTGAAAGCTGCTGTGAGAGGACTGAAGGTGTAGAATTAGGTCTGTCACAACCAAGTAATTGCAGTACACCGACGTCCGATAGTAGCAGGCAAATTTCCCTGCCCCAGCTGCTGGACCGTCGAAAGAAGTACACTCCCAGCCATCCACATGCCCAGCGGTTGAATGCTAGCTTGGCTAAATTGCTAGCACTTCAAATGCTGCCTTTTCAGTTGGTAGACTCGGCCCCCTTCCGTGAGTTTGTTCAATGTGCGGTTCCTCAGTGGCAGGTTCCCAAACGCCACTTTTTCTCACGGAAGGCGATTCCGTCTCTCTACCGGCATGTGGAAGGCAATGTCCATGCCTCGCTGGACAGGGCGGTCAGCGGTAAGGTGCATATTACCGCTGACTCATGGTCCAGCAGGCATGGACAGGGACGTTACCTTTCTTTCACGGCCCATTGGGTCACTCTATTGGCAGCTGGGAGGGATGCAGGACAAGGTGCAGTAGTGTTGGAGGTTGTTCCGCCACCACGCCTCCAAAATGCTACTACTGCTACTGGTTGTGACACACCTCTCTCCTCCACCCCCTCCTCTTCTTCTTCCTCCAGTGCTCTGTCCTCGGAACCAGCGGTGCTCCGTAGGCGTACAAGGGGCTACGCAAGTACGCAGGCAAAAAGATGCCATGCCGTGCTTGCGCTGGTGTGTTTGGGGGACATGAGCCACACTGGGCCAGAGGTTCTGGCAGCTCTGCAGGGGCAGGCCGAGAGGTGGTTGACGCCACGCCAGCTTAAGCCAGGAATGGTCGTTTCTGACAATGGCACCAACCTCCTCTCCGCCCTGCGACAGCTCACCCATGTGCCCTGTATGGCTCACGTCCTCAACCTGGTGGTGCAGCGGTTCTTGGGTCCCAGGCTTACAGGATGTCCTGAGGCAGGCCAGGAAAGTCTGTGTGCATTTCCGCCGATCTTATAATGCCAGTGCTCGGCTGACTGAGCTGCAAAAGGAGCTGAACCTGCCCAAGAACCGCATAATATGTGACATGCCCACCAGGTGGAACTCAACGTTGGCCATGCTGCAGCGACTGCACACGCAGCAGAGGGCCATCAATGAGTACCTTTGCGACTACGGCACCAGGACAGGGTCAGGGGAGCTTGTTTTTTTTTCCCCACGTCAGTGGAGCATGATCAGGGATGCATGCACTGTCCTCTCACCATTTGAGGAGGCCACGAGGATGGTGAGCAGTGACAGTGCATGCATCAGTGACACTGTACCTCTTGTCCACCTGTTGGAGCATACGCTGCGTGGGATAATGGACAGGGCACTTGAGGCAGAACAGAGGCAGGAAGAGGAGGACTTCCTTGCCTCTCAAGGCCCCCTTTATCCGGACAGTGTTCCTTCTGTCCCACCCATCACACAGGAAGAGGATGAGGAGGAGGAGGAGGAGGAGGATTGTGTGAGCATGGAGGTGGAGCCTGGCACTCAGCATCAGCAGCAGCAGTCTTTTAGGGATGATGTACAGTGTCAGGAACGGTGCTGTTACCTGGATCGCCTGCTGGTGTCACTGTTTCCTTTGGCATCAAAGGGTGCAGTTCTGGTGGCCACCAGCAGGGGTCTCCCAGCCGATGGACATTGTCAGGAATGGTGTTATTACCTGGATCGCCTGGTGGTGTCACTACTTCCTTCAACATCAAAGGGTGCAGTTCTGGTGGCCACCAGCGGGGGTCTCCCAGCAGATGGACATGCCAGGAATCAGGCGGCACCTGTTGAACTGCTGAGACTATATAAGCCTGTCCCTCACTGAAGCTCAGTGCTTCAGTATTCCGTTCTGTAGCCTTGTCTTGCCTGTGCTGTAACCTGATCCTGGACCTGTAACCTATACCTGCAATCTGACCCTTTATTCCGTTCCTGCCCTGTCCTGGATGCTGTCCCCCTTTACCTGGTTCCTGAGACCCGTCCCCTGATTCCTGCCTTGATGTTCCCTTGCTTCCTGTTTCCCCCCTTGTCTCTCCTCCCTGCCTTGTATATACATGTATATATATGTTCTATTGCCTTGTGTGTATTGTTAGTTAGTTAGTTAGATTAGGGCTTGGGGGTTTGCTGTGTTATTTGTGTTCTTGCTTGTTTGTGTTTGCTGTGTTTACGTGTGTCTTTATTATCAATAAATATTTATCTTATCACTACCTTTGGAGCCTGATTCCTTTAGTGCAGCCCATCGATCTGTTCACTTGTGTTGGATGCCTGCGTTCAGGCTCCTTTCATGACAGAATACTGAAGCCATACAAACAGATCGGCTGCACTTGGGAATTGGGTCTGGACACTTGCTATTGCCAAGAAAGATGCATCCGGAAGATATATTGTATCTTTCGCTCCTGGCAATGGAAGAAAGAGATTTTTGTTATCAGACTTTGGGTGACTATACTAGGGAGCAACTACTGGAGTGCATCCGTATGGCCCATGTTTTCGTTGATCAGGGCAGTTTTCTTTTTGAGGACGTACAGCCTCTGATCAAGATTTGTACAGAGCTGGCACTGCCCTGTATTCCTGAAGGCCGTGATGATTACACTCCCCCTTTTAATATGAATCAGGTTGTATCCCTAGTATGGCTTTTTGAAGATGATCCTGCTGATTTCTGTGAGCACTACGCTGGCTGTTCCCCACAGGTGATCGCTGAGTGCATTGTGTCTGCTCAGTCTTTTGTTAGACAGGGAAACTTAAATCCACAGTTTGTACAACCCATACTTTCAGCATGGTCTGACATGGTAAAATTAGCCCCAGCCAAACCCACCACTTCTGCCATCAGACATCAGCCTACCCAAATGTATGTTTCCCCATCACCCATGCCAAACTCAGTTGCCACCCAGTATACATTGCTCCCAACCAAATATTCATATCCGGTCTCTTCTCCCTGTACCTTTCCTGCATACAACCCCCCTGCCTCTTCTCAGCTGCCTACTAATCCACAAGAACTTCCCCCAGCTACTGTTACCTCTTCTCTGCCATATCCCAACACTCCTTTCCTGTCTGCTGCACCCCCAACCTACAAAGCTTCAGCGACCAAGTCAAAGAAAAAACGAAAGTTCTTCCCGACCAAAACGATCCTGCCAGTAACCCAATCTGCCTCCACACCCACTAATCTGTCCCAGCCTGAAGCGCCAGAGTTCCAGCCGGAGGTGCCAGCCCTCCAGCCTGATGTTCCAGCCTTCCAGCCTGATGTCCTAGCCTTCCAGCCTGATGTCCCAGCCTTCCAGTCTGATGTCCTGGTGCCAGCCTTCCAGCCTGCTGTCTCAGCTTCCCTGTCTGATGTCCTGGTGCCAGCCCTCCAGCTTGACGTCCCAGCCTTCCAGTCTGATGTCCTGGTGCCAGCCTTCCAGCCTGATGTTCCAGCCTTCCAGCCTGACGTCCCAGCCTTCCAGTCTGATGTCCTGGTGCCAGTTTTCCAGTCTGATGACCCGCTGCCAGTTTTCCAGTCTGATGACCCGCTGCCAGTTTTCCAGTCTGATGACCCGCTGCCAGTTTTCCAGTCTGATGACCCGCTGCCAGGTTTCCAGTCTTATGATCCGCTGCCAGTTTTCCAGTCTGATGACCCGCTGCCAGTTTTCCAGTCTGATGACCCGCTGCCAGTTTTCCAGTCTGACGACCCGCTGCCAGTTTTCCAGTCTGACGACCCGCTGCCAGTTTTCCAGTCTGACGATCCGCTGCCAGTTTTCCAGTCTAATGACCCGCTGCCTGCCTTCCATTCTGATGACCCACTGCCTGCTGCCCAGCCTGATGTGCCCGTGCCTGCTGCCCAGCCTGATGTGCCCGTGCCTGCTGCCCAGCCCGATGTGCCCGTGCCTGCTGCCCAGCCCGATGTGCCCGTGCCTGCTGCCCAGCTTGATGTGCCCGTGCCTGCTGCCCAGCTTGATGTGCCCGTGCCTGCTGCCCAGCTTGATGTGCCCATGCCTGCTGCCCAGCTTGATGTGCCCATGCCTGCTGCCCAGCTTGATGTGCCCGTGCCTGCTGCCCAGCTTGATGTGCCTGCTGCCCAGCTTGATGTGCCCGTGCCTGCTGCCCAGCTTGATGTGCCCGTGCCTGCTGCCCAGCTTGATGTGCCCGTGCCTGCTGCCCAGCTTGATGTGCCTGCTGCCCAGCTTGATGTGCCTGTTGCCCAGCTTGATGTGCCCGTGCCTGTTGCCCAGCTTGATGTGCCTGTTGCCCAGCTTGATGTGCCCGTGCCTGTTGCCCAGCTTGATGTGCCCGTGCCTGTTGCCCAGCTTGATGTGCCCGTGCCTGTTGCCCAGCTTGATGTGCCCGTGTCTGCTGCCCAGCTTGATGTGCCCGTGCCTGCTGCCCAGCTTGATGTGCCTGCTGCCCAGCTTGATGTGCCCCTGCCTGTTGCCCAGCTTGATGTGCCTGTTGCCCAGCTTGATGTGCCTGTTGCCCAGCTTGATGTGCCCGTGCCTGTTGCCCAGCCTGATGAGCCACTGTTTGCTGCCCAGCCTGATGAGCCACTGTCTGCTGCCCAGCCTGATGAGCCACTGTCTGCTGCCCAGCCTGATGTGTTCCTGTCTGCTGCCCAGCCTGAGGTGTTCCTGTCTGCTGCCCAGCCTGAGGTGTCCCTGTCTGCTGCCCAGCCTGATGAGTTCCTATCTGCTGCCCAGCCTGATGAGTTCCTGTCTGCTGCCCAGCCTGATGAGTTCCTGTCTGCTGCCCAGCCTGATGAGTTCCTGTCTGCTGCCCAGCCTGATGAGTTCCTGTCTGCTGCCCAGCCTGATGAGTTCCTGTCTGCTGCCCAGCCTGATGAGTTCCTGTCCGCTGCCCAGCTTGATGAGTCCCTGTCTACTGCCCAGCTTGATGAGTTCCTGTCTGCTGCCAAGCCTGATGAGTTCCTGTCTGCTGCCCAGCTGCCCAGCCTGATGAGTTCCTGTCTGCTGCCCAGCTTGATGAGTTCCTGTCCGCTGCCCAGCTTGATGAGTCCCTGTCTGCTGCCCAGCTTGATGAGTTCCTGTCTGCTGCCCAGCCTGATGAGTTCCTGTCTGCTGCCCAGCCTGATGAGTTCCTGTCTGCTGCCCAGCCTGATGAGTTCCTGTCCGCTGCCCAGCTTGATGAGTTCCTGTCCGCTGCCCAGCTTGATGAGTTCCTGTCCGCTGCCCAGCTTGATGAGTTCCTGTCCGCTGCCCAGCTTGATGAGTTCCTGTCCGCTGCCCAGCCTGATGAGTTCCTGTCCGCTGCCCAGCCTGATGACCCGAAGCTCGCTGCCCAGCCTGATGACCTGGTGCCCGCTGCCCAGCCTGATGACCCGGAGCCTGCTGCCCTGTCTGTTTTTATTTCCAGATCTAAACTTCCAGACCCTGGTGGTGGGGTACATGTCCCATTGTCGGACTCGGGTGGCACGCCTCCTTGTAAGTTAAGAGACTCTGGCCAGAGAGCGCAAGGAAGTCTGCCGTCACAGAGAAGACTTTTTGGGACTCTTCCACTTTTACATGCACTGCCAGATCTAGGGCAGAATGGAGTGTCCAGAGGCCACTCCTTAGGGGGGGGAACTGTCAGGAACGGTGCTGTTACCTGGATCGCCTGCTGGTGTCACTGTTTCCTTTGGCATCAAAGGGTGCAGTTCTGGTGGCCACCAGCAGGGGTCTCCCAGCCGATGGACATTGTCAGGAATGGTGTTATTACCTGGATCGCCTGGTGGTGTCACTACTTCCTTCAACATCAAAGGGTGCAGTTCTGGTGGCCACCAGCGGGGGTCTCCCAGCAGATGGACATGCCAGGAATCAGGCGGCACCTGTTGAACTGCTGAGACTATATAAGCCTGTCCCTCACTGAAGCTCAGTGCTTCAGTATTCCGTTCTGTAGCCTTGTCTTGCCTGTGCTGTAACCTGATCCTGGACCTGTAACCTGTACCTGCAATCTGACCCTTTATTCCCTTCCTGCCCTGTCCTGGATGCTGTCCCCCTTTACCTGATTCCTGAGACCCGTCCCCTGATTCCTGCCTTGATGTTCCCTTGCTTCCTGTTTCCCCCCTTGTCTCTCCTCCCTGCCTTGTATATACATGTATATATATGTTCTATTGCCTTGTGTGTATTGTTAGTTAGTTAGTTAGATTAGGGCTTGGGGGTTTGCTGTGTTATTTGTGTTCTTGCTTGTTTGTGTTTGCTGTGTTTACGTGTGTCTTTATTATTAATAAATATTTATCTTATCACTACCTTTGGAGCCTGATTCCTTTAGTGCAGCCCATCGATCTGTTCACTTGTGTTGGATGCCTGCGTTCAGGCTCCTTTCATGACATACAGTCCCAACAAACCAGTGGACTTGTACATGGCTGGGAGGAGGTGGCTGGCGATCATGTCATCCTCAGTGACCCAGAAGACTCCGGACCGAATGCCTCAGCAAACCTACGCTGCATGGCCTCCCTGATCCTGAAAAGCCTGCGGAAGGATCCTCGTGTTCTTCGGATCAAGGAGAGGGACCATTACTGGCTGGCCACTCTCCTTGATCCACGGTACAAGGGTAAGGTTGCGGACCTTATCTTGCCGTCGCAGAGGGAGCAGAGGATGAGACATCTCAGGGAGGCCTTGCAGAAAGGTCTGTGCAACGCGTTCCCAGAAACTGGGAGGTTACAAACTCCTGGTCCTGGACGACGAGTTGCTGAGGCTTCGGTCAGTAGTAGAAGGAGCGGTGGGGAAGGTGGACGTCTGACCGATGCGTTCAGACAATTTTTTAGTCCGCAGCCCCAAGGTATGATCGGTTCCAGCAACCATCGCCAGCGTCTGATATACATGGTGCAGGAATACCTTGGGGCAAGGTCAGACTTGGACACCTTTCCCACCGAAAATCCTCTGGCTTACTGGGTCCTGAGGATGGATCACTGGCCAGAGCTTGCACAGTATGCAATTGAGCTACTGGCCTGTCCTGCCTCCAGCGTTCTTTCCGAACGCACATTCAGTGCTGCTGGAGGATTTGTCACCGATCATAGGGTGCGCCTGTCCACCGACTCGGTTGATCGACTGACCTTCATCAAAATGAATCAGTCTTGGATCACCACCAGCTACCAGGCACCTGAAGCGGATATAACGGAATAATTTATAATGTCACATCCCTTCAAGACTGCCTATGCTGATGCTGAGTGACTGTCCTCTTATGTTCACCGACTATCCTCTTCCTCCTCCTCAATGATCCATGCCACCACACCAGTGCCCAAGGCACAATTTTTCAGCCCCTGTATAACAGGGGCGTGTACTTACAATTTTTTTTAAAAATGCTTCGCAACACGTGTGACTGCTGTGCTCCAAGTACAGTATCTGTGAGGGGTTGCAGTGTTGTGGCACCAGCACCAGTGCCTAAGGCACAATTTTTCAGCCCCTGTTTAACAGGGGCGTGTAATTACAATTTTTTTAAAAAATGCTTCGCAACACGTGTGACTGCTGTGCTCCAAGTACAGTATCTGTGAGGGGTTGCAGTGTTGTGGCACCAGCACCAGTGCCTAAGGCACAATTTTTCAGCCCCTGTTTAACAGGGGCGTGTAATTACAATTTTTTAAAAAAATGCTTCGCAACACGTGTGACTGCTGTGCTCCAAGTACAGTATCTGTGAGGGGTTGCAGTGTTGTGGCACCAGCACCAGTGCCTAAGGCACAATTTTTCAGCCCCTGTTTAACAGGGGCGTGTAATTACAATTTTTTTTAAAAATGCTCGCAACACGTGTGACTGCTGTGCTCCAAGTACAGTATCTGTGAGGGGTTGCAGTGTTGTGGCACCAGCACCAGTGCCTAAGGCACAATTTTTCTGCCCCTGTTTAACAGGGGCGTGTAATTACAATTTTTTAAAAAAATGCTTCGCAACACGTGTGACTGCTGTGCTCCAAGTACAGTATCTGTGAGGGGTTGCAGTGTTGTGGCACCAGTGCCTAAGGCACAATTTTCCAGCCCCTGTTGGGGCGTGTAATTACAATTTTTAGGCAATGCTTTGCAACAGGTCTCATTGCTGTGCTAAGAGTACAGTATCTGTGAGGGGTTGCAGTGTTGTGGCACCAGCACCAATGTCTAAGGCACAATTTTTCAGCCCCTGTTTAACAGGGGCGTGTAATTACAAATCTTGATCTAATAGTTCACAGCAGGGCCCATTCCTGCGCCCACCAAGAGTAACTATGAGGGCCTACAGTCTTGTGGCAACACCGTCCACCACCACCGCCAAAGGCCCAATTTTTCTGCCCTGTTCAACAGGTGCATGCAATTACAAATCTTGATCTAATAACTCACAGCAGGGCCCATTCCTGCGCCCACCAAGAGTAACTGTGAGGGCTTACAGTCTTGTGGCAACACCGTCCACCACCACCACCACCACCACCACCAAAGGCCCAATTTTTCTGCCCTGTTCAACAGGTGCATGCAATTACAAATCTTGATCTAATAACTCACAGCAGGGCCCATTCCTGCGCCCACCAAGAGTAACTGTGAGAGCTTACAGTCTTGTGGCAACACCGTCCACCACCACCACCACCACCACCAAAGGCCCAATTTTTCTGCCCGGTTCAACAGGTGCATGCAAGTACAAATCTTGATCTATTAACTCACAGCAGGGCCCATTCCTGTGCCCACCAGTCTTGTGGCTACACAACCATCTAATAGGGCAAATTTCTGCAGAGTATATACGCCAGGCCCCTACTTTCAAACATCCAACTTACAAACGACTCCTACTTGCAAACGGAAAGAGAAAACAGGAAGTGAGAGGAAATCTACCCCTAGGAAGGGAAATTCTATGCTGTTAGATTTAATTTGGGAAAAAGGTATCTCCTCTCTACTGATGCTTTATCACCAATCCTTGTTTCAATTCAAACCCCACTTTTCCAAAAACATTTGTCATTGGGACGGAAAGTGAGGTGACATGTTCTGAACAGATGTGCAAAGACAGCAAATGTTACAGGGGTGATAACCCCTCCCTATGTTCTCCAAAAAGCTTAAAAATAGATTTTTTTGGGATGGAGCTACACTTCATAATGTACCTGTTCAGATTCTACTTAAGAACAAACCTACAGTCCGTGTCTTGTTTGCACCACCTATATACTGCTGTTCAGAGTATATAGGGTTGTAGGTATAGGGTTTTATTTTGGGTGCGGGGTCCCCCTTAATATCCATACAAGACCCAAAGGGGCTGGGGTGGGGGGGGGGGGGGTGATGGGGTAGCCATGCCATTTTTCTCAAGGATTTTCAGCCATATGGCGGCCAGGACAAGACATGCCATTAAAGCCGCAAGTGTTTTTAAATGGCTTCTTTTTTTCCTTTACAAATGTCATTTTGTGCAAGGACAGTTCTAAACACGGGAAACACATGCCACTTCACAGGCATACTTTAGACACCCCCCAGGTACCATATTTAAAGGAAAATTTCACTTTTTTTTTCACTTTATGCATCATTAAAATGACTGCTCCCGAAAAAACGTTAGTTTTTAAAAGTTTTTTTTGCATTGATATATGTCCCCTGGGGCAGGACCCGGGTCCCCAAACCTTTTTTATGACATTAACATGCATATTGGCCGTTGTAATTAGCACTTTTGATTTCGAACGTTCGCGTCCATTATAACGTATAGGGTTCGAAAATTCGCGTGAACTTTCGGTCGGTTCGAAGGTTCTGGTTCGAACCGAACCCGGGGGTGTTCGGCTCATCCCTAGTCCTGGGTACTTACATAGAGTCAAATACGATGGAGTATGGTGAATGTGGGGCCAAGGCCAGGAGGGTTGTCTATCACAGGAGCTGGGCGGATACCCACAGCGCATTGGCACAACGCACCTCGTGTGACTTGACTCTGGCATCATGACAAAGCAGTGTATAGGGTGGCACTGTAAATACCTTACATGTGTTCAAAAGGAGCCTCATTCTAGCCCCAATCTCCTTCTTTATTTGATAACTGTCTGGGGGATGTTCTGACTGGATCAAGACAGAGAACACAAGATCTCTATTCACGATCTTCTTCCCTGTCAGAACAGTGGTCTGCCTTGTTTACATCCATTCTGCCTCTCTGGGGAGCAATCGCGGATGACCGGCGGACATCTGGTCTGCCGGACCTGCTGATTGGCTCGCCCTCTGTCCCTCTGCGCCCCCAGAGTCTATTGCATGAAATGACATACAGGTACGCTGTTTTGCACAATAGAACCTCCCTACTGCAGTATGTCTGCGGAAGGTGGTCTTTAAGTGGTTTAAAACTATTGAGCACTGAAAAAAAACTGCAATGCAGAAAGGCATCAGCTGCCAGTTTAACACTGTCACCACCAAACAGGTTTGCTGAAACGTTGATTGTCTTTGGTAAAGCTAATAACTTGAATTTGTTTAATGGATGTGTGCTTCCTTGTGGACAATGCAGCACTAAAATACTAACTCTCTCTTTCTTACCTAGACTCATCTTAACTTGTTAGCATACTTTTAGTCACAAATGTGGAGAGGTTTCTTATCTTGTCCTCTTACTAACCACTTACTTGGGCCCTCCTGAACTGTCCTTGATTTGGACTAATTGTTTCCCTCACTATTTGCTTGTAAGGATGTTCTAATTGACTTTGAGATTAACATTTCACATGGACCTCCCCCTGTGATTTAAGACTGTGAACTATTCAGGTGCAAATGTTTATATGTCTCAGAGTGTTTATATGACAGGTCTGACAGATCATTTGAATTTATTAAGTCTGCCCTCCCAGATGGAACACATGTATACCCTTTCAAATCTCTTCGATTTTGATTAAACCATTGATCAACCATTGAAAAACATTTTCATCAGGACACCAGAGAACACACCAATATGACCCATGAAAAAGACTTAAGAGCCAGATACTATAGAGATTGACCTTATATGCAGTATATAGACATCAAATCAAACAACTTAATCAAATAAAAAATATCAAAGCAAATCACATTTCCATGTTGTTCTCACTATTGTACCGCCTGTAATGCCTAAACACATTACTGTTTAGCAACTGAGCTCAAGCATGTTTTCTTTGGGTTTCTACTTCATACTATCCATAGTCTGAGAATGACAAGAACCTGCTGCTATTTCTTGTCCAACTTGCCCGATAAACAGGAGCTGTGCATTCAGATGTAATACTTTAATTTCCTCTTCTCTTTTGAGAAAACAGCAGCATCTGCCAGCAATATAGAGGATCTTTGTGAATGGTAATGAGTGCTTCTTATATCGGAAGCTCTTGTTGTTGCCTACTATTGGTACTTCCAAATGGCCCACACGTAGCAGATGTACACCTAAATCTGTATGGTCCAGGGCTTATTAGACTCTTCCTAAAGTGGAACTTCACTCTTTGTTTGTACCACTGACTATTTGGTGAGGGGGCGCACTGGACACCTTCGCTGCCATTGTGCTACAGTATTTGCTGGGTGTCCAGTGCACCCCTGTGCCTTTAAGGAGGAGTGGGCTAGACATGTGCATGATGAACAAATTTGTTTAATTTCGTTTAGATTAGTTAATCTAGTTATTTAGCTTTGTTAAATTTGGCTGATTTGTTCAATTCGCATTCGGGATTCATATTTGAAATTCGTATTCGAAATTAGTTTTGTCTTTTTTCAAATTTTCTTTGAATTTACAGATTTTTTAGATTCAAAATGTTCGAATTGAAAATGTTGTATTTTTTGTCGATTGGAATGCGGCAAAGTGAACAAAAAAATGAAAGATCTCCATCAAATGATTACAATGACTCTTTAAATCATCTTTGGCTTAACAAAAACAGCAATATTTCGAAATGGTACTCTAATAACACACGCAGTCTTTGATTTCAGAAATATGTTTACAGTTCAAATTCGAATGAAATTCAATGTAAAATTTGATTTTAATTTCGGAAATTCTGACAAATTTCATTTCGTTATTCGGAGCATTCTGTAAACTTTGTGTAATTTGGGTATTCGGATATGTCTCCAAATAACGAAAAATTCTGAATATTAATTCGGAACAAAACAAACCGCACATGCCAAGGGTGAGCTCCCTCCAGGTATATCTGCCCTCAATCTATCCATTATTATATATGTGCTCATACTATGGAGGCTCTAAACATTTATAGAGTCAGGACTGCGGATAATACTGGGGTGCCTTGTCTTGGCCTCTGCAACTTACACATGTATTTGCAAATGTGTGCAAACTAAACCCCTGTTTTTAACATGAACTGTTAGACAGGACATGTTGCAGGCTGGCTGGTAAATTAAGCTGGAAATTTTTGTTTTGTTTTAATTTTTGAAATGCGTCGCCCTTCCATCTGCTCCTTGCTGTTAAGGCCGGTTATAGGTTGGGGCAGTTGCAGCTTGTTTGAAACATTACTTTTTAGCAACTGAGCTCAAGCATTTTTTTTCGGGGTTCTACTTCATACTAGCTATAGTTTGAGAATGACAAAAGCCTGCTGCTGTTTCTTGTCCAACTTGCCCGATAAGCAGAAGCTGTGCATTCATATTTAATACTTTAATTTCCTCTTCTCTTTGAGAAAACAGCAGCATCTGCCAGCTCTTATGGATACTTTCCAGCAACATAGAGGATCTTTGTTAATGTTAATGAGTGCTTGTAATATTGGAAGCTCTTATTGTTGCCTACTATTGATAACTTCAAAAGGCCCACGTGTAACAGATGTACACCTAAATTTTCATGGTCCAGGGCTTATCAGACGCTTCTTAAAATGGAACTTTACTCTCCCAATCAACATTGACTATGTTTTAATCCTCATGATGCTAGCATTAGTAAATAGATATTTACTTGTGTTTAAACTTTTTTTTAACTTTTCTTCGGTTACTTTCTAGTCGCTTGCCTAGGCAAATGATGTCATACATCCCAGAAGTCTTCAGGATTGGAGCGGAGTGCTTAAGCTAAGCACAATGTCTTGCATACATGCTGGAGCTAAGGGCAGATGGATTCCAGGAAGTAAAGGCTACATGAATTATTTGCCCTTACTCAAGATGGCCACGGCCAGAAATGCTAGGGGATTGTTTTAATAGTGATTTCTCAACAAAATAAAGCATAGAGACATGGATGGATGTGGGGGGGGGGGGGGTTGCTTTGAATATTAAAAATGAATTAAATAGTGTTTTTGGTTAGTGATGCTCAGATGCACTATAACATTTCAGTCAGTTTCTACAAAGGGATTTTCAAGATGTCAGGCTTAAGCCTCATACACACGATCGGACCGTGGACCAACTTTCCCGTGGATTTTTGTCCAAAGGGCGTTGGCCCCAAGTTGGTATTGCATACACACGGCAGGACTTTTTCAGCCAACTTTCACCAAATCACTTGGTTTTTCTGCTCTTTACCGCCACCTTTGGTCAACTTCTGTATTGTTGTCTGATCTTTTGCATTGGTTCTGCATTGGTTTGTACAAAAGTCCGTTGGTTTTGTGTACACACGGTCGGACTTTGGTCCATCGGACTTTTGTTGGCAGAAAGTTGGTCTGTTCGCACAGCCAACAAAAGTCCGATGAAACCTGGAAAAAGTTGGTCCGATGGAGCGTACACACGGTCGGATGTTGGTCCAAAACAGCTAATTTGCATGTTGGTTGTCAAAAAGTCCGATCGTGTGTATGGGCCTTTACTTTGACTTTGTTACAACATGTAAATTACATCTTTATGCAGCCCTGCCCTTCCCATAAGAGACACAATATGTGCTACATCTAAAATAGCTCGCTGTTCTGTATCTAGGACACCAGCTTCAAGCTGGTTCTTACACCTTGTCTACTAATAGACTTAAGAAAATTTGCAAGTCACCAATATCATATGCACTCTGTGGTGCACAGTAGATAACAGACTATGCCAATTTTGCTGCTAGACTTGAGGTTCTCCTAAAGTTTTGTTCCATTTATGAAGGACTAGAAGACACATAAAGGCCCATACACACAATCGGACTTTTTGACAACCAACATGCAAATTAGCTGTTTTGGACCAACATCCGACCGTGTGTACGCTCCATCGGACCAACTTTTTCCAGGTTTCATCGGACTTTTGTTGGCTGTGCGAACAGACCAAGTTTCTGCCAACAAAAGTCTGATGGACCAAAGTCTGACCGTGTGTACACAAAACCAACGGACTTTTGTACAAACCAATGCAGAACCAATGCAAAAGATCAGACAACAATACAGAAGTTGACCAAAGGTGGCGGTAAAGAGCAGAAAAACCAAGTGATTTGGGGAAAGTTGGCTGAAAAAGTCCTGCCGTGTGTATGCAATACCAACTTGGGGCCAACGCCCTTTGGACAAAAATCCACGGGAAAGTTGGTCCACGGTCCGATCGTGTGTATGAGGCTTAAGTGTGACATTTTAACAGAGTAGTCATAAAGTGTAACCAATAGGGTAATTTGGCCCTGTCGTTTATTGTTTTTTAATGTGTATTTTTCTGTTTACAGTGAATACCCTGTACAATAAAGCACCGTATTTATCGGCGTATAAAGAAGAGGGTTCCCCTTAAAATCCATACCAGACCGAAGGTATTGGTATTGTCCGAGGGGGGGAACCCCACGCCAATTTTTATTTCATTTTGGCGGGGTTCCCCTTCATCCTCAGCACGCAAGTCGCACCGCAAGTTAGATCATGATGATCCAACTTCTGGTGCGACTTCTATTCAAATCAATGGCTCTCTTAGGGAACCATTGATTTTGAATAGAGGCAGAGAAACGCTGCTAAACGTGCATTAACGACAATGCAAAACGATGATAAAATCACGTTTTTCAACCAGCGTTTTCTGCCAGCAATCTAGCAACCAGAAACAGCTTTTTTGAGCTTCAGTGTGCATGGAGCCTGAATAGTACATTCAGAAAGAGATTTGGGGCAACTTTGAATTTGTAAATATTAAATATCTCACTTGCTAATAAGTAGACTCCAAGAAAAGAGTGGCAGAATATAGTGGGAATTATTATTTTACACTCTGAGAACATTGCCTATGTTATGAATATATATAACTTATACATTGTAAGTTGTTGAAGAAGTGATTTGATATACTGTATACTTGCAAACATAACTTTTGTCTAATCTAAAAAAACTGAAAAATCCATACTTTATTGTTCTATTGTATTAATTAATGAGATTAAAAATAGAAAGAAAGGAGAAAAATATGCAAATATTTAAAACCACAAGATTTTATTTCACATCATAACACTAAAAAGTTATATAAAAACACGATATACAAGCGGATAAGTAAAAAAAAAGATTTCCCTGAATTGTTTTAATTATTAAATTATGTAGTATGATTACCATACAATTACATAATGTGAGTCCATCAAGTTTTATTGTACATTGTAGTCATTTTAAAAGGTTTCAGTCACTGGGAGCTGGATAGTAGGATAGGTAGGACTGAATTAATTTGGAGAGGCTAATTTTTAGTGCATTGAGTAAGCTGGCAGAGGGAAAATGTTTCATAGCCCCAGGCTCAAAATAATGGTCTCAACCTTTGGTATAGTTTGTCAGGAGCAGGTAAAGCATAATGCCCCATACATACGGTTGGACATTTCGACCACAAAATCTGTCGGATTTTTTCCGACGGATTTTGTCCGAAACGTGTGTTGCATACACACGGTCGGACAAAGTTGTCGGAAAAAATCAGATCGTTCCGAACGAGGTGACGTACAACACATACGTCGGGACTACGTGGAGGCCAGTAGTCAATAGCTTTGGTCCCCAAATTTATTCTGAGCATGCGTGGCACATTGTGCGTCGGAATTCTATACACACAATCGGAAAAAGTCAAATCGGATTTTGTTGTCGGAAAATTTAAGGTCCTGCTCTCAAATTTTTCCCACACACGATCGGATTTTCCAACAACATAATCCGATCAGACTTTTCCCTTCAGAATTTCCAACCGTGTGTAAGGGGCATAAGACTGGCAGAACAGAATTAGTCACGATTCAATGACTTGCCTGGAGTTCCACTTTATTGAACCATCAGTGATAGTAATATTGTTTGAATTGAGGATCGTTTACTTAAGGAGTGAATTTTTTGCTGATGCAGCAAGTCTGTTATTTTTAAAACTAAACTCCAGAATAGAAAAATATTGTCAAAATACATTCATCATGTGTGTTCTTCCTCGAATCTTGGTGAGCTTTGTGTATTTCTTACAGATCTGTGTATTAAGCCAGTGTGAAACTTTGCCTCTTTGCTGGAGCTTTCTGTAACAAAGACCGGTCATAGCTGCTCTCTCTCCTTGTACAAGGTTACAGGCAGTGGCGGCTGGTGCTCAAAATTTTTGGGGGGGCGCAAACAAACAGCCTCACTGTGCCATCAAACTCTGCCACTGGGCCCCAAACGCTGCCACTGTGCCCCAAACACTGCCACTGTGCCCATTAAATGCTGCCACTGTGCCCATCTAACACTGCCACTGTGCCCATCTAACGCTGCCACTGTGCCCATCTAACGCTGCCACTGTGCCCATTAAACGCTGCCACTGTGCCCATTAAATGCTGCCACTGTGCCCATCTAACGCTGCCACTGTGCCCATTAAATGCTGCCACTGTGCCCAACTAATGCTGCCACTGTGCCCATTAAATGCTGCCACTGTGCCCATTAAATGCTGCCACTGTGCCCATCTAACACTGCCACCGTGCTGCCACTGTGCCCATCTAACGCTGACACTGTGCCCATTAAATGCTGCCAATGTGCCCTCTGCCCGCCATCTACCGGTACTTACCTTGTCAGGCGGCGAGCGGTGTCTCCTCATCCACCCGACATCTTCTCCCGCGCTCCTGTCTTCTGCAGTGATTGGACGCCTAGGCGTCCAATCACAGCACCTGTGACTTCAGCCAATCAGGGGACCGGTAACACAGACCGGCAACCTGATTGGCTGAGAGGCGGGTCTGTGTTAGGGAAGCAATGTATTCGCTTCTCTAACACAATACTGTGTAAACAGCGAACGCAAAGCATTGCGCCCACTGTTTACACTTATGGAAGCCTATTAGAGCCCACCGCTCTAATCAGGTCCCCTATTAGAGCTTACAGCTCTAATAGGGTGCTTCCAAAAACACCCCCCCGCTGTAATTCAGATGCCCGGCGCCCGACAAGGGGCCGGACACCTGAATAGGGGGCTGCAGCAGTGACAATAGATAGATTCATGCCCTTTATGCCCTCTATGCACGCACTGCCACTGGTTACAGGTCTTGTCTCCGCCCCCTCCTGTAGTTCTCTGCGGACAGCCTGTAGTGGGTGGAGCCTCCCAAAACTCTTCTCTCTGCATAGGTTATGTACAGCACCTTGATAATGTCACTGCTTATTTTACAAGGTAATATCTGGGTTTCAGGGATATATTTAAATGAAAGTCCATGTACCCGGAGTTCAGCTTTAAATATTAAATCAGCCTAAACTGATTTAAAAAATTGTAATTACCTCTATATTACTATGCAGGATTTATACAGTGCCAACAGTTTGTGCAGTGCTTTACAACATGAGAGCAGACAGTGTAGTTACAATACAATTCAATACAGGAGGAATCCGATGGCCCTTCTCGTTGGAGCTTACAATTCAAAATATCTGGCTGCTTAAAGTCAAAACAAACTTACAAACAGATTTACACAAAAAACATAATTTTCTACATGGTACATTTACGCAAGGCATAGTTTTTTTCTAAATATAATTTGACTTGTGTATTGAAGTTTCTATTCTCTGCACACAAACACACAGCATCGCAAGTAGCTTGCAATAAATAATCACAGTAGTTACAAGTGTGGTACAGTGCCATCTGGTGTTCACATTAATCATTGAGCAGCTGCAAACGCATATTTCCCTGTCATTTGTATTACTATAGAATGTAATGGAGATTATTTAATACGTGAACCACTGGCTATTTTAACATCCAATTATTAGGGAATCAGCGATTAAAAAAATATAACATTTCATGGTGATTTGATTGGATGAACATAGGTTCGCCTTGCTACAATTTAGTAGCACTCCTTTGCTGACTCTAAAAATCACATTAAAAGTAAACTTTTGACATTAACTCAGCAGGATTGATTTACTAAAATTGTGGAGAATGTTCATTTAGCAAAGTGAACATTCACTTAGTTTATCCACTTGCTTACTGGGCACGTATACCCCCTTCTTGACCAGGTCAATTTTCAGCTTTCAGCTCTATCGGACTTTGAATGACAATTGCGCGGTCACTGATGGGCACTGATATGCAGCACTGATGGGCACTGATAAGGAGGCACTGATGGGTACTGATAGGCAGCACTGATGGGCACTGATAGGTGGCACTGGTGGGCACTGATAGGCAGCACTGATTAGCAACGAGGAGGAGGCACTGATGGGTACTGATATGCAGCACTGATGGGCAGAACTGATTGGCAGCACTGATGGGCACTGTTAGGCAGCACTGATGGGCACTGATAGGCAGCACTGATCAGTGCCCTGATTATCTGTGTACTTGTCCCTTGTCAAGATTGCCGGTGTACTATCACTTTCCGTCCCCCATCAGAAAGTGTCCGCTGTGTACTGCGCATGCGCAGTACAAAGGACTAACAGATTCCAAAAATTGCCGAAGATGAACGGCGCCTGCGCCGTGAGTCCACTTTCAAGCCCCACCATCCAAGTGGACATTTAGAGTTAGAATATAAAAGAGCCGAGCGCAGCCCTATGTCCGCTTGGATGGTGGGGCTTACACCTCGACTCACGGCGCAGGCGCCGGTCATCTTCGGAGATTTTCCAAAAATCCTTCTGCTCCGTACTGCGCATGCGCTGCGCATGCGCAGTACACAGCGGACACTTGGCAATAGCCGGACTGTTCGTGTCAGAACACCGCTTAGTGGCCCTACTCTCCTCACACTGTGACAGCACGTGAGGAAAGGAGAGCCAATAACTGCCAACTCTGTTTACATTGTAATCAGCTGTGATTGAACATAGCTGATCACGTGGCAAAGTGCCACTGTGATTGGCCCTTTACCATGATCTATGATTGGCTGTGTCCAAAGGACACATCATTTGCTGCACGTGCCAGATGCGAGCCCCAGTGGCGTGGTTCCTGGAGGACGTCCATGGATGCCCTCTCAGAACAAGAGAGCTGTGCTGTAGCCGTCTTTTGCTATAGAGCTGTAAGGAAGTGGTTAACCACATTACGACAGCCGCATGTACATATACGTTGGCAGAATGGCACGGACAGGCATATGGGCGTACAGGTATGTCCCTTTGAATTTGCCGCCGCGCCATTCACGTGCCTGTCGCGAGCTCCGTGAGTCAGGTCGCGGGTCCCGCATCGATCGAGTAAGCGGGACCCGCGACCCGACTCATGGAGCTCACGACGGGCACGCGCGATCGTCTCACGAAAAGGAAGAATGGGGAGATGCTATAGTAAACAAGCAACCCCCCCCCCCCCCCCGTTCTGCCTAGTGACACTGTCACTGATCAGCTCTCCCTGTAATCGGGAGAGCTGATCAGTGTAGTGTTACACACAGCCTCTCCCCCCTACAGTTAGAAACACTCCCTAGCACACACTTAACCCTTCCCTAGCCCCCTAGTGGTTAACCCCTTCACTGCCAGTGTAATTTTTATAGTAATCAGTGCAATTTAAACGCACCGATCGCTGTTAAAATGACAATGGTCCCAAAAATGTTTTTCCAAATTTTCCGACGTGTCCACCATAATGTCGCAGTCACGATAAAAATTACAGATCACCGCCATTACTGTAATAAAAAAAAAATATTAATAAAAATGCCATAAAACGAACCCCTATTTTGTAGGCGCGATAACTTTTGCGCAAACCAATCAATAAATGCTTATTGCGATTTTTTTTACAAAAAATATGTAGAAGAATACATATTGGCCTACACTGAGGAAAAAACATTTTTTTTATATATTTTTTTGGGGATATTTATTATAGCAAAAAGTAAAAAATAATGTGTTTTTTTCAAAATTGTCGCTATTGTTTTGTTTATAGCGCAAAAAATAAAAACCGCAGAGGCGATCAAATACCACCAAAAGAAAGCTCTATTTGTGGTAAAGAAAGGACATCAATTTTGTTTGGGAGACACACCGCACGACCGCGCAATTGTCAGTTAAAGCGATGCAGTGCTGAATCGCAAAAAGTGGTCTGGTCCCAAGCCAGCAAAATGGTCCGGTCTGAAAGTGGTTAATGAATACAGTGAATTTGTGTTAACTTTACCCACCTAAGGACTGGAAGAATTTGCCCCCTAATGACCAGGCCATTTTTTTCGAGATGGCACTGCGCTGCTTTAACTGACAAATGCGCAGTCTAGCAACGCTGTACCCAAACAAAATTGATGTCCTTATATTTGCCACAAATAGAGCTTTCTTTTGGTGGCATTTGATCACCTCTGTGATTTTTATTTTTTGCGCTATAAACAAAAAAATAGCAACAATTTTGAAAAAAAAATATATATTTTTTACTTTTTGTTATAATAAATTTCCCTCCACAAAAATAAAAAAAAACACATTTCTTCCTTAGTTTAGGCCTGTATTCCTCTATATATTTTTGGTAAAAAAAATCTCAATAAGCGTATATTGGTTGGTTTGCGCAAAATTTATAGCGTCTACAAAATAGGGCATAGATTTATGGCATTTTTATTATTATTATTTTTTTTTTACTAGTAGTGGTGGTGATCTGCGATTTTTAGTGGGACTGGCAGGGAAGAGGTTAACACTAGGGGGCGATCAAGGGGTTAAGTGTGTTCCCTGGGAGGTGTTACTAACTGTATGGGGGCTGGGCTGACTGGAGGAAGAGAGAGATCGCTGTTCCTAATTACTAGGAACAGAGGATCTCTCTCTCCTCCCCTTTTAGAATGGGGATCTGTTTGCTTACATTGACAGATCCACGTTCTGCCTCACCGTGATCGATGGTGACCGGCGGACATCAAGTCCGCCGGACCCGCTGGTTGACTCCCCCACTCGAGAATGGGCGTGCGCCCACAAATTGGCGTGTTTTTTTTGAAATAACAAACATGTTATACATGTTATACTTACCTGCTCTTTGCAAGGGTTTTGCACAGAGCGGTCCCGATCCTCTTCTTCTGGGGTGCCCCGGTTGGGGCTCCTGGCTCCTCCTCTTCATCGAGTGCCCCCATGGAGAGCCACTTTCCATGGGGGCACACATGCGGGCGCGCTCCCGAGTCCTGCTGCTGCGTCCATTGACACAGACAGCAGGACTCAACCCCACCCCCAACTCCCGTGTCACTGGACTTGATTGACAGCCAATGGCTCCCGCTGCTATCAGTGTATCCCATGAGGACCTGACACCCCATCTGGAGCTGGAATGAACGGGTTCAGGTAAGAAAAAGGGGGGCCGAGTGGGGCAGCTGCAGCACAGAAGGTTTTTCACCTTATTTCACCTTTTTGCATAAAGACTTTACAACTCCTTTGATCTTCCAATTAGGCACAAGCTAAAATCTTGGAATGCATGGAACCGTGGGTCACTGGGTGTTTATATAAGACCTGTCAGAAGAAGATAAGCATGAGCTTCCCATTGTGCGGAGTGGCCCGAGAACGAAGAAGAGACAGATGCCGGACGAGAACACCGGAGCAAGAAGAAGCCGATCGGAGGAAGAAGAAGATGGAGGAAGAAGATGAAGAAACCGAAGGATGAAGAAAGGGAAGGAAGAAGACCAGAAGAAAGAAGATGAAAGAAGACTTTAATAAAGGACTTGTCAAAGACTGTCTCCTGTCATTTTTAACACTTTTGTCACTTTTTTGGTGAAATGGTAGGGGTACTTTTGTACCCCCTTACCATTTCACCCATGGGGGAGGCGGGGATCTGGGGGTCCCCTTGTTAAAGGGGGCTTCCAAATTCCGATAAGCCCCCCGCTCGCAGACCCCCACAACCACCGGCAAGGGTTGTGGGGATGGAGCCCTTGTTCTCATCAACATGGGGACAAGGTGCTTTGGGGGGGATCCCAAAGCACCCTCCCAATGTTGAGGGCATGTGGCCTGGTACAGTTCAGGAGGGGTTCCCCTAAAATCCATGCCAGACCTGAAGGGCCGGTATGCTCTTGGAGGGGAACCCATGCAGTTTTTTTTTTTTTAATTAAAGTCGCCTGGCCTGGGGGCGACTTAAAGTCGTGTTGTAAAGTCGCCCCAAGTCGTGTTGTAAGTCGCCCCAAGTCGCGCTGGAAGTCGTGTTGCCCCTGTGTGAATGGACTGTTAATGATAGCGGCGTGTGCTATTATCAATGGCATATTATTATCGCGGTGCGCCGGGATATCATGTGTTGCGCTTATTCGTGCACCGGTTCATACGCTCAATTAAGCACCAATTAAGGTCTGAACCGACGCAGCGCATTCATCTTAGTAAACGACCCCCCAAGTGAGCCATCGATTCTGCTCCTTTTCAGTCTTTTTGTCTAACGATATTTTAGACTTAATGTTTAAATTCCCCCATGTGGATTGGCTAGCTAATTCTGCTGGAAGTCTGTTCCAAGCATCAACTACTTTTATTAAAATAATACTTTCCAAGATTGACATTAAAGTAGAATTGAAGGCAAAACTTTTTTTTTTTCATTTTGGAGGAACCCCTGTCTTACGTTTCTGTGTCCCATTGGGGAGCTTTACCTTCACTTCCTGTCCCATAGCCAAAGCAGGAAGTGAAATTCCTGCAAATTAAGTGTCACCAGAGCCACCAGAACTAGTATCCTCTTTAGAAGAACTCCCCTCTATTACATTTCTGGGGACAACCCAATTTTGGATTTTTTTTAAACTTTCACTTATAGTCAACAGGACAACTAGAGAGGGTGGATCTTCCTAATGGAAGCACAGAAAACAATAAAAACCTCACAGGGGGTCCACCAGAGCTAAAATAAAAGATTGCCTTTAAATTAGGTATCACTGCATACGTCCTGTCGCATTACTACTCCTCCGGTCTCAGCAGTAGGGGGGCGTCACCATAAAGAGTTATAAAACAACTAACATAGTGTAATACCCTTTATTGAATGAAGTCACAAGCCCCTCTACAAATCGCACTTACATTAGCAAAAAATCATACAAGCATGTCAGCAAAGCTTCAAACAGAGCTGCTAGGGCTCTACCTCACCAACGTCCGGCGCCGTGACGGTGCAGATAGGAAGGTGAGACCCGGGATGAGCCAGCTGGTCTGTGAAGATAGTAGTATTTGCGTAGCCACGCCCTGACGCGTTTCGTGGATAAGTCTTCAGAGGGCGTAGCCACACTAGATGAAAGCTTGCATTAAATAACCTGGGCGAACGGACCCGACCAATCAAATGGCCGGATTCGTCAACAACAACTTCGCCCCGCCTACCGGCACCGCAACGGCGGCTAAATGTATAATCACAACAAGGGTTGCTATGGCAACCTACAGCATAGTCGCGTAGCAGATGCAGCCAATGTTGCTCCTCTCTTAACACAGTTTCCAGGCTTAATTACTGCGCTTTATTGCTGGACACATTACTGGTCCTGAGAGGCATACACACACATAAAAAAGTAAAAAAAGCGTAAAAAGAAATAAATTAGCTTTAGACACACTACATTAACCCTTTAATTGACAGAAAGGCAGGGGCGAAGTTGTTGATGACGAATCTGGCCATTTGATTGGTCGGGTCCGTTCGCCCAGGTTATTTAATGCAAGCTTTCATATAGTGTGGCTACGCCCTCTGAAGAGGTATCCACGAAAAGCGTCAGGGAGTGGCTACGCAAATACTACTATCTTCACAGACCAGCTGGCTTGTCCCCGGTCTCACCTTCCTATCTGCACCGTCAGGGCGCCGGACGTTGGTGAGGTAGAGCCCTAGCAGCTCTGTTTGAAGCTTTGCTGACATCCTTGTATGATTTTTTGCTAATGTAAGTGCGATTTGTAGAGGGGCTTGTGACTTCATTCAATAAAGGATATTACACTATGTTAGTTGTTTTATATCTCTTTATGGTGATGCCCCCCTACTGCTGAGACCGGAGGAGTGGTAATGCGACAGGACGTATGCAGTGATACCTAATTTACAGGCAATCTTTTATTTTAGCTCTGGTAAGCATCCATCCTTTGGGGTGAGCACAGGGTGCAATCGGTGCTGGTGTTAGGATCTGGTCGGCTGTGGTTGTCTGCGTCCCTGTGGTGGATCCCTCTTCACATCCTTCTCACACTCCTCTGCTGTTTGCTGCTGCATTTTTACGGACATTGATGGACTGTCACTATTATTCTTTTAATATGTTTTTTTAAAAGATACATTTTATTGACCTATATAGCTATATATTAGTCCACAACTTTCTGATTTATGCAGCTGCTTCCTCATACTGTGTCAGATGATTGGTAATGACCATTAGTTAAGTGTGTTCCCTGGGAGGTGTTACTAACTGTATGGGGGCTGGGCTGACTGGAGGAAGAGAGAGATCGCTTTTCCTAATTACTAGGAACAGAGGATCTCCCTCTCCTCCCCTTTTAGAATGGGGATCTGTTTGCTTACATTGACAGATCCACGTTCTGCCTCACCGTGATCGATGGTGACCGGCGGACATCAAGTCCGCCGGACCCGCTGGTTGACTCCCCCACTCGAGAATGGGCGTGCGCCCACAAATTGGCGTGTTTTTTTTGAAATAACAAACATGTTATACTTACCTGCTCTTTGCAAGGGTTTTGCACAGAGCGGTCCCGATCCTCTTCTTCTGGGGTGCCACGGTTGGGGCTCCTGGCTCCTCCTCTTCATCGAGTGCCCCCATGGAGAGCCACTTTCCATGGGGGCACACATGCGGGCGCGCTCCCGAGTCCTGCTGCTGCGTCCATTGACACAGACAGCAGGACTCAACCCCGCCCCCGACTCCCGTGTCACTGGACTTGATTGACAGCCAATGGCTCCCGCTGCTATCAGTGTATCCCATGAGGACCTGACACCCCATCTGGAGCTGGAATGAACGGGTTCAGGTAAGAAAAAGGGGGGCCGAGTGGGGCAGCTGCAGCACAGAAGGTTTTTCACCTTATTTCACCTTTTTGCATAAAGACTTTACAACTCCTTTGATCTTCCAATTAGGCACAAGCTAAAATATTGGAAAGACAGAAAGGCAGGGGCGAAGTTGTTGATGACGAATCTGGCCATTTGATTGGTCGGGTCCGTTCGCCCAGGTTATTTAATGCAAGTTTTCATCTAGTGTGGCTACGCCCTCTGAAGACGTATCCACGAAACGCGTCAGAGAGTGGCTACGCAAATACTACTATCTTCACAGACCAGCTGGCTTGTCCCCGGTCTCACCTTCCTATCTGCACCGTCACGGCGGTATGCAGCTGCTTCCTCATACTGTGTCAGATGATTGGTAATGACCATTAGCATCATTGTTTTGACACATTTTTATATTTATGTTTTATGCAGATTATATTTATATTTATATTTATATTTTTCTTTGGTGCTTTTTTTCTCTAGGTATTTATTATTTTTTATCCCCGTAGTTTGGGCGCTGTTTATATTCAGTTTATTTTAATTGAATATTTTGTATCTCTATTGATCGTTACCGTTTAGGTGTATAATAGCAGCCCCCCCCCCCTTTTTTTATTTATTATTATTATTTTTGTGTTGCTTTTGCTTTTTCTCTGTGAGCGCTGGGTTCAGAAGTAATTACTATTTCTGATTCTTGAGCATATTCATGCTGTGTTTATGCCTAAAGCAGCCAGCAGGAGAATAGAATAATGGCCGTGGTGGCTGTCTGGGACAGAAGAGAAGATTAAAGGTCTCTCTCTCATTTTCCCTGGGTGGGAAATACAACCATGTTTTACATTGTACGTTCCCATACACCATGTGCCCTATAAAAGGGGATGGGCATTAAGATGTATATATACAGAGTAAACATCTCCAAAATCTTGATATACCAGATATGTGTGTGTCAGTGTAAAGCAGGTAGGTCAGTGTATGTCAGGTAGGTCAGTGCGCGTCAGGTAGGTAACACTCCCCCCACCCCTCCCTGGGGTTGGGCTCGGACTCTGGGCTGAAGCCCCTGGTCTTTTTGCCACCTAGCAATGCCCCTGTTCACAGCCCTATCTATATTGTATCTCTTTTTGGGGGCAAGCCAGCACTAATATGTCATTCACACAGTTAATCAAACGTATACTTAATATTCAGTGTGCGCTCCTATTTCCCATCCTCCTCTTATCCAAAAATATTAGCATTTAACTAAAGGGTTATGTGCTATTCCATACATCAAAGATATACAATGCGTTATTTACCTAAACATTTTATAAAAAGTAAATTATATTAATAAAGTGGTTTGTGCTAAATAATATTGCACCTCCTAATTTTTTACATTTCATTTTGCATTGGTACATATAGTGATTTTTGGCAGGAGAGTTTAGAGGCAGAAAAATAGCCCTCGGCCAGTGCATCCAGGAGCAGCAGAGCTTGGGCAGAAAAAAATGTTTGATGCTACTAAAAGGCCTAAATGCTAGACGCGTGTATTTCTTGATCATTCATTCATTTCAATGGCCAGAATAAATTATTTATTCTGGCCAATAAAATTATTTAATACCCAAGAGCTTGACGCTTGTAAACGCTTTAGACACTTTTACAAGCGTCAGGTATTTTTTCTGCAAAAATGCGTGTGCATGAGGTCTTAAAGGGTTCAGCAATATGTTCAGGGTTTGAGAATTATCTGCTGGGTTCACAGAACCAAACTTTGCTCAGTTCGATCATCCCTTTTTATCAATAGTATAACATGATTAAATAAAAATGCATGAAATATTTATATTTGATTCAAAAAATAATAATAAAAGTAAAACTACATATGGCAATAAAAAAAGTATTTGTGTTTTTGTTATATATTGATCAATCAAATTGTCACAGGCAGCAAATAGTCATAGGACCCACCCTGGGCATGCAGCTGCTTCACTGCATTGGTCCAATAGGACAGCTATAATCGAGAAACAACACTTGTCTGTTTTTAGTGTCACTCACAATTATAAACAAGATGTTACCCAATCATTTCTTCAATCTCTAATGTCAGTCTGCACATGCCACTTCAAAAAAGACTGTATATTGTTGAAAGACATATCTGCTCACTGTTCTAATCTAGTAATAAATGAATTATGTAGTACAACAGAAACTGGCTAAATCTTCTGTTACTGCGCACCGATCTGATCTTTGCACACACAGATCCACCATAGTCAGACACATCGATATCAAGTAACTGGTACCTGACCTTATTTACTTGTGCAGTTATACTGTTTTGAGAATCATGGTAACCAATTTTATGGACCATACACTCTCCAGCAGACACAACAAACCTGTGCCCTGTCAATGTGTATAACACAGACCTGATTGATTTTGTCCCATATTTGGGCCAGGAATGATCAGTCAGAGAAAAAAAAAAAAAAAAAAGCAATTGACCTCCATCTTCCAGGCCATCTCTTGAGGAATTTATCTTATCAGTAATCACACCGGGCACTGATCTGTTTTACCTTAACTTCCTTAATGCAGCTGGGTCAAGGAGAAATAAACATTGGGGGGTCTTCTTCCAGGGAGGAGTGCTTTATTATCTTCTGTAATTAGTTATATAGGTATACACACACTTAAGGTTGTATATTCTGTTACATTTACACTCATGTTTTGCCCATCCTCAGATAATGTATATCCTGTTTTCCATACCACTAGAATTCAGCTGCTTAAAAACTGCATTAGCTCATGCTAATTAATGGTTTGTTTGATTTAGTAGCCCTTAAAGGGATTGTAAATTATTTTTATTTTTTTTAAATAACAAACATATTATACTTACCTCCACTTTGCAGTTTGTTTTGCACAGAGTGGCCCGCCCCTCATCTTCTGGGGTCCCCCAACGGCGCTCGCGTGTCCTCCCCGCATCGGTAAACCCCTTAGGAGAAACGCTCTCCCTGGGGGTTTCCGTGCGGGCACGCTCCCGAGTACAGCATTTGCGTCCATAGACACAGAATGCCGGAACTCTGCCCTGCTCCCCTGGCACCCACGTCATTGGATTTGATTGACAGCAGTGGGAGCCAATGGCTGTGCTGCTATCAATCTATCCAATCAAGAACCGAGACCCCGACCAGAGAGGGTGTGCATGTCTTCGGCGTGGGAACGAATGGGATCAGGTGAGTAAAATGGGGAGGGGGGGGCTGGGGGGCTGATCAGTGACAGCAGTCACGAGGATTTACAACCCCTTTAATGAAGAATAGCCAGTGTAGGTATATACCATTAACAAAGTACCAGTAGCGTATTAAAAGATAATTCTACCCAAAACAAGTATTTAATTGTTGCTGGGATGCAAAGCTAAAGGATAGAAGTGGGGTTTATTTACCAAGATAGAGAATTATGTTCCAATAAAGATCTTTATTTTTTTTTGCGCAAGTTTAAATGACTTTACTGAAAGCCCAGTGGCGGCTGCTGAAGTTTTAGGGTGGGGCGAGACTCCACCCTAGACCCCGCCCCAGACCCCACCCTTCCTATTTAACCCTTCCCACTTCTCATAGACCCCACCCCTTATTGAATCCACCCACTCCGTCCCCTGTATTCCACTTGCTTCCACCCATAGTGTCAAAAGTATACAGCTCAGCATCACAGGACAGAGTATATAGTCCCAGCATCACAGGACAGAGTATACAGCCCCAGCATCACAGGACAGAGTATATAGCTCAGCATCAAAGGACAGAGTAAATAACTCAGCATCACAGATCATGGTATATAGTGCAGCCCCACAGATCATGGTATAGCACAGCCTCACAGATCATGGTATATAGCACAGCCTCACAGTTAATGGAATATAGCGCAGCCTCGCAGATCATGGTATATAGCGCAGCGTCACAGTTCGTGGTATATAGCGCAGCCTCACAGATCATGGTATATAGCGCAGCCTCGCAGATCAGCGAAAAAAAACAGAAAAATTACACTGTTAGCACTGATTTGTAATTTTCAGCTGGGAAGATCTGTTTACTCATCCAATTCCAGAGTAGCATATCTTTCAGTTCTATGTGAAAAAAGCAAACACTGTACTGACCAGCTAATGTGATACATTTTTTGCATGTCATTATATACAGTATAGATATTGCTATATGATATCAAATTAAACCCCACTTTTCCTTGCTTATATTATCTGCCAATAACTTAGTATACAGTCTTCATTACGTGGTTATATTAAATGTTATTTCCCCCGGTTTATGAAATCCTCATGTCAGAGCCTCCAGTAAGGGTGCCATGGGAATGATAAACTGTTATCGCAGTTGGTGCATCCTGTTTAAAATCATGGGACCACTCATGTACTGCTTGTTAGGAACAATCAGAGTAAAGAGCCTCCGAGGTTACATTCGGTGGGGCTTACTTACTTAGCTCCGCTCGGGCCGTGTGTTCCGCGGAGCTGCTGATGTCACTTTTGGTTTATCACAGGCACAGGGAAACCGGAAGTGGCATCATAACTCGGGGGGAAAGCACCGCCCATGTCCTAGAGCAGTGCCAATCTGAATCAAAGCACCCGGCCATAGTGATACTACGGGCGCCGGGTGGAAGTATTTTGGCGCAATCGATTGCGCCACAAAGCAGGTCAAAAGCCTGCAAATGAAGAATATCGTCTGCAATCTCATAAATTACATATACGTCGTGCTTCCCCTCGTGTCCGGCGCCCGAACACAGTTCACTTAAAGGACCTTTTTTTCAATTTTTTTGTTTTTGTTTTTTTGGGACTGCCTGGGGGGGGCAGTGCCCCTGTGTCCCCTATGGATGGGCCGCCACTGGTAAAGCCATTTCTAGTTTTCTGAGCATTCAATTTGTTAAAGCATATCTAACCCCAGGTTGGTCCCATGATGTGGCGGCTGTGTTATGCCGCGTACACATGATCGAAAAATGGCGCCAGCAAAACTCAGATGAGAGCTTTATGATGGAAAATGCGACCGTGTGTATGCTGCATCGGTCTTTTGCTGGCAGAATTTCAGCCAGCAAAAGATTGAGAGCATGTTCTCTATTTTTCGGTCGGGAAAAGTTCCTATCCGAAAATGCGATCGCCTGTATGCCATTCGGACGTGCAAAAAATCACGCATGCTCGGAAACAATTTAACGCATGCTCGGAAGCATTGAACATCATTTTCTCGGCTCGTCGTAGTGGTGTACGTCACCGCGTTCTTGACGGTCGAAAGTCCAGAGAACTTTTGTGTGACCGTGTGTATACAAGACAAGCTTGAGCGGAATTCCCTTTTCTTTAGGGTCACCTGAAGGGCCAGTAGAAATCTTGGGGTTACATACAGCCTACCCGACAACCCCCCCCCCCCTACCTTCTGTCATGTAGGGCACACAAAGTAGAAGAATGAGGTGGCACGTACAGTAATGAATGCAGGTGTAAAACTTGAAGGTACTTAAAACATGAGCCCACATACAGAGTTGCAGGGATCCGATGTATGTAATGTACATAGTACAGGGATCAGGAATGGGTAACATACAAAGTGGTTGCAATGCTCTGCAGGCCCCAGTGGAAACATTTAATACATTCACGTTTTTATTAATGTGGGGGGTATTTATTTGTTTTTTTTAAAGGTCAAATTTACCTATCAAGTACAACCCTGTGGTCAGAATTATGATACGCATGATACATACAGTCATGTAGAGTGTAGAGGTCAGGATTACTTAAAGTAGAATTTAAGTTGCATGCCACTTGCCTTAAAGTGCAAGTATGCTGTGCATGCTTGCATATTATGGCAGACTCACTTGCCTGTTTTGCCCTCCTCTAGCAATGATATGTTCCTTGCTTCCCTTGTCACTTCCTCCTCCAGCGCCTGTATCTTTTACCCTGTTTACCATGTTCCTTGGCAGTTGGCACTACTCTTGGGCTATTGGATGGCACATGGGCCACAGGCAGCCTACACTGAACATTTGCCTGCAGAAACAAGGCACAATCAGTCACTGTGCCAGTTAATGGCTGTGATCTCAGCTGTCATCAGACACAGCACAGATCATAGACACAATGTAAAGAGCCTATCTGAGCAGTATACAGTATATCTTTATACCATGGAAATTAACAAAAGGGAAAAAGCGTAGACCTAACATTTACTGTATGTCATAGTACAGAATGTAGACATGTACTTAGGCCTTGTTCACATGGAGCATACATACCCGTACACCTGTGCAAGGCCGTGATTACACAGGAGTGCATATTTGTTTTGTGCATCCCCGTTCTGGCAGTCCCATTTCTGTCAATTGGGACGCAGTGGCTTCATGGAAACAGCCACTGCTTCCAATGTGAGATCCATGCAGGCAAACACGGCCTTGCACGGGTATATGGTTACGTATGCGCTGTGTGAGCGAGGCCTTGTAAACGCGGTTATTTGTACGCCGCCATAAAATGTCAGCACCTGTAGCCAGGCTATTATTAATAATTGTCTCTGGTGCTACAGAATGTAATAGCCAGGTTATTTTGGTGTCATAGTTTGGAAGATTTCGAATATCAGTTTTGGAGAGTAACTACATTAAGCATGGTTATGATAGTTAGTCTTGGGGACAGGGATTAGGGGATTAAATATAACAAGTTAAGGTTAGAGAGAGAAATACAGTTAAAGTGACAATAAACTGTTTAAAAAATATATAGTACATATTATTAAAATGGTTGTAAAGCCTTAAAGCCTTGAATGGTCTACTACAATCCTAAGCAATCACTAACCTTCTTGATATGCCCCAAAAGCTTTTTATAATGTAATATTGCTCCCCGTAAACCCCCTTCATTGGCAAGCACAAGGCAGCAGGTAGGCATGTACATTCTCTTCTAGTGCCATTATTTATGAAAAGGCATGTGGCGTGTATTCATCATGCATGTATGATTTATATCAATAGAAAGGGCATTGCAACATGCATTGAAAACAATCAACAGCGCGTTAACGTGCATTGATTTGCAGTAAAGTGTTTTCATGTGTTTTCATTTTTCTATGTCAAACTCACCAGTCAGAAAAACACAAATGTATGAATCCAGCCCAAGTAGGTTTGGTGTTAGAGAGTTAATGGCTTAGCTTAAGGGTTTGGCGTGTGGGTAGGATAAACTAAGTTTAATTGGAACTATAGTCTGAAAATGAAGTCCTGATAGATTACTTCAGGCTGGCCCCCTTTTGCAGGTTTAGCTATGTAATGCATGTGCATTAAAAATACACTAAGTGCCTATACTTCCTAAAATCCAGTAGACATGTGCGCCGTCAATAAATTTGTTTCGTTTTTGTTCCGTTTCGTATTATCCATTAATTCGTATTTTTGTTAGGTTCGTAAACTTTTCGTAACAATTACGAACCTTCGTTATGATGAATTTATGATTATGAGGGGCTCCCACCATCCCTGGGCTGTGCTGACTTCCTGGGTTTTTAACTTCATCATAATGAATAATCGTAATTAACGAACATTCTTATTTTGTCTGATTCAGTCTCCCTGATTGGTCAACAAAACACCAGTCACGTTTCCGTTAACGGAATTTGGATCCGAAATTCGTAAACAAAATTTTGTATTTCGTACAAAATTCGGAAGCATAACAATTCGTATTTCGGATCCTCCCGAATATACGAATTTATGAATTTACGGAACTTCGTACGAATTTTCAATTCGTATGAAACTAATCGCACATGTTTAAAACCCAGCAATGCACCCTGCTTTGCACATTCTTAGTTGCTCTCTATATTCAGGACTGTGCCTAAAATCAGAGTCACCAGAGACCAATCAGCTGACAGCTTTAGGATTTATAGCTGCAGAAGGGAGTAATGCCGCGTACACACGGAAATTCCGTCGGAAAAATCTTGGATGTTTTTTCCGACTGAATTCCGCTCAAGCTTGGCTTGCATATGCACGGTCACACAAAAGTTCTCTGAACTTTGGACCATCAAGAACGCGGTGACGTACAATACTACGATGAAAATTAAGTTCAATGCTTCCGAGTATGCATCGAATTGTTTCTGAGCATGAGTAGGAATTTTGCGTGACGGAATTTCTACAGACGATCGGAATTTCCGATCGTAACTTTTTCCGTCAGAAAAATAGAGAACCTGCTCTCAATCTTTTGCTGGCAGAAATTCCGCCAGCAAAAATGGACACACGGTCAGAATTTCTAGACAAAAGCTCACATCGGACATTTGCTGGCAGAGTTTCCGATCGTGTGGATGGGGCAAAAAAAGCAACAGAAATGGCACAGACTGTGCTGAGGGAACAGAGATTAGGAGAAGGGAAGACAAAAGCAGGAAGGGTGGCAGGACAAACTCTGCCACCAAGGAGATACAAAAGAGTTAAACTTACTTAGCTCCTTGATATTCTCTCCTTTCTCCTTCATTGGCAGATCTGTGAACCTTAAGCACTGTAAAGAGAGAGAAAGGGGGGTGAATGAGAGATAGAGGGGGTGAGAGAGAGGGGACGAGAGAGAGAGAGAGAGAGAGAGAGAGGGGGGGGTGATAGCGAGATAGGAGGTTGAAAGAGAGGGGATGAGAGGGAGGGGGAAAGACAGAGAAAGGAGGTGAATGGAAAAGGGAATAGAGAGAAGGTGAAAGAGAGAGAGGGTGGTAGGAAAGATGGGGTTGAAGGGGCGAGAGAGCGAGAGAATGGGGGTTGAAGGGGTGAGAGAGAGAACAGGGTAAAAGAGAGGGGATGAGAGAGAGAGAAGGGGTGAGGGGGTGAAAGAGAGAGAAAGAGGGGGTGAGGGGGTGAGTATGTGGGGGGCACAGCATAGTACATTACATGGGGGGGGGGATTGCACAGTACATTACATGGTTGGCACAACACATTACTCGGTTGGCACTGCCCAATACAGAACATTACAAGGTAGGCACAGTACATTATATGGTGGGCACAGCACATGACATGGTTGGTACTGCACAGCACAGTGCATGGTGGGCACAGCACATGCACATGGTGGGCACAGGACCTAATATGGTGGCCACAGCACATGACATGGCAGGCACAGCTAAGCACATTACATGGTGGGCACTGCACAGCACATTATATTGTGGGCACAGCATATTATATGGTGGGTACTGCAAGGCACAGCACGACATAGTGGGCACTGCACATTACATAGTGGGCACTGCAATGCACAACACATGATATGGTGGGCACAGCACATTGCATGTTGGGCACTGCAATGCACAGCACATGACATGGTGGGCACTGGGCACAAGAGAGCACATTACATGGGGGGAAGCAGCAGTCTGTCCCCTAGCACAATAATTACACAACACCTCCCTAACAAATTTACTAACCTTATCACAACAGCATGGGAGATGTCCTTCCTCCCGGGCTCCTGCTGGTTAGGACAACATCAGTGCCCCTCCCCCAGACAGCTCCCAGACACTGAGGATCTGTGTGAGTGTAACAGATCCTGTGATAGGAGTCAGGGCATCAGCAGAGACAGGACTCAGCTGCAGTGACTAACACTTGTCTCCTCCATGTGTGCAGTGCACAGAGGGCTCCTCTTCCTTCAGGGAGGCACACAGATATTGATAAGCCACTAGCATGAGCCTATATTGAGGGAGGGGCCTGAAGCTGCAGCTCCACTAGCCCCTATGTTAATCCGGCCCTGACAATCAAGGCTGGAAATGCACAAATTTTAATTACAGAAAGAGACATTTTTTTTTTTTTTTTTTTAAACAATACGTTTTTATTTATTTTGAGGAACATCATGACAGCTTATCAGTGACCTTTGACATGTCTGTAAAGGTTTTAGTAACAGTAGTTATAAAATGCATAAAAGAAAGTAAGAAGACAACATAAGGGGAGGTTACCAAGTAATGATATAACTCTTGATAGCCAGATCCCGCCTGCCCCAAATGGGTTCAAACTGCAAGAAGGTAGGGATGGGCCCGGTGCTCGATGCGAACCCATGTTCGCATCGAGCACCGGGTGTTCGCTCGCTCGGCGAGCCCAGAACTATTTTGGCCGCTCGCATCACGTTCGTGTGATGCGAGCGGCACCGCAATGCATTGCGGCCGGCGCGGCCGGCGCAGTGCATTGCTGGCTGATGATTGGCCAAGCATGCACTGTGACCCCGCATGCTTGGCCAATCACAGCGCCAGAAACTCGAAGAGCCATAATTGGCTACAGGCAGGATGCCTGTAGCCAATTACAGCTCAGGGGCTTTAGTACACGCCCCCTCTTATAAAAGGCCGCCACGCTGTCGGCGCCGGTCACATGCTGTTCCGGCGTAGATAGAGCAGGATCGTTCTGTGTCACTCTGCTAGATTTAGTTAGAGAGATTTACTTAGAGAGATTGAGTTAGATAGATTCATTTAGAAAGATTGATTTAGAAAGAGGGGCTTGTAGTGTGTTCGTGGCAGGCAGGCACTGGCAGGCAGTGGCAGCAAACAGAGCTCTTATATTTTGTTCCCAGAAGCACCTATAGGACTTGTAGTGTGTTCATGCCAGGCAGGCAGAGCTCCTATATTTTGTTCCCAGAAGCACCTATAGGACTTGTAGTGTGTTCGTGGCAGGCAGGCAGAGCTCCTATATTTTGTTCCCAGAAGCACCTATAGGACTTGTAGTGTGTTCGTGGCAGGCAGGCAGAGCTCCTATATTTTGTTCCCAGAAGCACCTATAGGACTTGTAGTGTGTTCGTGGCAGGCAGGCACTGGGAGCAAACAGAGCTCCTATATTTTCTTCCCAGAAGCACCTATAGGACTTGTAGTGTGTTAGTCCCATCACACAGAGATCATATATTTTGTTCCCAGAGGCACCTATAGGACTTGAAGTGTGTTAGTCCCATCACACAGACCTATATTTTCTTCCCAGAAGCACCTATAGGACTTGAAGTGTGTTAGTCCCATCACACAGAGATCATATATTTTGTTCCCAGAAGCACCTATAGGACTTGAAGTGTGTTAGTCCCATCACACAGACCTATATTTTCTTCCCAGAAGCACCTATAGGACTTGAAGTGTGTTAGTCCCATCACACAGAGATCATATATTTTGTTCCCAGAGGCACCTATAGGACTTGAAGTGTGTTAGTCCCATCACACAGACCTATATTTTCTTCCCATAAGCACCTATAGGACTTGAAGTGTGTTAGTCCCATCACACAGAGATCATATATTTTGTTCCCAGAGGCACCTATAGGACTTGAAGTGTGTTAGTCCCATCACACAGACCTATATTTTCTTCCCAGAAGCACCTATAGGACTTGAAGTGTGTTAGTCCCATCACACAGAGATCATATATTTTGTTCCCAGAGGCACCTATAGGACTTGAAGTGTGTTAGTCCCATCACACAGACCTATATTTTCTTCCCAGAAGCACCTATAGGACTTGAAGTGTGTTAGTCCCATCACACAGAGATCATATATTTTGTTCCCAGAGGCACCTATAGGACTTGAAGTGTGTTAGTCCCATCACACAGACCTACATTTTCTTCCCAGAAGCACCTATAGGACTTGAAGTGTGTTAGTCCCATCACACAGAGATCATATATTTTGTTCCCAGAAGCACCTATAGGACTTGAAGTGTGTTAGTCCCATCACACAGACCTATATTTTCTTCCCAGAAGCACCCATAGGACTTGTAGTGTGTTAGTCCCATCACACAGAGATCCTCTATTTTCTTTGCAGAAGCACCCATAGGACTTCTAGTGTGTTAGTGGCATCACACAGAGCTCCTATATTTTCTTCTCAGCAGCACCCACAGGACTTCTAGTGTGTTAGTGGCATCACACAGAGCTCCTATATTTTCTTTGCAGAAGCACCCATAGGACTTCTAGTGTGTTAGTGGCATCACACAGAGCTCCTATATATTCTTCTCAGCAGCACCCACAGGACTACCGACTACAATGGCTGGAAGACCGCCAAGGGGAGGCAGAGCGTGCAGAGCCAAGAACACAGGGCAGGCAGGCTCTGTTTCTAGTGGACGTGGCCGTGGACGTGGTCGTGCATCGTCATCAGCACGTGGCCATGGGACACGCGCGTCTTTGTTTTCGGCAGCTGGACATGTGGAGCCGCATCATGCTGAAGGCTTGGTAGAATGGATGACCAAGCCCTCCTCATCCTCCTCATCCTCTCTCACCCAGGCTCAGGGTACTGGCAGAGCAGCTGCCAACGCGTACTCAATGGCATCATCAGCCACCCCTTCCCTAGACCCACCATGTCCTCCTGAGGAGTCCCCCGAACTCTTTGAGCACAGTGTTGGGTACATGCTCCAGGAGGATGCCCAACGATTCGAAGGCTCGGATGATGATACCCAGCTTGAGGAATCTGGCAGTACTGTTCCACCAGCTGCAGCCTACTGCCAGGTTTGCTCTAGTGGTGAAGAGGGAGGGGATGATGAGGTCACTGACTCCACGTGGGTGCCTGAAGGGAGAGAGGATGAGGAGGAGGACGAGGAGGAGGAGGATGCGGCGTCACATGTCCAACGAGGCAGGATGCCCCCTGGAGGCCAGGTAGAGGCCAGCACAGCAACTGTACAACACCGCAGAGCTCCGCCTGTGCAGGGCGCTGCCTCTGCACGTTATCAGAAAAGTTCTTTGGTGTGGGCCTTTTTTGAGACGAGTGCATCAGATCGCACCACTGCTATTTGCAATATTTGTCAAGCGTATCTCGCGTGGCCAAAACATCAGCCGCTTGGGCACCACAAGCATGACCAGACATATGTCGACCTGCCATGCAGCTCGTTGGCAGGCACACATAAAAGACCCACACCAAAGAACTAAGCGGACCTCTCCTTGCTCCTCATCAGCTGGGATCTCCATCCCCACTACACCTTCAGTCCTCTCTGAAAGCTGCTCTGAGAGGACTGAAGGTGTAGAATTAGGTGTGTCACAACCAAGTACTTGCAGTACACCGACGTCCGATTGCAGCAGGCAAATTTCCCTGCCCCAGCTGCTGGACCGTAGAAAGAAGTACACTCCCAGCCATCCACATGCCCAGCGGTTGAATGCTAGCTTGGCTAAATTGCTAGCACTTCAACTGCTGCCTTTTCAGTTGGTAGACTCGGCCCCCTTCCGTGAGTTTGTTCAATGTGCGGTTCCTCAGTGGCAGGTTCCCAAACGCCACTTTTTCTCATGGAAGGCGATTCCGTCTCTCTACCGGCATGTGGAAGGCAATGTCCATGCCTCGCTGGACAGGGCGGTCAGCGGTAAGGTGCATATTACCGCTGACTCATGGTCCAGCAGGCATGGACAGGGACGGTACCTTTCTTTCACGGCCCATTGGGTCACTCTATTGGCAGCTGGGAGGGATGCAGGACAAGGTGCAGTAGTGTTGGAGGTTGTTCCGCCACCACGCCTCCAAAACGCTACTACTGCTACTGGTTGTGACACACCTCTCTCCTCCACCCCCTCCTCTTCTTCTTCCTCCAGTGCTCTGTCCTTGGAACCAGCGGTGCTCCGTAGGCGTACAAGGGGCTACGCAAGTACGCAGGCAAAAAGATGCCATGCCGTGCTTGCGCTGGTGTGTTTGGGGGACAGGAGCCACACTGGGCCAGAGGTTCTGGCAGCTCTGCAGGGGCAGGCCGAGAGGTGGTTGACGCCACGTCAGCTTAAGCCAGGAATGGTCGTTTCTGACAATGGCACCAACCTCCTCTCCGCCCTGCGACAGGGGCAGCTCACCCATGTGCCCTGCATGGCTCACGTCCTCAACCTGGTGGTGCAGCGGTTCTTGGGCAGGTTCCCAGGCTTACAGGATGTCCTGAGGCAGGCCAGGAAAGTCTGTGTGCATTTCCGCCGATCTTATAATGCCAGTGCTCGGCTGACTGAGCTGCAAAAGGAGCTGAACCTGCCCAAGAACCGCCTAATATGTGACATGCCCACCAGGTGGAACTCAACATTGGCCATGCTGCAGCGACTGCACACGCAGCAGAGGGCCATCAATGAGTACCTTTGCGACTACGGCACCAGGACAGGGTCAGGGGAGCTTGTTTTTTTTTCCCCACGTCAGTGGAGCATGATCAGGGATGCATGCACTGTCCTCTCACCATTTGAGGATGCCACGAGGATGGTGAGCAGTGACAGTGCATGCATCAGTGACACTGTACCTCTTGTCCACCTGTTGGAGCATACGCTGCGTGGGATAATGGACAGGGCACTTGAGGCAGAACAGAGGCAGGAAGAGGAGGACTTCCTTGCCTCTCAAGGCCCCCTTTATCCGGACAGTGTTCCTTCTGTCCCACCCATCACACAGGAAGAGGATGAGGAGGAGGAGGAGGAGAAGGGGGAGGATTGTGTGAGCATGGAGGTGGAGCGTGGCACTCAGCATCAGCAGCAGCAGTCTTTTAGGGATGATGTACAGTCCCAACAAACCAGTGGACTTGTACATGGCTGGGAGGAGGTGGCTGGCGATCATGTCATCCTCAGTGACCCAGAAGACTCCGGACCGAATGCCTCAGCTAACCTACGCTGCATGGCCTCCCTGATCCTGCAAAGCCTGCGGAAGGATCCTCGTGTTCTTCGGATCAAGGAGAGGGACCATTACTGGCTGGCCACTCTCCTTGATCCGCGGTACAAGGGTAAGGTTGCGGACCTTATCTTGCCGTCGCAGAGGGAGCAGAGGATGAGACATCTCAGGGAGGCCTTGCAGAAAGGTCTGTGCAACGCGTTCCCAGAAACTGGGAGGTTACAAACTCCTGGTCCTGGGCGACGAGTTGCTGAGGCTTCGGTCAGTAGCAGAAGGAGCGGTGGGGAAGGTTGACGTCTGACCGATGCGTTCAGACAATTTTTTAGTCCGCAGCCCCAAGGTATGATCGGTTCCAGCAACCATCGCCAGCGTCTGATATACATGGTGCAGGAATACCTTGGGGCAAGGTCAGACTTGGACACCTTTCCCACCGAAAATCGTCTGGTTGACTGGGTCCTGAGGATGGATCACTGGCCAGAGCTTGCACAGTATGCAATTGAGCTACTGGCCTGTCCTGCCTCCAGCGTTCTTTCCGAACGCACATTCAGTGCTGCTGGAGGATTTGTCACTGATCATAGGGTGCGCCTGTCCACCGCCTCGGTTGATCGACTGACCTTCATCAAAATGAATCAGTCTTGGATCACCACCAGCTACCAGGCACCTGAGGCGGATATAACCGAATAATTTATAATGTCACATCCCTTCAAGACTGCCTATGCTGATGCTGAGTGACTGTCCTCTTATGTTCACTGACTATCCTCTTCCTCCTCCTCAATGATCCATGCCACCACACCAGTGCCTAAGGCACAATTTTTCAGCCCCTGTTTAACAGGGGCGTGTACATACAATTTTTATAAAAAAATGCTTCGCAACACGTGTGACTGCTGTGCTCCAAGTACAGTATCTGTGAGGGGTTGCAGTGTTGTGGCACCAGCACCAGTGCCTAAGGCACAATTTTTCAGCCCCTGTTTAACAGGAGCGTGTACTTACAATTTTTTTTAAAAATGCTTCGCAACACGTGTGACTGCTGTGCTCCAAGTACAGTATCTGTGAGGGGTTGCAGTGTTGTGGCACCAGCACCAGTGCCTAAGGCACAATTTTTCAGCCCCTGTTTAACAGGGGCGTGTACTTACAATTTTTTAAAAAAAATGCTTCGCAACACGTGTGACTGCTGTGCTCCAAGTACAGTATCTGTGAGGGGTTGCAGTGTTGTGGCACCAGCACCAGTGCCTAAGGCACAATTTTTCAGCCCCTGTTTAACAGGGGCGGGTAATTACAATTTTTTTAAAAAATGCTTCGCAACACGTGTGACTGCTGTGCTCCAAGTACAGTATCTGTGAGGGGTTGCAGTGTTGTGGCACCAGCACCAGTGCCTAAGGCACAATTTTTCAGCCCCTGTTTAACAGGGGCGGGTAATTACAATTTTTTAAAAAAATGCTTCGCAACACGTGTGACTGCTGTGCTCCAAGTACAGTATCTGTGAGGGGTTGCAGTGTTGTGGCACCAGCACCAGTGCCTAAGGCACAATTTTTCAGCCCCTGTTTAACAGGGGCGGGTAATTACAATTTTTTAAAAAAATGCTTCGCAACACGTGTGACTGCTGTGCTCCAAGTACAGTATCTGTGAGGGGTTGCAGTGTTGTGGCACCAGCACCAGTGCCTAAGGCACAATTTTTCAGCCCCTGTTTAACAGGGGCGGGTAATTACAATTTTTTAAAAAAATGCTTCGCAACACGTGTGACTGCTGTGCTCCAAGTACAGTATCTGTGAGGGGTTGCAGTGTTGTGGCACCAGCACCAGTGCCTAAGGCACAATTTTTCAGCCCCTGTTTAACAGGGGCGGGTAATTACAAATCTTGATCTAATAGTTCACAGCAGGGCCCATTCCTGCGCCCACCAAGAGTAACTATGAGGGCCTACAGTCTTGTGGCAACACCGTCCACCACCACCGCCAAAGGCCCAATTTTTCTGCCCTGTTCATCAGGTGCTTGCAATTACAAATCTTGATCTAATAACTCACAGCAGGGCCCATTCCTGCGCCCACCAAGAGTAACTGTGAGAGCTTACAGTCTTGTGGCAACACCGTCCACCACCACCACCACCCCCAATTTTTCTGCCCTGTTCAACAGGTGCATGCAATTACAAATCTTGATCTATTAACTCACAGCAGGGCCCATTCCTGTGCCCACCAGTCTTGTGGCTACACCAACATCTAATAGGGCAAATTTCTGCAGAGTATATACGCCAGGCCCCTACTTTCAAACATCCAACTTACAAACGACTCCTACTTGCAAATGGAAAGAGAAAACAGGAAGTGAGAGGAAATCTACCCCTAGGAAGGGAAATTCTATCCTGTTAGATTTAATTTGGGAAAAAGGTATCTCCTCTCTACTGATACTTTATCACCAATCCTTGTTTCAATTAAAACCCCACTTTTTCCAAAAACATTTGTCATTGGGACGGAAAGTGAGGTGACATGTTCTGAACAGATGTGCAAAGACAGCAAATGTTACAGGGGTGATAACCCCTCCCTATGTTCTCCAAAAAGCTTAAAAATAGATTTTTTTGGGATGGAGCTACACTTCATAATGTACCTGTTCAGATTCTACTTAAGAACAAACCTAAAGCCGCAAGTGGTTTTAAATGGCTTCTTTTTTTCCTTTACAAATGTCATTTTGTGCAAGGACAGTTCTAAACACGGGAAACACATGCCACTTCACAGGCATACTTTAGACACCCCCCAGGTACCATATTTAAAGGAAAATTTCACTTTTTTTTTTTTTTTCACTTTATGCATCATTAAAATGACTGCTCCCGAAAAAACGTTAGTTTTTAAAAGTTCTTTTTGCATTGATATATGTCCCCTGGGGCAGGACCCGGGTCCCCAAACCTGTTTTATGACATTAACATGCATATTGGCCGTTGTAATTAGCACTTTTGCTTTCGAACGTTCGCGTCCATTATAACGTATAGGGTTCGAAAATTCGCGCGAACTTTCGGTCCGTTCGAAGGTTCTGGTGCGAACCGAACCGGGGGTGTTCGGCTCATCCCTACAAGCAGGGATTGACTGTCAAGTTAACATTGACAACAAGGATCAAAAAGAGTAGTGCTAGGTGACAAGCTACACCAAGATCTCATATTTTGTAGAAAATAGTATCAGAGACATATTGTTTTTGAGACCAAGGAGAGAGGGAAAGTTTCCAATAAGGAAGTAACTCCGGGCTTCAACAAAATGGTGGCCTCCAGCAAGAAGACTAGGAGCAATGCTGGAGGCAATTTACAGCACACACTAATTTTTGTAGCATAATTCAGAACGTGGAATAAATGTTCTTTTATCATCATTGTTGAACTGCTATGGGTAAAGTTCCGATTTGAGTTTTAAAGGGTTAATTATAGGGTTACGTTTTAGGTTTCAATGTTAGAGCCATGTCACAGCAGTGGACCTGTCAGTGTCAGCAGCTCGCAAGCTACAGGATGACTAAAGAGCACTTATCTGCTGCTATAGCATTGCTTTTGCAAGTTTCTTGGCCAGTGATGGAGCAATGATCTTTTGGTGACCTTTTTGGTGGTGAGCTGCCATCAGCAATAGGAACACTAGTGTAACATGAGCCTTAGGAGGTTGGTTAACTGTTACTGGGCGATTTTAGAGAGTAAATTAGGTTAAAGTGGTTGTTAACCTACTGTGACATTTTATATAATTCTCTGTGTCTTGTTATGCTAGGTGCTCCTGTCACTGGGTTTTATTAAAAAAATGCTGTCTGTACCTGATTTCAGAGTGCCGCTCGGCGCTTACATGACCGGCCATTTCTCTCCCCTCTCGATCGGACAGCTAGAGCGGGAGGGGCCGAGATTCCCCCACTGACGTTAGTCGGGACGAGAGGAGGAGAGGAGAAGAAAGCCGGCCGGTCACGTGAGCGCAGAGACAGGAGCACCTAGCATAATGAGACACAGAGGAATATATAAAACAATAAATGTTTTTTTTTAGCAGCAGAAGGGAAGGGGGCGGGCACTGACACAGAGCAGACAGGCAGGAGGGGAGGGGGAGAAGGACAGAGGAGAGACAGGAGATCTACGGATGATGGAGGCACATAAACTGACCACGACATCAGGACTCAGCAGCCATGAAAATTTGTGGTCAGTTTACAGGGGGAGGGCAGAACCAGGCAGGATCAGCCAGGTATTTCAGGTGTTACAGGGGGCCAAATTACACAGCACAAGCACTGTGCTGTATAACATGCTTTAAAGGAACAGGATCCAGTTATACTGGGGCAGGTAGATCTCCGTCAAGGGTGAGGAGACAGATCTAAGAACTAATTATGAACAGCGATCGGTCTCCTCCTCCGGGCAGTCCCATCCCCCCACAGTTAGACACACTCCCTAGGACACACATTTAACCCCTTGATTGCCCCCCTAGCGTTAACTCCGTCCCCTTCCCTGCCAATGACATTTACACAGTAATCAGTGGCTATTTTTAGCTCTGATCGCTGTATAAATGTCAATGGTCCCAAAAAAGTGTCAAAAGTGTCCGATCTGTCCGCCACAATGTCGCAGTCCTGCTAAAAATCGCAGATCGCCGCTATTAATAATAAAAATAAAAAAAATGCCATAGATCTATTCCCTATTTTGTAGACAATGTAACTTTTGAGCAAACTAATCAATATACACTTATTGCGATTCTTTTTACCAAAAATATGTAGAAGAATACATTTCAGCCTAAACTGAGGAAGATATTTTATTTATTTTTATATTTATTGTAGCAAAAAGAAAAAAATATTGTTATTTTTTTCAAAATTGTCGGTCTTTTTTTGTTTATAGCTCAAAAAATAAAGACCGCAGAGATGATCAAATACCACCAAGAGAAGGCTCTATTTGTTATATTGTATAATGTTTGTTTTTTTTTTTCAAAATTGTCGGTCTTTTTTTGTTTATAGCTCAAAAAATAAAAACCACAGAGGTGATCAACCAAAAAGAAAGCTCTATTTGTGTGCAAATATAAGGACATTAATTTTGTTTGGGTACAACGGCGCACGACCGCGCAATTGTCAGTTAAAGAGACGCAGTGCCGTATCGCCAAAAATGGCCTAGTCATTAAGGGGGCAAATCCTTTCGGTCCTTAAGTGGTTAAATAAAGTAAAGTAATAAAAAAAAGTAATTATTAAAGTAAATACAAGGTTAAGTTAATGGTAAAGCTGGCTATATGCTGTTAGTTTTCTTTTTGTCCAGCCTGATCAAACAGATTCCTCCACCCAAATAAACAAGGTGATTGGCTGCAGCCACTGATCATCTGAAAAATGTCCAACATGTCCTTTCGACATGAGTGAATTAAATAATTGACTCCCGTCAAGCGAGGAAGCCCACACACTGATTGAAATTTGATCAATTACTGCTGGTCTTTCCGTGTTAGGTGAAAGTAAAGCATTAACTTACAGTAGATCTAAACCCAAGTTGGATGACATTTAGTTTGCTAAAGCAATGTGTATCATGACCAAATGCCATGTTTTTTAAAATTCAAAAATATTGTTTTCACCTATATTTCATTGTTCGTTGCATTGCAGTGCTGTTGATCTCCTCCCAGCCACGTCCTGTCTACATGCACTCACCCCAACGTCAGCTGCACATCATTGTTCTGGACACTAATGCCCCGTACACACGGTCGTAAATTCCGACCACAAAATCAGTCTGATTTTTTCCGACGGATTTTGTCCGACACTGGTGTTGCATACACACGGTCGGACAAAGTTGTCGGAAAATCCGATCATTCTGAACGTGGTGACGTTCGTTGTGTACGACGGAACTACGTAGAGGCTAGTAGCCGATAGCTTTGGTCTCGTAATTTGATCTGAGCATGCGTGGCACTTTGTCCGTCGGAATTCTCTGCACACGATCGGACAAAGTCCGATCGGACTTTGTTGTCGGAAAATTTGAGAGCAGGATCTCAAATTTTTTCCGTAGGAAATTCCGACGGAAAAAGTCAGATGGAGCCCACACACGGTCGGATTTTCCGACAACATGGTCCGATAGGACATTTTCCGTCGGAAATTCCGACCATGTGTACGGGGCATAATAGTGGGAAGGATGGACCATGCCTGTGCAATATATGTTCGCATGGCCACTTGTAGTGTCCATCAGGGGCACATGTGACAGGGTGACAATGCAGTAGAGGATGAGGACCTTGATGTCAGGATCACCAGGTATTCTTTTAGTGAAAGCTGCACATTTAAAAAGTTATAAAAACAACTTTTTAAGATGCATTAACATGTTAAAGCTTACATGCTATAAGCACTACTTTATGTGATCATTTTAAGGGTCTGATTAAGCTTTTGACTACTTTCACACTTATTCAGTCATCATTGATTTGCACACACCTTTTTTATGCGCAGTGGGGCTTGAGCATTTTTTGTTTTAGCAAATAGCATGCTAGTTACTAGGAGGAGGTGGTTGTTAGGTGAGAAATTGCACATTATGTGTGATTTTTAGGCATTTTTCAGGCACTTCTATTGAAGTCTGTTGGGGTCAAGAACATATGCTCATGCCCCAAAGAAGCTCCTGTACTTTTTAGAGTGTTGAGAGACAGCACAAGGATATCTGCTCATTGAAGCAGCATGTGGTTGCAGGACAGTCGCAGCGCATCCCTATTCACTTGAATGGGTCATGTTTGGTGGCAGTACTGCCTGTCACATGTGACCTGTGGCATAATGTTTGTCATTTTGCCTGTGACCATAGGAATGGGTACTAACATGACCAGCAGCTGAGTGGTCTAGAAGGGGGCGGTAAAAAGCTGTTTTTGATGCCCTTTGCATGCCTGTGCAAATGAGGCCTCAGAAATGTAGCCAGTGGGCTTAGCCCACTCTACTCCAAAACATTATTTTATTTTGGATGGAACTTATATGTCCTTTTTATCTCACTATTAACAGGTATTTAGTTTTCTGTACCATTCATTTCTTAGGAAATTCCACAGGATAATCAGGGCTCATGCAGACAGGACATTTTAATTTCTCCTCCGAACACTTACTCCCGGCAGGAAAAAGCTGCTTAAAAAAGTCCCTAAAGCCTCGTACACATGATCAAAAAAACGTGGAATTTTGTCCTCCTGCTAATTGTTAATTGTTGTGTTAGTAGAAGTTTGGTGAGTGTTGATTCACGCTTTTCATTTCCCACATTTCATTTTGCACTTTTCAGTTTGCGCTTTTCAGTTTGTTTCTGAACGCCCGTTCGTCAACCAGACATGTTGCGGAATCGAGGAAATAACGTGTTATTTATTATTAGCCTTGGAGTTATTGCTTTGACATTATTTTTTTGGTTGAATAATGATTTGATTTGTTATATTTTCTATATTTTTGGATGCATAGAATGCACTTTTTGGTTAAGTTCTATTGGCAGATAGGATGTCTAATTTTATTGGTTTTCTTTTTTTAATGCACAATAAAAAAGATTGTGTAGAATAATACTTGGCTATGTGATTTACTTCAAATGACAGTTTGGGAGTTGGCAGTTACATTTAAAAAAATACAATGTAAAATTGACAAGGGACACCAACATAGTTGTATCTTTGATCTTATAAACTATGGGATAATGGTGTTGTGGTAACATTAGGATGTTAAGAGGCATATTTTGAGTTTGACGTTTAGAGGCAGAAAAAAAAAACCCTTCTGGTTTGCGTTTCTGAAAAAAATGTAAAACTCTCCTAGACTTGTCTAAACTTTGTACAAAAAATGCTCTATATGAACGTTTTTTAATACCAAGAGAACAGACGTTTTTTAAGCCCAGTGGGCATAGAGCCTAAAGCCGTGTATTGCACACGCATTTAGACATGTTTAGACATGTTTAGGCATATTTATGCGCATCAAGCGTTTGAGCATTTTTTGGTTCCATTGGCTACAATTCATTTGTTCTGGCCAGTGGAATGAATGAACACTCAAGTTTTAAATGCCTCTAGCATTCACTCATGTTTGGATGCGTTAAGGCGTGTTAAGCATTTTTTCTAGCCCAAATTTTTTTTTTTCATCCTGTAAATGCCCCTCTTCTAATACACCTGTGAACGCCTACGTGTGCATGGACAAATAGGCTAAAATAGAGGTGCTTTTTACAGGCTGAAAGAAAATGCCAGGAGCCTGTAAAAGAGGCATTTTTAAGCCCTTAAATGAATAATGATACCCACATGCTTAAAATGTATCCATATATAAAAAGTAAATTACTGTTACAACTTGATATTTGTATGTATCTCTGGTGTAACAAATACACCCAATACATACACAAAAGCAGCATCAAAGAGCCAAATCTATGTTTATTTTTCCTATAGTTTACAAGTGGAGTGTTTTGTGCTGAAGTATGTGCTGAACGGAGAGAAAAGTGACCATGATAAGTAAAGGGATGTTATCTGTGCTGGAAGAGCCACCAAGAGGCCAGCAGGAGCACAAATGTGCAACATAGCAATCAACAAGGCCATTAAATCCCCTCACATCTCCTGTGTCTGCCACTTAGCTTCTCAATGATTGCTGATGTTTTGGCTTGGCAGCAGGCAGGTTGGTAACGCTGCACTGGGGAAATGAGTGCTGAAGCAAAATAATGCTTTACCAGGATGGGTGTCTGTTACACCAAGATCCACTCTGGCGCCAGCAGGTATTTTACATGCTTCCCAAAGGGGACAGCTTCCACTAGAAATCAAGGTATTTATCCTAAGCACACTAAGAACACTCCACTAAGCTGTTTGCACCTCTTCTGCAACCTTTACTGATGAGCTGGACTTTTCCTTAATTGCCATTATTGGTGTAATATATATATATATATATATATACACACAGTATCAACATTATATATATATATATATATATATATATATATATCAATATATATATATATATATATATTATATATAATGTTAAAGTGGACCTGATGGGTGCACTGCACAAATCTCGGAACTCATGCACATGGACAGTGAGGCTGAAAAAATACAGTAGCCTAAAGTCACAATGTTCCACACCTAGGGAGCTGCAGGTGGAGTATACAGCCGGCTATAGAAGTGAATACTGTATGTGTTTGTACTCGGATATATGCAGATGCTTTCGTGCATTCGCATAACACACTTGGGCAAATTATGTATTCCCATAAAGCATAATTTCTGCGTTCAGGTAATACCACATACAGTATGCACATGTTTACACCAATGTACAAGAGCATCTGCGTATATCCAAGTACAAACACTTACAGCCATTCATTTCTATGCCTGGGTGTTCATACCACTTGTGGCTCATAGGGCACAGAACAACATCAGGATTTTTTTAAGCTAGTGTGTTTTTCAGCCTCAAATGATCCTCACGTCCTATGCAAAATTTTTTTTTTTTTTTTTGATTTTTACTTCTTGTAATTTCTGGGTACTGGTGAAGTAGCCAGAGCCAGTTGTCCCCTGGAAAGGTTACATCACAAGCGCCTTACAGGGAGATCTTGTTTCTAAGCTGTGAGATTTTGGGGGAAATGCTTTTTCTTTTATTATACTGACTCTGCGAATGCTCCTTCAGTGATCTAGTGTGATTTTTGCATTGTTTCTATGCTGCCATGGCTAATGCTAGGGCAATGTAGAAACCATAACAAACTGCACCAGATCTCATAATATGTATGCAGGAGATCTGATGCAGCCTTCATTAGTAGACCACTGATAAGAGCAAGAAAAGAGCCTACCCTTAGTTACTTTTTTTTTTTAATGGTGGTGCGCTGGGCCAGGAGAGAAGATGGGCAGGAGGGGGTGGCTGCCCTGGGCGCAATTGTTTACTACAGGGATGGGGGCGCCCTTACCCTAAGCCTAAGGGAAGGGGGAGGCACAGTTTGGCATCTTTGCCCTGGAAGCTGGATGACCTTGTCCCAGCACTGGTGGAGCGAGAAGGGGAGCACATGCAAGACGGATCATTAGCACACTGGAATATAAGTAGTAAAGAAGCCTGCAGTAAGTAAACTTGTTTCACTTAAAAATATTTAAATGCCTTGGCAGTATGTGGAGGGAGGACTTCATTTTAATGCACTCTTTCATCCACAAAGATAAGTGATATAGGTTATTATGAGTTTATAGATTTTCTATATGTATATACTGTATATATATTTAGTATATATACATGTATATTTTGCATTTTCTGCCAAATTTCAACGTAAATCTAAAATTTTCAGCAAAATTCTGCAAATTCTATGAAGTGCATAAGCAGAAGGTGAAATTAAGGTGGTTTTTAGGGCGTAATGGGCTTTAGATTGTAAGCTCCAAGAGCACAACCCTCTGATTCCTTTTGTATTGAATCGTATTGTAATTGTACTGTCTGCCCTCATTTTGGAAACTGTTGGTGATATATAAATCATGTATAATAATATTAATAAATAGCTCCTGGAGGTTATGGAATGGCCCTGCATTTGCCTTGTTATTTTATTATTTTTCCAATATAAAGATAACACAGACAGTGAAAAAGTAAAAAAAATGGAGACAGTCCCCAAATAAATACACACATTCAGGAAAAAAAAGGGGGGAACACTACATTATTATTATTATACAGGATTTATATAGCGCCAACAGTTTGCGCAGCACTTTACAACATGAGGGCAGACAGTACACGTACAATACAAATCAATACAGGAGGGATCAGAGTGCCCTGCTCGTTAGAGCTTACAATCTAGAAGATGAAGTAAACTAAATGTATAAGGGTGTGTTAAGGGTCATTTAGGTTAGTGTTTTTTTTGTACTAGTGTGTGTGTGTTCGGGTATTCACACAAATATACCCTTTAAATAAATATAAAAAAAGAGTAGAACTTTTAAGCAACTTTTGCCTGTTCATCTTAAAGCAGATCTTACAGTACATTGCAAGGTCTACTCAAATGGCCCGGACCCCCTCCCCCTTTACAAATAACTTAGGTAGGTGTGTAAAATGTAAAAAATAAATAAACCTTCCTTACCCCCACCTTGTGCATCATGGCGTCACCGTCCTTCCAGGAAGATTTCTGGGGAAATCAGAGCACCCCAGTCCATTGAAAGAGTGAGATTATGTATTCCCCAGGATCTCAGCAAAAATAGTGTGACATCATCCTCACCTAGGCACCACAGGCAGATGACAGGGGTGAAGTAAATATGAACCCTAACCTTTTCCTTTACAAGTACATTTTACACCTAATAGTAGCAGATTTGTGAAATGGTAGTGTGCCCGGACAGTGTTAGAAGACATTGCATTGTACTGCATATTCCACTTTTAAGAGCAAAATTTAGAGTTTTTACTTTGACAAATATTCGTGATAAAAGCAAATTTGCCCAAATCATTCTGATTATCTGTGATCACTAGTCTATATAATTTATCTCATAAAAAATATGTAGCACCCTTTAGTTAGGTAGCTGCTAGAGGTTAGATTTTTCTATAGAGTAGGGAAATTTAGGTAGGCCTAACTAGTGGCTAGGCCTGTTTGTTGTCATTCTAGGCTGGGAGTGGCTCAGGGGAAGGGCTGGGTGACTCACAGTTAGCATCCCCAAGACCTTACTCTTCTTTCCAGAAGATTCTGGAAAGAGAGGAGGAGAGGTGGAGCTGCCTAGGGTATTCTAAGCAGCCTTGACCAATCCTCAACTTGGATTGGCAGGGGATAGGTATATCCTTAAATACCCAGGGTCAGCCAGCTGGGGAGGAGTTGTCTGGTGGAAGAGATGGAGTAAGAGAGTCTATTGGGGCCTACAGATAGCTCCCCAGTCTGGGGGGGGGGGGTTACCTTGGGCCTTGGCTCAGGTGCAGCTAGGAGGAGAGAAGAGATCCTGGAACAGAGGCACATGAGAGAGCAAGAGGAAGACAGGGAGAGAGAGCACTGCTGAGAGACTCCAGGGAGGACAATTGGTTGCATCCAGGAGGGCTGGTGAGTAAGGCACAGTAAGGAGGACTGGGGAAGCACACCTGAGAAAACTGGGAGTTTGCAGTTTGAGATGGATGCAGAACCAGAAGAGTGGACTGTGGTAAAAGGGACAGTGGAAAGAGGCAGCTGCACCCAGAAGAGCTGGCAGGGCCTAAAGAGAGTTTAATGGGATCAGTAGCCGAGTTAAGGACAGTTAGCACCGGAACTATTTCTGCATCATAGGGGCCCGGGGCCCCTGCCCGCAAAAGGCAATTCACTGAGGCCTGGCTGAGTTAGTGTCAGGCCTAACCATGTGGTGCTAGCTGGTCTGGGAATCTGCAGCAAGTGAAGTGCTGGAGGAGTGAAGGAAAAGAGGTCTTAAAGCGGAGTTCTGCAGATTTTTTATTTTTTTTTAAAGTCAGCAGCTACAAATACTGCAGCTGCTGACTTTTAAAATATGGACACGTACCTGTCCAGGGCGCCCGCGATGTCGGCACCCGAAGCCGATCTGTCCCTCGGCTCTCGGGTGCTGCCGCCACCATCTTCCGTAAGGGAATCAGGAAGTGAAGCCTTGTGGCTTCACTTCCTGGTTCCCTACTCGCGCTGTGCATTCCCACTGGTCCCTGCTGTCTCCTGGGACCCGTGTGTCTCCCAGAAGACAGCGGGGGGACTGGTAGTGGCGCGTGGCGTGGGTATCTATGCCCCGAAGAGGGAGCATAATACTTGTATTAGACAGGTATCTGCTCCCCCCTGAAAGGTGCCAAATGTGACACCAGAGGGGGGGGGGATTCCGAAAAGTGGAGGTTCCATTTTTGTGTAGAACCCCCGCTTTAAGCAAGAGTTCTGCTGGAGCGAAGCCTGGAGTGTATATACGGGAATGTATATAGTAGTTCCAAGCAGGTTATGCTGAATTTTTCTGGGCATCCCATAATTTCCCATTCCCATTCAAGTTTAATCCCCTCAATAAAACAAAGCCTATGGACTGTTCTATGTCTGAGTGCCTGAGAGATGGATGCCGGGCTGGGCAGAAACCACTGCGGGGGCATGGCTGCAAATGTACAACAATCAGCTTTGAAAGCATTGCCATTACAGTCTTACAGAGAGAATAGAGAAAGCCAGGAAGCAAGAGTCCTTTATGGCAGTCTTCTCCAGCTTCAGCTAGGCAGAGTTTTGGGATTAGAGCAGCTTCATTGGAGGTCTAGCAGTTCACCCGTTCAAGCAGAACTGGCAAATGAGTAGCTGCGTAAAAGTGACTCTGATTTATTTGTATTCTGAAGAATAAAGGTCTTCTAGACAGCTATTTATTATCAGCCATTCCTGACATAGTGCTGATTCGCCAGATCAGAGCACCGAGAGGACAAGCTGCATAGCTGACCCCATCTACTTGTAGAGGATGGAGGAGTGCAGTGTGAAGAGCTATTAGTAGGCTGCATATGAACTCAATTAAAACTGTTGTAATTACTACATAGATGTTACAGTGGAAATCAAGATGAAATGATGATGTTACTTTTGGAATGTATAGGAAATCTATCTTGGGACAAACATAAGGGCTGCTAATACTGATTTCTTTCTCGGAAGGCCTAGCTGGCTTTAACTTCAATACTTTGAGACACTGACCTGAAACATGCATGCAGCAAGCAAAGTAAAATTTCCCAATATACATACTTATTGCAGGTGGGTAATTCAGAAAGTACTGAAGACACTGGGTTAGCTTGACATGTGCAGCGCAGTGCCTTAGTGGTTAGCACCCCTGCCTTGCAGCACTGACATTTTCAGTTCAAATTCCAGCTTTAAGCTACCTTGCAAGAGGTTTGCATGTTCTGCCTGTGCTTTCTTGGTTATTTTGCAAGTTCATTTGCTCCTGTCTAAATTGGATTTCGTATGTACAGTATGTAAGATAGGGGCTTTAGATTGTAAGTCCTTTGAGAGAAGGCACTACTGTGAACCTGTGGAGGCTGGTGCTCAATATTTTTTTTTGGGGGGGGGGTGTGGAAAACAAACCTGCCCCTTCACTTGCACCAGCCACCACACCAAGTCCCCCCCCCCAGGGGGACACATGGGAATCAGAGGTGGTGTGGGCTCCTGGAATCTGCCCCTGGCCCCTCACATGCTCCCCCCAGACGGATCGGACACCTTCCATGTCCAGCCCCCTAACTCCCCTGTGTGCAGAAGACAGACAGGAATTGGAGGTGGTGCGGGCTCCTGGAAGCTGCCCCTGGCCCTGCCGCTCACACTAGCCCCCCCTTGTGGACAGATCGGACACCATCCATGTTCTTACCTTAGGGGGAGGTGCTGGTGATCCAGGATAGGGCTCCTGGAAGTTGCCCCTCCACCTGCTGCAGTTTACCGTGACACCGGGCCATTGCTTTATTCTCCCCGCTGAACATGAAGTGGGTCCTAAGACTCGCTGGCCAATCGGGTCTCAGAACTTGATTGGCTGGGAGGACAATCAGAAAGACAATAGCGAATATTAATTTGCTATTGCCACACATCTGGGTGGGCTCAGGGCGCAGTAAGAGAACTAGCTTTTAGAGAAGTAGAGGTCCACAATGGCTGCTACCATATTTCCTAAGTACACAATTCCCTTCAGAAAGAAAAAAATTCAAAACAATAAATCTACTTTAAACTGCTGCCCTCCCAAAGCTCCCTGTTAAACCACATACATTTTAATATAGATCGCACTGTAAATACCTTTTATTTTAAATTTGTACATGCAATTATGTGACCACACAGCTCCGCATCCTCTGTGTAATGTGTAGAGCCGACAACAGGAATTAATTAACTAGAGCAATGATGCCACCCTCTACTGTCCATTGCTCTAGGCATTATCAGAGCTGTTCATCTACACAGAGGAGTTGGACCATTGCAGGTATTTAGAATGCTATTTATGCTAAAATGTATTCAAGAGCAATGGGGAGGCAACATTTTAAAGTAGAAGTTATTGTTTAGCATTTCCTTCTACCTTGTATTTTAACGTGTATCTATAGCCATTTTTATTTTCCAATTTTTAGATAGAGTAGGAAAAGATTAAGATTCCCTTTTATTTACATGTTACTATTAGAGTCCTGGTTGGGGGATTTCACATCATGTGCTGGAGATGCAGCAGCCTTGTGAGTCTAAAGCTGGCAATAGATGGTTTGAAATTCAGTCTGTTCAGCAGGAACCAACCAAATTGTCCTCAGTGTGTGGCCCACCTTGTTCAACATGACTTGATCTTTAGATCTGTCAAACAGACAAGTTGAAACATTTTCTAAATAAGTGGCTGTAGCCGCTGATCAGTGTACTCTGACAGCAGCGGGAGCCACTGTCAGAATGCAACAGACCGTCAAAGAGAATACCTTCATCTACCTCAATTTGGATGGATGAAGGAATCTGTCTTTAGTTCCTTTGGCCGTGGGCTGAAAAAAAAAAAAACACCAATCATTAGCTTAACTCCACTCCTAGACAGTTGTCACTGTCCCAGTAAAAGATTTAGCCTCACTTTTTACTCTGATGACAACTATACATTTTTGATTTTGCGGTCACTTTTTGTCTTCCTGATAATTGTCAGCAGGACAAATTTTGTGGCTTTCCTCTGTTTGTACCCCCAGTCCTTTCCCTGGCTCTGGTTCCTGTAAATAGGTGGCTGGGCTTCAGTTCCCAGCTGTACCTCATCTTTCCTCTTTCCCCATGGGTTTGGAGGTTGGGGGTTCACCTGGCCACTGACACGGCCTAGAATGAGCCTTCCCTCTCCTCTCTCCCATTGTCCAGTCAATCCCTTGACCAAAGAGCGGAAGTAATGGAGGCTGAGCTGTGAAAATCAAACGATTTTCTGTACAGAATTTAAAGTAGAACTATAGGCAAAACTTTTTTTATTATTTTGGATAAAGTAATGGAGGGTTATAACCCCTGTCCTTCTTTTGCCATCTGTGTCCCATTTACCTTCTGATTTACCTTTACTTCCTGTCCCATAGCCAAAACAGAAAGTGAGTGGAATTCCCTGTAAAACAAGGGAATCCCTTGTCGTCGTATCCCCCCTCTACACCCAGGTCAGTAGAACTAGTGTCCTCATTGGATTATTTCTCCTCTATTACTTTTCTGGGGACACCCCAAAAATTGGGTTTTTTTATTTTTTATTTTCACCTTCAATGATAATGGTAAACAGGACAAACAGAGATGGTGAATCTCCCCAACTGGTACCCAGACAGCAATGAAAATCAAATAGGTTTTCTAATCCATTTCCATTTTGCCTAAAACTACAAAAAAAGTTGTGCCTTAAGTTATAATTTAAATCCTTTGGCGGATAAAACAGAAAGAATATATGTATATATGCTGTGTACCTAGCTGATTGGGTGGAGATCCACAGACACTACATTAATCTTTATCAGAAGATCAGTATACATATCAGATTTTTTTTCTTGATATCAATCTCCAGTAATCACTTGTAAACAGCACTTGAGGTGGGGAGAGCCAGTGCTACAAGCCAGTCAGGCCCTTCTGAATTCATACATTCGAATCATGCTGACAGTAGATAAAAGAGCAGTGTGAGAAAATGGACTAACTTGTAATGCCCCGTACACATGGTAGGATATTCCGATGGAAAAAAATCAGATCGGATTATGTTGTCGGAAAATCCGATCGTGTGGGCTCTAGCAGGCTTTTTCCGTCGGAATTTTTCGAAAAACAATTTTGAATCGAAAGATTTGAGAGCAGGATCTAAAATTTTCCGACAACAAAATCCGATCTGACTTTTTCCGATCGCGTGTAGAGAATTCTGACGCACAAGGTGCCACGCATGCTCAGAAGATATTTGGAGACGAAAGCTATTGGCTACTGGACTCTACGTAGTCCCGTCGTACGTTTTCTACATCACCTCGTTCGGAACGATCAGAATTTCCGTCAACTTTGTCCGACCGTGTGCAACACAAGTTTCGGACAAAATCCATCTGAAAAAATCTGACGGATTATGTGGTCAGAATGTCCGACCGTGTGTACAAGGCATTAGTGTGTTGCAGCAGCTTTACTGTCCATTCAGCAAGCTGGGGAGGAGGGTTGACTCAGGGTTGCTCACCAAACAGCGCAGGTGCTAGGATAGAAGTCAATGATCTGGCTGTGCTGTCTGACAGGGGTGGCTACACATCATTTGGGAATGAAATAAGGCCCCACATATGTTTTAAACTGTGTATTTATCTGCTTGTCTGGAATTCAGAATTATTCATTCTCAAACACTTGGGCTAATACTGCTGGCAGACTTAAACCATAACTCCCAACTGTCCCTGATTTTGAGGGACTGTCCCTGATTGGGTGCAATGTCCCTCTGTCCCTCATTCCTCCTCATTTGTCCCTCATATAAAATGCACTTTTTATCTTTCAAAAAGTGTTTTCCAGCGCTAAACCTTTCATCTGATTTCTAAATTGCTGCATTTGTAAATTCCAAAAGCCAATATAAAGGAATATTAGTGGTAAAAAAAGCACTTGTGGGTTTAACCAATCTTGTTTTTTGTAAAATTCTCCTTTAAGGGGGAGTGGCAAGGGGTGTTTCCTATGTCTACATACTTTTGCTGATAGATGTCCCTCATTCCCATCTCAAAAAGTTGGGAGGTATGCTTAAACTCCAAATTCATTTGAGACTAACTCCAGCTTCAGAAACTTTGAACTGCTATAAATCCTTTTACCCTTCTTATAGCATATTGGGATACTGATATATATTAAGGCTGATTTTCTAAAGAAGTTAAGAATCTTCACACAATAAAGTGTGTGAATATTCAATTCAATTATCCAGTCATGTTAAATTCCTGTCAATCTATTCCATCTGGGCATGACTGGATAACTGAAGTGAATGTTCACATAATTTATTGTGTAATGATTCGTAACTCCTTTAGTAAATCAGACCCATTGACTTGTAAAAGTAGTGGTAACATGATCACTGCGCTGCATATCGTCTGTGCAGGGATCAGTTCAGTGGATAGGACCCACTACATACTGCCTGCAGAGAACTACAGCAGGGCGGCAGAGACAAGACCAGCCTTCTGCAAAAGGCGATAGCACTCCACCTTCTGGCTGTAAATAGAATAAAATATGTAATCTTTCATAATTATCTGACTAAAATAATGATCAAATAAAATTTTGGGTTTTTATCCTGTTCATGGTAAATGAAGAGGAAAACGCATATAAAAATATCTATAGATGCTTTTACTGTACATGCTGATATTATCATTTTTTAATTGAAAAGGTATGAACCCTGAAGCTAATGCAGAAATCAATGAAAATTTATTTTCCTGTACAGTGGGGCTGTGCCCGCACTGCATGGATTAACTGTTTGTTTTGTCCAGGGGCGCAATGAAAGGCAATACTTACCTGATCCTTCGATCTTCCAGAAAACAGTGCTCCCCCATGTCCAGTGGTGAACTGTTCCTGCTGTCCTCACATCCAGAGCTGGTCTATGGGCATGCTGACTTCAGGAACAGTCCTTTTATAAGATTGCTAGAGTGCGAGGGGGGCAGGAAAGGCTGGGACCATTCTTGAGCTTGGAGGGTCTACAAATTAGGTAAGTATATCTCTGCTCTCCTCACTCCTAGAGAAAAACGAGCAGTTAACCCATGCAGTGCAGGCATAGCCCCACTGCATGGGAAAAAAAATTGAATGGAATTCTTCTTTAAACCTGATAGATAAAAACAGAAAAAAAAACAGATCCAGTGTCTGTGATTAGCTTGTCTCTGACATTAAGTCAAGTCTCTTAAGAGCAAAGCTACATTTCACTGTAGACCTTGATGCATGGATGGAGAGGCAGCTGGAACTGCAATCTGCACCTGTTTGTAGAATGATATACTTAAGTACTTGATATACAATCCCTACTGGTTAATTGGTCGAGTAGGTCAGTCCTTGACCATGATTTATGAGTAGAAAAGCATCAGGGCCTAGTCAGCAAGCCCCAGTCAAGTGTCATCCTCCCGCGGCAAGACAGTCTATCTGTCTTTTCTTGAAAGTTATTTACTGAAAGCCTAAATTTTAAGAGTTATGAGTCCCAGTGGGATCACATACATTTTTATTAAATATCTTAATGTATGGATAGCTCCATGCTGATAAGGAAATAATAACACATATTCAAAAAATACCATAGCTCTGCAACACGATGCCAACTGTGCAGTATAGAAGTTGGTGAAGTAAGTGAGGTACAATTGATCTCCAGGGGGATTTCTGTGTCATCACTTTGGAAGGATCACAGGAAACTCCAAAGCAAGCTTTATTTTTCTTCCTGACCATTCAGAGGACAAATACTTGTAAAATGAGGAAAGGGGTCATTAACGGGTGTCATTGGGAAGTGTCTCATCATGAATGCTGCAGTTAAATGACCTAAGTATTAGGTCAACCAATTAATAAAACCTAAAATGAGTATAATGAACATGCAAATGTATTCTATGAAAATAGTTTATAATGTCAGCCTTTTTAAAACATGTTACTTTGTGTATGCTGGTAGAAGTTTGTCCTACATTAAAGGTCCAGTAATTTATGAAAACAACTATACCCTATAATCTTAGGACCTACCCTTGCCTTCTGGCTAAATTGGGAAATTTCAATCAGTTCACCCATTTTTCTCTTATGTATTTACTTCCTGCTACCTAAACTTTTACCCTTTAAAACCCATTAATAAGTAGTGCTATTGGGAACTGGAGAAAGTGCAGAGAAGGGCAACCAAACTAATAAGAGGCATGGAGGAACTCAGCTTTGAGGAAAGATTAGAGGAACTGAATTTATTCACTCTTGAGAAGAGGAAAATAGGGGGGTTATGATCAACATGTTAAAATATACAAGGGGTCCATATAGTGAACTTGGTGTTGAGTTATTCACTTTACGGTCAACACAGAGGACAAGGGGGGACTCTTTGCGTCTGGAGGAAAAGAGATTTCATCTCCAAATACGGAAAGGTTTCTTCACAGTAAGAGCTGTGAAAATGTGGAATAGACTCCCTCCAGAGGTGGTTCTGGCTAACTCAGTAGATTGCTTTAAGAAAGGCCTGGATACTTTCCTAAATGTACATAATATAACTGGGTACTAACATTTATAGGTAAAGTTAATCCAGGGAAAATCCGATTGCCTCTTGGGGGGGATTTTTTCCCCCTGCTGTAGCAGATTGGAGCATGCTCTGCAGGGGTTTTTTTTGGCCTTCCTCTGGATCAACTGTTGGTATAGAATTGGGTATATTGGATTATACGATATTTTTTGTTTTTATTTATTTATTTATTTTTTTATGGTTGAACTGGATGGACTTGTGTCTTTTTTCAGCCTAGCTAACTATGTAACTATGTAACTATTGTGCCTGTCATTTGCAAATTTTTACTACATGGTGCAATAATTTTTTGTGCCGGATCAGCCACATTTGGGGGGTCAGATTTACTAAGGTGTATCCAATTGTGTAAAGGAAACGTTTCTATTTGTTTTTAAATTGCTCTGCACCTTATGAGATTTACATTACATTACATTTACATTATATTAAACTTTACTTGGTTAATTATAAGCCTGTGTTCACCTAAAATGCCCAAATATACAAATATACAAGAGATTAACAAAAATAGGAATGTCTCTATACCAGTGGTTCTCAATCTTTCTAGCGCTTTGATAAAATTTCCCAAGCTGTGGGGACCCCTAACAGTAAAATTATTTTCGTAGCATAGGTTGTCAGCACCCAAGGCAAGACAAGTAATTTGTGCCCCTAATCCATGGACATTTAGCGCTCCCTGGGTCCTTTCCAGTCGTACAGTATTAAAACCCCTTATGATACATGTTAGGATGTACCACTCTTTTTAAGTTCTCTTTTCTTCCCCTTTTATCTCTCTCTATCCTAATTTCTTGTTTTTTCCCATATCTTTCTTGTTCTTTCTATTATTCTTTGTCTACCTTTTTCTTTGTTCCTCCCCTCTTTTGCTCTCCCTTACATGTATTCTCTATTTTTATTCCTTCTCTTACTCCTTGGTGGGGGAATGGGATGAGTGGCAGTGCTGGTGGGGAGTTTGGATGAGTGGCAGTGCTGGGGAGTTCTGATTATCCAACTTAGGTGCTCTTAATCAAGGTCATCTGCTGATCTGAGATCTGTAGTGGGGACTTTTAATGGCAACTATAATCACAGGTAGTGTTACTCACTATGTCTCTGGCTTCACTGTGTCTCCAACTTTGTGGTGTCTCGTAGCAGTTACACCTATGCCGAAATCAGGAGATAGGGTCTCCTCCAGCCCCTCCCACTTCACATTCCTCACCAGTCAGCTGACCTCTAGTTTCTGCCCCCCAGCCATGCCCCCTGCCAGACCCAGCGATACAGCAACAACGGTTCCTCTGATCAGGAGTCAGCTCACTCTGAATTGCCAGTGGCGACTCCGCTGGGTAGAGCCCAGATCTGTATTCCTGCAATGACTCTATTCCTTCCTCCACCAGGGATGGCGCCAGGCTGTGTGGCTTTTTCTCTCTCTGATGGTGTTCTCTCAGCGCTGGGGTCCTGGGTGCCCTTCCCTGAAAGCTTTCCCGGGCTCCTGGCTTTCTCTCTCCCATTCAGCTGAGCATGCTGTGTGGGCTGCAGTTTCCGTGTTACAGTGGGGCTGCCAGTCCTTGGGACCACATGTCCCACAATCCTTTTCTTTGCTCCTTTTTTTTTTCTTCCCTGGCCGTTATGAAGGCGGGGGAAGAAATATAGTGCGCCGCTCACTAGTACAGCATCGCATGAGGAGGTGAGGGAGAGGGGAAATAAGAGCCCGCAGCTGCAGTGGCATCACTAGGGTTGGTGTCACCTGGTGCAGTAAAACATGGTATCACCCCCTCCACCAACTATAGTCGCCCTCAGTACAGACCCCACTACATTAAGTATAGACCCCCCCCCTCCGTCAGTGCAGACCCTTCACTAAGAATAAATACCTCCCTCAGGACAGACCCCCCGATCAGTATAGATTCCCAGGACAAAACACCCCCCTTTATCAGTATAGACCCCCCCCCCCTCAGGACAAACCTTTCCCCCCCTACATTAGTACAAACCCCCCCAGAACAAACCACCCCCCCCCCTCCATTAGTACAGACCCCCCAGAACAAACCACCCCCTCCATTAGTACAGACCCCCCAGGACAAACCACCCCCTCCATTAGTATAGACCCCCAGGACAACCCCCCCCCACATTAGTACAGACCCCCCCCACATTAGTATAGCCCCCCCAGGACAAACCCCCCCATTAGTATAGACCCCCCAGGACAAACCCCCCCTACATTAGTATAAACCCCCCAGGACAAACCCCCTACATTAGTATAAACCCCCAGGACAAACCAGCCCGCCACCCACATTAGTATAGACCCCCAGGACAAACTACCCCCCCACATTAGTATAGACCCCCTCAGGACAAACCACCCCCCCCACATTAGTATAGACCCCCCCAGGACGCACCCCCCACATTAGTATAGAACCCCCAGGACAAACCACCCCCCCACATTAGTATAGACCCCCCCAGGCCAAACCACCACCCCCCCACATTAGTATAGACCCCCCCCCCCCAGGACAAACCCCCCCACATTAGTATAGACCCCCCCCAGGCAGGACACAACCCCCCCCACATTAGTATAGACCCCCCAGGACAACAACCCCCCACATTAGTATAGACCCCCAGGACAACCCCCCCCCACATTAGTATAGACCCCCCCAGGACAACCCCCCCCCACATTAGTATAGACCCCCCAGGACAATCCCCCCCCCACATTAGTATAGACCCCCCAGGACAAACCACCCCCCCACATTGGTATAGACCCCCCCAGGACAAACCACCCCCCCACATTAGTATAGACCCCCCAGGACAAACCCCCCCACCCCACATTGGTATAGACCCCCCAGGACAAACCCCCCCACATTAGTATAGACCCCCCAGGACAAACCCCCCCACATTAGTAGACCCCCTAGGACAAACCCCCCCCACATTTGTATAGACCCCCCCCAGGACAAACCACCCCCCCCCACATTAGTATAGACCCCCCCAGGACAACCCCTCCACATTAGTATAGACCCCCCCCAGGACAACCCCCCCCCACATTAGTATAGACCCCCCCAGGACAACCCCCCCACATTAGTATAGACCCCCCCAGGACAAACCACCCCCCCCACATTGGTATAGACCCCCCCCTAGACAAACCACCCCCCCACCACTAGGCTAATTAAAACCCCCCCCCACACTGTGTTTGTGGGCGGCCGCGGGCTCCAGGAACCGCCCACCTGGGTGGCCACGAAAAGGCTGGGAAAGCGGTGCGGGCTTTAGGAACAGCCCAGGAATCAGTGACTCCCTAAATCATCATTTGACCCCCAGGTTGAGAACCACTGCTCTAGACTCTAGAAAATTGGTTGTTTGAATCAAACACGGACTCACATTAGTAGGACGCATGTTCATGTACAAGCATAAAAAACAGGAATAAAATCTGAAAGAAATTGACATCGCAGTTATATTCTTCTTTCCTCAGTCTTCAATCCTTCTTTTAAATAAATTAACATTTTTGATTTTTAAAAACAGCTAACATAATGGATAAAAAAAAAAAAAAGGTGTTTAAATAAATGGGGTATTCCCATGGGGCAGAAATGTCCAGGAACTTTTCCTACTTTTATGTTGTGATGGTGTTTGTACTTATGGACATACAAGCACCTGCACTAATGGTTGCAAAAAAATTCATGTATAAATATATTAGGATATGTGTTTTTTTTTGTTTGCCCATATGAACACTTTTGTAGTCTCCCTGGCGGTATGATTATGTCAGATTTTTAAATCTCAAAGCGGTACATTGTTTTGCATAGAAATTTGGCGTTTTATAGTGTAGGCCTGTAATTCTTAGTAATAACACACTTAAATCTGTCCAAACAAGAGTCTAATAGACATCCCGGGTATGATAAAGTTTGAAACACAAAATCATAAGTTATAATATAATAAATAACTATAAATAATTATAAAAAATAATAATATAATAATAATAAAATTAATTTCCCCATGAATCACTATCTCTCAGTTCTGCAAGTGTTATAATTTATTATCGCTGTTTTCTAGCTGGTCTAAAACCACTTTTGATGTAAAGGGACACTTTTTAGTTGCTATGGACAATCTCAAGTCTCCAGGCAGAAAGAATAGTATATATAATATAAAAGTGTATGCAGGGCACTGGACAAAGCACTAGGGACAAAAGGGATGTGAAATGAATTGATACAGTACACTGTAATCTTACAGAGTGCATTACTGTATGTGTTATGTATTTTGTACTTTTTGAATTTGCCGCCGGGCTCCATCCCCATGCATCGTGACGCTCGCAGGGAATGGAGTCCGGCACACAGAGCATCGGGGGGACACAGCGGGGGGACATTGCAGGATCCTGGTAGCAAGGTAAGTTACCTGGACCAGGATTCTGAAATGCAATCCCGAGTGTGGCTCTGGGTTACCACTAATGGTACTGAAATTTAACCCTGAGCTACACTCGGGAATACCGACAGAAGGGTTAAACAATGTTATTTTTTTAGTCCAGAATGCAACAAAGAAGGTAGGAAAACATATACAAAACACTATACATATTCTTTTCAAATCCATAACTTACACGTAATATTTTTAAGGGGGTGATACAGTTTATACCAGAGCCAAATTTGTATTTTAATACCATGTGTCATAATCCCCTCCCTTTAAAATGCCATTCTCAGACACTGATTGCTCAGACCATTGATGTATGACAGACTCCTTCAAGGATGGTCTGGTTAGCGATGTGGAAACCACAGACCTTGCAGAAAAGAAGATGTTTGTACAAACAGCACCTTAAATTATGTCTATTCAACACCTGATCATTTGTCCTCCATCTGCCAAATAACTTGTAACGAATGTAAATATTTATTTTCATAATAAAGAAATAAATTAGGACTGGGCATTATCAATTATTAAAATATACAGAATGAGTATACAGTCATTAAAATAGGTTTTTACTATCAACATTTTTGTTTTCACTTTTTCTGTGTATACTGTTAAAAAAATATATACCGGTATATATTTTTGTGTGAATCAAAAATGATATGAACATTTTAATATTTCCTTTGGGTGAGACAATTCTTACTACCCAAGCACAATTGTTGTAAAAAATACTTACCCAAGGGCATACGGTCAGGAATCTTGGTTTGAAATCAAATAGCGAGAGATTATAGTCCTTATGTGTGTGCAGAGTATCATAAAGTCCCTGCAAGTTCCTCTGTAAAATATAAAATGCTGATTTGTGTACCCCAAACTTCTAGGCACACATTAAAAGAAGAACCTGATGTCAGCTTACGCCCCTCTAATCATGACAATGCCAATTAGAATGCTATCGTTGGTGCTCCTGTGGGTTTTGTGGCATGGTTGGGGCGACTGGTTGTGCTCCAAATAAGAGCTGATTTAGAAACCATATTTTCACTTTGTTTGTATTGTTTCTTTAATGCACAGAAGATTGTAAAGTTAAAATTGTGCCCTGCCCCCATGAAAGTAATTTACCAAGGGGAATGGGAGTGAAGGGAACCTATATTTACTTCAAATATCCCATTGTATGGAGGAAAGGTTATGAACATAGGCAATTCTTCATCGCTTGATTGGATTTTGAAGCAAAAGGTTTGTTTCATTATAGTAAATATTGCTCAAGTCTGATATCACTACTGCTTTTAAAATGTACACCTACTTTTACTATGTACATTGCAAGATTTAACCACTTAAATACTGGGCACTTTCACCCCCATCCTGCCCAGGCAAATTTTCAGCTTTCGGCGCTGTTGCACTTTGAATGACAATTGCGCAATCACGCAACACTGTACCCATATCACATTTTTATTTATTTTTTTCACATAAATAGAGATTTCTTTTGATGGTATTTAATCACCACTGGTTTTTTTATTTTTTGCTAAATAAATGAATTTTGAAAAAAGGGTTTTTCTTTGTTTCTCTTATAAAATTTTGCAAATAAATAATCTTTCATAAGCTTAAAGAGGAAGTAAACCCTGATGGGTTTACTTCCTCTTTGCTTCCCTGCAAAGGCAAAGCATAATGGGCAACTATGCATCGCATAGTAGCCCATTATGTGTCATTTACCTGACACAGGAGCCAGCAATGTCATCGCTGTCCCCTTGTGTACGGAGCCTCCATCTTCTTTGTGTGTATCGCGGCTCCAGCGCTGTTTGCCGGAGCCGCGATGACGTCACTCCCGCGCATGCGCATGGGAGCCGCCACTCGCAGCATATAGCCATGAACAGCGGTGCCTGTCTTTTAGCAAATATCTCCTAAACCGTGTAGGTTTAGGAGGTACTTCTTGGACCTACAGGTAAGCCTTAATCTAGGCTTACCTGTAGGTCAAAGTGGTTTGTAAGGGTTTACAACCACTTTAAGGCCAAACTGTATTCTGCTTAATTTCTTTGGTGAAAATAACCCAAATCAGTGTATATTATTTAGTCTGTGTAAACGTTATAGAGTCCACAAATTATGCTATATACATATGAAAATCGATCAGTCCTGATGTACTGACAGCCTATATCATTTCTTGAGGCCTGAAAACACCAGAACAGCACAAATATCCCCCAAATTACCCCTTTTTGGAAAGTAGACAGTCCAGTGTATTTAGTAAGAGGCATGGTTAGTTTTTTGAAGTTGTAATTTTTTGTCACAATTTTTTGAAAAACAAAAAAATTTAAAATATAAAAAAATTCAACATTTTTTTTTACATACTGTCAACAGTGCACTACAGTGTCATCATATAACTGGTGTGGCAGTGATCAGGAACACTGACTGTTTACATTATGTAACAAAAGAAAATGTATAGTTTTTTTTTTTACACTGTACTACTTTGGGGATGTGATCAGGATTTTTTACTGAGTGACATGGATTTACGCCGGTTTTACTATTGTGGTTAGCTGTGATTGGCCACAGCTAATCACATGGTACAGATGGGCTGTGATTGGCCCTGTCTGGACCATGTGATCACTGTGACCAATCACAGAGATCAACACAATAGTACAGTACAATGTATGGAATGAATCAAAACCATTCATTGTGTACAATTGTCATGTAATCTGCTGTGATTGGTCACAGCGATCACATGGTACCTGCAGTGGCTTGTACACTGATCAGTCATACTCTGTGTCCAGTGAACACAGCAGGTGACAGATCACACTGCAGCATGACGTGGGGTGCGCGTGAGGCACGTTCCAGGAGGATGTCATATGACGTCTACCCGGAACAACCGTCATTTGACCAGGTCAGGATGTGGCAGGACAGGCACACGGACGTGCGCGCGTGCGCACACATGTTTCCCACAAGAACAGGCCGCACGTGGCAGCAGCGCATGAACGTGCGCAGTGACACACGACAGGCACGCGTGCGCATGCCCAGGCGAACCATCTTACTCTTCCTCTGCTGGTCCAGCTTCCAGGAAAGACTATTCCAGTTAATGCTATTGTGGACTCCGGAGCTTGTAGTTGCTTCATTGATTTAAATTTTGCCGCTCAGCAACATATTCCCTTGCGGCCAAAAACGCATGGACTATGCGTCTTTTTAGCTGACGGCTCACGTATCAGATCTGGGACAGTAACCCAAGAAACACCTCCTTTGCCTGTTACTTCCTCATCTCAACATAAGGAACTATTGACTCTTGATGCTATCACCTCCCCTTTGTTTCCGGTCATCCTGGGTCTACCTTGGCTCCAGGCCCATAACCCCCATATCAACTGGGTGTCCGGGGAGATCAAGTTTTCATCATCCTATTGTCAAAAGCATTGCCTGCCAGAACCTATAAGCACACCATCAACCCTACTCTGCATGAACTCTGATCAAGATGTTCTTCAGTCTGTACCTAAAGCCTATCACCAGTACCTTGATGTCTTCAGCAAACAGGGAGCAGATACCTTGCCGTTTCACCGCTCATATGACTGTCCTATTGACCTCTTACCCGGAGCTGCGATCCCGTTTGGACGTGTATTCCCATTATCAGAACGGGAACAAGAGGCATTGAAAGAATATGTCGATGATAACCTCAAGAAGGGGTTCTAAGAACTAAGAAAGATCACTCTCTCCGTCCTTGTGTGGATTATAGGGAATTAAATAAAATTACGGTAAAGAACCGCTATCCTCTGCCCCTCATGACTGAGTTGTTCCAGAAACTGAGATCTGCACTAATTTTTACTAAACTGGACTTGAGAGGTGCCTATAACCTGATACGCATTCGAAAAGGAGATGAGTGGAAGACGTCCTTTCGTACCAGATTCGGGCACTTCGAGTATCTGGTCATGCCCTTTGGGCTTTGCAACGCCCCGGCCACCTTCCAACATTTCATTAATGACGTGTTCCGAGATTTACTGGATATCTTCGTAATTGTCTACTTGGGCGATATCTTAATCTTCTCTGGGTCCCTTGCTCAACACCGAGAGCATGTCAGCATCGTCCTAGGCCGACTTCGCCAACACAAACTATATGCAAAACCGGAGAAATGTGAATTTGAGCAGCAGAGCATCCAGTTCTTGGGATTAGTCATTTCTACAGCAGGAGTTGAAATGGATCCCCAGAAGGTGTCCGCCATACTGGAGTGGCCTGTACCCACAGACAAGAAGGGGGTACAACGCTTCGTAGGTTTTGCGAACTTTTATAGAAAATTCATTAAGGGGTTCTCTGCCATAATCACCCCAATAACACAACTAACTAAACAAAACCTGCGATTCTGCTGGAACTCTGAGGCGCAGAGCGCCTTCGAAATGCTAAAAAAGCTTTTCACCTCGGCTCCTATCCTGAGCCATCCTGACCCGTCCTTACCCTATATCCTTGAGGTGGATGCCTCCGAAACAGCAGTGGGGGCAGTTGTCTCCCAACGGCAAGGGGTTAAGGCCTTAATGCACCCTGTGGCCTTCTTTTCACGGAAACTTTCTCCAGCAGAGAGAAATTACGATGTAGGAGATCGTGAACTACTGGCCATCAAAGCAGCACTGGAGGAGTGGAGATATTTGTTGGAGGGCGCTAACCATCCCATACTAATATATACCGACCATAAAAATTTAGAGTATTTAAGAACTGCCAAAAGACTGAAGCCACGACAAGCTCGATGGGCTCTATTTTTCACTCGTTTTTCCTTCCATATAACGTACCGACCTGGATCAAAAAACACAAAACCGGACGCTCTATCCCGTATGTACGATGATCCCAAGGACTTATCAACACCAGATACCATCCTACCTACAGGGAACTTCCTACTGTTGCAAACGGATCTCTTGTCCCAAATCAAACAGGCTTCCAGGAACATGCTCAGCCCCCCCGGAGTCATGCTAACCTCTAGAGATGGTCTGCTTTGGAAAGAAAACAAAATTTTTGTTCCTGAGAATGTGCGAGTTGGGGTCTTGAAGATGTTCCATGACCATCCGCTGGCAGGCCATTTTGGCAAACATAAGACCCTTGAACTTGTACGCCGTACATTTTGGTGGCCTGATCTAGAAACTTTCTGTAAGAAATATGTGAACTCATGCTCTGTTTGCATTCAGAACAAGACAGCAAGAAGTAAGTCCTGGGGCCTGCTGAAACCTCTACCCATTCCTGATAAACCATGGAGGATGATCTCCATGGATTTTATAGTAGAACTTCCACCGGCCGAGGGATGCACGGCAATCTTTGTAGTAGTGGACCGATTAACCAAGATGGCTCATTTCTTACCCTTAAAGAGTACCCCATCTGCTATGGAGACGGCCCGAGTATTTATTAAGGAGATCGTCAGGTTGCATGGGGTCCCGGCAAACATTACATCTGATCGTGGTGTACAGTTCACCTCACGTTTCTGGAGAGCTTTATGTAAAGCGTTGAAAATTGAGTTGGCATTGTCCTCAGCTTACCATCCCCAAACCAATGGGCAAACAGAAAGGACAAATCAAACGCTCGAACAGTACATCCGTTGTTTCACTTCCTTTACTCAGGATGATTGGGTATCTTTACTACCACTGGCAGAATTTGCCTACAACAACGCCAATCACTCAGCTACAGGTCAATCCCCTTTCTTTTCTATTTATGGTTTCCATTTATCATTTCTGCCTGATTTCATTTCAGAATCTGCAGTTCCGGCAGTACAAGATACCATGGATTTCCTCAACCACAACAACAAGATCTTGCAGGAAGCAATGGCCAAAGCACAAGCCGACAACAAGAAGGCTTTTGATAAAAAGAGGAGAGGAGAACTGAACCTGCAGCCGGGTGACCAGGTATGGCTTTCTACAACCAATCTTAAGTTAAAATGTCCGTCTAAAAAGTTGGCACCCAAATTTACTGGTCCCTTCCCGGTGAAGAGGAGGTTAAATGAGGTATCATATGAACTTTCTTTACCTGACTCATTTAAGATTCATCCTATATTTCATGTTTCACTACTAAAACCTGCAGTACCTGATCCCTTCCCTGACAGAGGACCCAAGCCACCGGAACCTGTTCTGATTGATGGGAATGAGGAGTTCGAAGTGGAGGCTATCCTGGACTGCCGGAGAAGGCGAAATCAGGTACAATTTCTGGTTAAATGGAGAGGATATGGCCTGGAGGATAACTCCTGGGAACCCGCATGCAATATCCATGCAAGAAGGTTAGTTCGTGCCTTTTTCCTTGCTCACCCTGAAAAGAAGAGCCTGTTGGGCATCCGGAGGCTGCCCTTAGGGGGGGGGCAATGTCAGGGATACCCTGTGGCAGGACAGGCACACGGACGTGCGCGCGTGCGCACACATGTTCCCACAAGAACAGGCCGCACTGGGCAGCGGCGCATGAACGTGCGCAGTGACACACGACAGGCACGCGTGCGCAGGAATGCACAACAGGTGCATGTGCACGCGCGCTAACTCAACTTGGTGCCAGTTCCCCTTTAAAAGGACAGCAGCTGCTCCAGTGCAGTGCTGTCCTGTACCTGCTGTTGTTATCTGATCCTGCTACGTTTGACTACTGCTGCCTTCTCCTCTCCTGACCCGGCCTGCCTTGACCCTGCTATTTCTGAACCTGCTGACCTTCTGTTGCCAAATCTATGCCTGCCTACTGACCACTCTCTGCCTGCTGTAACTACCTGATTACCTGTGTTTGACCCGAACACCCCCGGGTTCGGTTCGAACCTTCGAACGGACCGAAATTTTTTCGAACCCTATACGTTATAATGGACGCGAACGTTCGAAATCAAAAGTGCTAATTACAACGGCCAATATGCATGTTAATGTCATAAAACAGGTTTGGGACCCGGGTCCTGCCCCAGGGGACATATATCAATGCAAAAAGAACTTTTAAAAACTAACGTTTTTTCGGGAGCAGTCATTTTAATGATGCATAAAGTGAAAAAAAAAAAGTGACATTTTCCTTTAAATATGGTACCTGGGGGGTGTCCAAAGTATGCCTGTGAAGTGGCATGTGTTTCCCGTGTTTAGAACTGTCCTTGCACAAAATGACATTTGTAAAGGAAAAAAAGAAGCCATTTAAAACCACTTGCGGCTTTAGGTTTGATCTTAAGTAGAATCTGAACAGGTACATTATGACGTGTAGCTCCATCCCAAAAAAAATCTATTTTTAAGCTTTTGGAGAACATAGGGAGGGGTTATCACCCCTGTAACATCTGCTGTCTTTGCACATCTGTTCAGAACATGTCACCTCACTTTCCGTCCCAATGACAAATGTTTTTGGAAAAAGATGGGTTTTAATTGAAACAAGGATTGGTGATAAAGTATCAGTATAGAGAGGAGATACCTTTTCCCAAATTAAATCTAACAGGATAGAATTTCCCTTCCTAGGGGTAGATTTCCTCTCACTTCCTGTTTTCTCTTTCCATTTTCAAGTAGGAGTCGTTTGTACGTTGGATGTTTGAAAGTAGGGGCCTGGCGTAAATACTCTGCAGAAATTTGCCCTATTAGATGTTGGTGTAGCCACAAGACTGGTGGCACAGGTGGGCACAGGAATGGGCCCCTGTTAAACAGGGGCTGAAAAATTGTGCCTTAGGCCCTCACTGGTGCTGGACGGTGTTGCCACAACACTGCAACATAGTTACTCTTGGTGGGCGCGGCCCTCACAGATACTGTACTAGGAGCACAGCAGAGACTGCGAGAAAAATTGTGCCTTAGGCACTGGTGCCACAACACTGCAACACGGCCCTCACACACGTGTTGCGAAGCATTTTTTTAAAAATTTGTAAGTACACACGCCCCTGTTAAACAGGGGCTGAAAAAATTGTGCCACAAACCTTCACAGGCACTGGAGCACAGCACTGGGGCTGAAAAATTGTGCCTAGGCACTGGTGGGCATGGATAGACATTGAGGAGGAGGAAGAGGATAGTACACGCCTTAGGCACTGGTGCTGTGGCATGGATCATTGAGGAGGAGGAAGAGGATAGTCAGAACATAAGAGGACAGTCACTCAGCATCAGCATAGGCAGTCTTGAGGGGATGTGACATTAAAAATTATTCGGTTATATCCGCCTCAGGTGCCTGGTAGCTGGTGGTGATCCAAGACTGATTCATTTTGATGAAGGTCAGTCGATCAACCGAGGCGGTGGACAGGCGCACCCTATGATCAGTCACAAATCCTCCAGCAGCACTGAATGTGCGTTCGGAAAGAACGCTGGAGGCAGGACAGGCCAGTAGCTCAATTGCATACTGTGCAAGCTCTGGCCAGTGATCCATCCTCAGGACCCAGTAAGCCAGAGGATTTTCGGTGGGAAAGGTGTCCAAGTCTGACCTTGCCCCAAGGTATTCCTGCACCATGTATATCAGACGCTGGCGATGGTTGCTGGAACCGATCATACCTTGGGGCTGCGGACTGAAAAATTGTCTGAACGCATCGGTCAGACGTCCACCTTCCCCACCGCTCCTTCTGCCACTGACCGAAGCCTCAGCAACTCGTCGCCCAGGACCAGGAGTTTGTAGCCTCCCAGTTTCTGGGAACGCGTTTGCACAGACCTTTCTGCAAGGCCTCCCTGAGATGTCTCATCCTCTGCTCCCTCTGCGACGGCAAGATAAGGTCCGCAACCTTACCCTTGTACCGCGGATCAAGGAGAGTGGCCAGCCAGTAATGGTCCCTCTCCTTGATCCGAAGAACACGAGGATCCTTCCGCAGGCTTTGCAGGATCAGGGAGGCCATGCAGCGTAGGTTAGCTGAGGCATTCGGTCCGGAGTCTTCTGGGTCACTGAGGATGACATGATCGCCAGCCACCTCCTCCCAGCCACGTACAAGTCCACTGGCTTGTTGGGACTGTACATCATCCCTAAAAGACTGCTGCTGCTGATGCTGAGTGCCAGGCTCCACCTCCATGCTCACACAATCCTCCTCCTCCTCCTCCTCCTCCTCCTCCTCATCCTCTTCCTGTGTGATGGGTGGGACAGAAGGAACACTGTCCGGATAAAGGGGGCCTTGAGAGGCAAGGAAGTCCTCCTCTTCCTGCCTCTGTTCTGCCTCAAGTGCCCTGTCCATGATCCCACGCAGCGTATGCTCCAACAGGTGGACAAGAGGGACAGTGTCACTGATGCATGCACTGTCACTGCTCACCATCCTCGTGGCCTCCTCAAATGGTGAGAGGACAGTGCATGCATCCCTGATCATGCTCCACTGACGTGGGGAAAAAAAACCAAGCTCCCCTGACCCTGTCCTGGTGCCGTAGTCGCAAAGGTACTCATTGATGGCCCTCTGCTGCGTGTGCAGTCGCTGCAGCATGGCCAACGTTGAGTTCCACCTGGTGGGCATGTCAGATATTAGGCGGTTCTTGGGCAGGTTCAGCTCCTTTTGCAGCTCAGTCAGCCGAGCACTGGCATTATAAGATCGGCGGAAATGCACACAGACTTTCCTGGCCTGCCTCAGGACATCCTGTAAGCCTGGGAACCTGCCCAAGAACCGCTGCACCACCAGGTTGAGGACGTGAGCCATGCAGGGCACATGGGTGAGCTGCCCCTGTCGCAGGGCGGAGAGGAGGTTGGTGCCATTGTCAGAAACGACCATTCCTGGCTTAAGCTGACGTGGCGTCAACCACCTCTCGGCCTGCCCCTGCAGAGCTGCCAGAACCTCTGGCCCAGTGTGGCTCCTGTCCCCCAAACACACCAGCGCAAGCACGGCATGGCATCTTTTTGCCTGCGTACTTGCGTAGCCCCTTGTACGCCTACGGAGCACCGCTGGTTCCAAGGACAGAGCACTGGAGGAAGAAGAAGAGGAGGGGTGGAGGAGAGAGGTGTGTCACAACCAGTAGCAGTAGTCGCGTTTTGGAGGCGTGGTGGCGGAACAACCTCCAACACTACTGCACCTTGTCCTGCATCCCTCCCAGCTGCCAATAGAGTGACCCAATGGGCCGTGAAAGAAAGGTACCGTCCCTGTCCATGCCTGCTGGACCATGAGTCAGCGGTAATATGCACCTTACCGCTGACCGCCCTGTCCAGCGAGGCATGGACATTGCCCTCCACATGCCGGTAGAGAGACGGAATCGCCTTCCGCGAGAAAAAGTGGCGTTTGGGAACCTGCCACTGAGGAACCGCACATTGAACAAACTCACGGAAGGGGGCCGAGTCTACCAACTGAAAAAGCAGCAGTTGAAGTGCTAGCAATTTAGCAAGGCTAGCATTCAACCGCTGGGCATGTGGATGGCTGGGAGTGTACTTCTTTCTACGGTCCAGCAGCTGGGGCAGGGAAATTTGCCTGCTGCATTCGGACGTCGGTGTACTGCAAGTACTTGGTTGTGACACACCGAATTCTACACCTTCAGTCCTCTCAGAGCAGCTTTCAGAGAGGACTGAAGGTGTAGTGGGGATGGAGATCCCAGCTGAGGAGGAGCAAGGAGAGGTCCGCTTAGTTCTTTGGTGTGGGTCTTTTATGTGTGCCTGCCAACGAGCTGCATGGCAGGTCGCCATATGTCTGGTCATGCTTGTGGTGCCCAAGCGGCTGATGTTTTGGCCACGCGAGATACGCTTGAGACAAATATTGCAAATAGCAGTGGTGCGATCTGCTGCACTCGTCTCAAAAAAGGCCCACACCAAAGAACTTTTCTGATAACGTGCAGAGGCAGCGCCCTGCACAGGCGGAGCTCTGCGGTGTTGTACAGTTGCTGTGCTGGCCTCTACCTGGCCTCCAGGGGGCATCCTGCCTCGTTGGACATGTGACGCCGCATCCTCCTCCTCCTCGTCCTCCTCCTCATCCTCTCTCCCTTGAGGCACCCACGTGGAGTCAGTGACCTCATCATCCCCTCCCTCTTCACCACTAGAGCAAACCTGGCAGTAAGCTGCAGCTGGTGGAACTGTACTGCCAGATTCCTCAAGCTGGGTATCGTCATCCGAGCCTTCGAATCGTTGGGCATCCTCCTGGAGCATGTACCCAACACTGTGCTCAAAGAGTTCGGGGGACTCCTCAGGAGGACATGGTGGGTCTAGGGAAGGGGTGGCTGATGATGCTCTGTCAGTACCCTGAGCCTGGGTGAGAGAGGATGAGGAGGATGAGGAGGGCTTGGTCATCCATTCTACCAAGCCTTCAGCATGATGCGGCTCCACATGTCCAGCTGCCGAAAACAAAGACGCGCGTGTCCCATGGCCACGTGCTGATGACGATGCACGACCACGTCCACGTCCACGGCCACGTCCACTAGAAACAGAGCCTGCCTGCCCTGTGTTCTTGGCTCTGCACGCTCTGCCTCCCCTTGGCGGTCTTCCAGCCATTGTAGTCGGTAGTCCTGTGGGTGCTGCTGAGAAGAAAATATAGGAGCTCTGTGTGATGCCACTAACACACTAGAAGTCCTGTGGGTGCTTCTGCAAAGAAAATAGAGGAGCTCTGTGTGGTGCCACTAACACACTAGAAGTCCTGTGGGTGCTTATGCAAAGAATATATAGGAGCTCTGTGTGATGCCACTAACACACTAGAAGTCCTATGGGTGCTTCTGCAAAGAAAATAGAGGAGCTCTGTGTGATGCCACTAACACACTAGAAGTCCTGTGGGTGCTGCTGAGAAGAATATATAGGAGCTCTGTGTGATGCCACTAACACACTAGAAGTCCTATGGGTGCCTCTGCAAAGAAAATAGAGGAGCTCTGTGTGATGCCACTAACACACTAGAAGTCCTGTGGGTGCTTCTGCAAAGAAAATAGAGGAGCTCTGTGTGGTGCCACTAACACACTAGAAGTCCTGTGGGTGCTTATGCAAAGAAAATAGAGGAGCTCTGTGTGATGGGACTAACACACTTCAAGTCCTATAGGTGCTTCTGGGAACAAAATATAGCTCTGTGTGTGTAATGGGACTAACACACTTCAAGTCCTATAGGTGCTTCTGGGAACAAAATATAGCTCTGTGTGTGTAATGGGACTAACACACTTCAAGTCCTATAGGTGCTTCTGGGAACAAAATATAGCTCTTTGTGTGTAATGGGACTAACACACTTCAAGTCCTATAGGTGCTTCTGGGAACAAAATATAAGCTCTGTGTGTGTAATGGGACTAACACACTTCAAGTCCTATAGGTGCTTCTGGAACAAAGTATAGCTCTTTGTGTGTAATGGGACTAACACACTTCAAGTCCTATAGGTGCTTCTGGGAACAAAATATAGCTCTGTGTGTGTAATGGGACTAACACACTTCAAGTCCTATAGGTGCTTCTGGGAACAAAATATAGCTCTGTGTGTGTAATGGGACTAACACACTTCAAGTCCTATAGGTGCTTCTGGGAACAAAATATAGCTCTGTGTGTGTAATGGGACTAACACACTTCAAGTCCTATAGGTGCTTCTGGGAACAAAATATAGCTCTTTGTGTGTAATGGGACTAACACACTTCAAGTCCTATAGGTGCTTCTGGGAACAAAATATAGCTCTGTGTGTGTAATGGGACTAACACACTTCAAGTCCTATAGGTGCTTCTGGGAACAAAATATAGCTCTTTGTGTGTAATGGGACTAACACACTTCAAGTCCTATAGGTGCTTCTGGGAACAAAATATAGCTCTGTGTGTGTAATGGGACTAACACACTTCAAGTCCTATAGGTGCTTCTGGGAACAAAGTATAGCTCTTTGTGTGTAATGGGACTAACACACTTCAAGTCCTATAGGTGCTTCTGGGAAGAAAATATAGCTCTGTGTGTGTAATGGGACTAACACACTTCAAGTCCTATAGGTGCTTCTGGGAACAAAGTATAGCTCTTTGTGTGTAATGGGACTAACACACTTCAAGTCCTATAGGTGCTTCTGGGAACAAAATATAGCTCTGTGTGTGTAATGGGACTAACACACTTCAAGTCCTATAGGTGCTTCTGGGAACAAAATATAGCTCTGTGTGTGTAATGGGACTAACACACTTCAAGTCCTATAGGTGCTTCTGGGAACAAAATATAGCTCTGTGTGTGTAATGGGACTAACACACTTCAAGTCCTATAGGTGCTTCTGGGAACAAAATATAGCTCTGTGTGTGTAATGGGACTAACACACTTCAAGTCCTATAGGTGCTTCTGGGAACAAAATATAGCTCTTTGTGTGTAATGGGACTAACACACTTCAAGTCCTATAGGTGCTTCTGGGAACAAAATATAGCTCTGTGTGTGTAATGGGACTAACACACTTCAAGTCCTATAGGTGCTTCTGGGAACAAAATATAGCTCTTTGTGTGTAATGGGACTAACACACTTCAAGTCCTATAGGTGCTTCTGGGAACAAAATATAGCTCTGTGTGTGTAATGGGACTAACACACTTCAAGTCCTATAGGTGCTTCTGGGAACAAAGTATAGCTCTTTGTGTGTAATGGGACTAACACACTTCAAGTCCTATAGGTGCTTCTGGGAACAAAATATAGCTCTGTGTGTGTAATGGGACTAACACACTTCAAGTCCTATAGGTGCTTCTGGGAACAAAGTATAGCTCTTTGTGTGTAATGGGACTAACACACTTCAAGTCCTATAGGTGCTTCTGGGAACAAAATATAGCTCTTTGTGTGTAATGGGACTAACACACTTCAAGTCCTATAGGTGCTTCTGGGAACAAAATATAGCTCTGTGTGTGTAATGGGACTAACACACTTCAAGTCCTATAGGTGCTTCTGGGAACAAAATATAGCTCTGTGTGTGTAATGGGACTAACACACTTCAAGTCCTATAGGTGCTTCTGGGAACAAAATATAGCTCTGTGTGTGTAATGGGACTAACACACTTCAAGTCCTATAGGTGCTTCTGGGAAGAAAATATAGCTCTGTGTGTGTAATGGGACTAACACACTTCAAGTCCTATAGGTGCTTCTGGGAACAAAATATAGCTCTGTGTGTGTAATGGGACTAACACACTTCAAGTCCTATAGGTGCTTCTGGGAAGAAAATATAGCTCTGTGTGTGTAATGGGACTAACACACTTCAAGTCCTATAGGTGCTTCTGGGAAGAAAATATAGCTCTGTGTGTGTAATGGGACTAACACACTTCAAGTCCTATAGGTGCTTCTGGGAACAAAATATAGGAGCTCTGCCTGCCTGCCACGAACACACTACAAGTCCTATAGGTGCTTCTGGTAACAAAATATAGGAGCTCTGCCTGCCTGCCACTAACACACTACAAGTCCTATAGGTGCTTCTGGTAACAAAATATAGGAGCTCTGCCTGCCTGCCACTAACACACTACAAGTCCTATAGGTGCTTCTGGTAACAAAATATAGGAGCTCTGCCTGCCTGCCACTAACACACTACAAGTCCTATAGGTGCTTCTGGTAACAAAATATAGGAGCTCTGCCTGCCTGCCACGAACACACTACAAGTCCTATAGGTGCTTCTGGTAACAAAATATAGGAGCTCTGCCTGCCTGCCACTAACACACTACAAGTCCTATAGGTGCTTCTGGTAACAAAATATAGGAGCTCTGCCTGCCTGCCACGAACACACTACAAGTCCTATAGGTGCTTCTGGTAACAAAATATAGGAGCTCTGCCTGCCTGCCACTAACACACTACAAGTCCTATAGGTGCTTCTGGTAACAAAATATAGGAGCTCTGCCTGCCTGCCACGAACACACTACAAGTCCTATAGGTGCTTCTGGTAACAAAATATAGGAGCTCTGCCTGCCTGCCACGAGCACACTACAAGCCCCTCTTTGTCAATCAATCTTTGTAACTGAATCTATCTAACTCAATCTCTGTAAGTGAATCTATCTAACTATCTCAATGCAGCAGAGTGTCACAGAATCTGCCTGCTCAATCTGCGCCGGAACAGCATGTGACCGGCGCAGACGGCGTGGCGGCGTTTTATAGGGGGGGGGCGTGTACTACAGCCCCTGAGCTGTAATTGGCTACAGGCGTCCTGCCTGTAGCCAATTATGGCTCTTCGATTTTCCGGGGCTGTGATTGGCCAAGCATGCGGGGTCACAGTGCATGCTTGGCCAATCATCAGCCAGCAATGCACTGCGTCGGCCGCGCCGGCCGCAATGCATTGCGGGGCCGCTCGCATCACACGAACGTGATGCGAGCGGCCAAAATAGTTCTGGGCTCGCAGAGCGAGCGAACGCCCGGTGCTCGATGCGAACGTGGGTTCGCATCGAGCACCGGGCCCATCCTTACTCACCAGTCCAGTTCATCAGGTGGATCTTCTCTACTCATCTGTATCAGCTACTACGGATCATACAGGCACTCCTACCTCGCTGCGCTCCTGCACCACTGTTGCAACCCCAGTGGTCCTCGAGCCAGGGCTGTAAGAGAGGTCTCCTTCTACAGTTGGGCTCTGATACCAGGTACGTGACAATAGGCTTGGTGAGAACTGGTTAAAGCATGCTATTGTTTTTCAGATTCCTACCTTTCTGTGTGCTTTATCAAGTTCATGTCAGATTTGATAACACAGCAGTAGGCTTGATTTACTAAAGCTAGAGAGTGCAAAATCTGGTGTGGAGCTGTGCATGGTAGCCAATCAGCTCCAACTTCAACTTCAGCTTGTTCAATGGAGCCTTGCCAAGAAAAAAAAAATGGAAGCTGATTGGTTTCAATGCAGAGCTGCACCAGATTTTGCATTTGCCACTTTTAGCAAGTCAACCCTGGTATTCCTTCATTAGCACTACCTGGTGCAATGCAATTTTTGTAATTAAAAAGCAACAACGTCTGCATCCCCTTCTTCATCTATCTATGAGACTATCTCACCAAAATGAAACTCCTATTGCATGCCTGTAACTTGACTGGTGTGCTACTGCAGACTTCTGAGAAAATCAGCAAATCAATCACACAAGCAGGAAAAGGAAATCTCAAGATGAATTCTGTTCACCAACTTTGTTTATAAATGCAAGGAAACACATTTAAATCTTTTGACAATTTTAGAAAATTACACTGGCTAAAGATTGAAATAGAAAAGGTCAATAATAATCATATTATATTACAAAACTGTTTATATAGCAATTACAAGGGTCATATCAATTTTCCAGGGAAAGTGTATTTTTCCTTTAGCAGGCCAGTCAGGTGTTAGCTAATAGCTGATGTTCATTTCCAGTCCTGTGGAATATGAATTCAAATATTATTATAGGACATTCCTATGGATTTCTAAGCTTGTTGTTCTCTATTTTATGATATCCTTTAGCTGCATTCATGAATTATGGTCAGCAGTTTCTTTACATTGTAAACACAATGACAATTTTAACACAGAGAGTTTATGAGGAGTTATAACACATAGCTGTCCTTAAATCGACACAGATTAGAAGCAAACATCATGTAAAACTCTACCCACAGTTACATAGTTACATAGTAGGTAAGGTTGAATAAAGACAACAGTCCACGCAGTTCAACCTGTGTAGGTGTACGTGTGTCAGTGTCAATAATCATTTCCCATATCCCTGTATGTTGTGTTCTTTAAGATGTACGTCCAAGAGTCTTTTACAAATATCAATAATCCCTGCTAACACCACCACTTGTGGAAGAGAGTTCCACATTCTTACCACGCTGACAGTGAAAAACCCCTTGGCCGCGTAAGGTTAAACCACTTCTCCTCCAATCTCATTGAGTGGCCATGTGTCCTCTTACACCCCCTGAGATTGAATAGCTTTTTTCCTATGCTGGGATTACCATTAAGGTATTTGTAAATCACTATCATGTCCCCTCTTAAGCGTCTTTTCTCCACGAAAATAAATTTAGTGCTTGTAGTCGCTCCTCATATTTGAGGTCCTCCAGTCCCCTTATTACTTTAGTTGCCCTTCTTTGGACTCTTTCCAGCTCCAGCACATCCCTTCTAAATTCTGGTGACCAGAACTGGATGCAATACTCCAGATGTGGCCGGACCAGAGTTTTATAAAGTGGCAGGATTATCATTTTATCTCTGGAGTATATCCCCTTTTTTATGCATGCTAATTTTTTGCCGGCTTTGGTAGCTGAAGCTTGATATTGCATGCCATTACACTGTCTGTCTTCCACTAGGACCCCCAGATCTTTCTCCACCCTTGACTCCCCCAGAGCCCCCCCCCCCCCCCCCCCCAGTGAGTAGTTTGCATTTATGTCCTTAGCCCCCAAGTGCATTATTTCACATATCTTTACATTAAACCTCATTTGTCATATACCATATTTGCCCACTCAATTATTTTGTTCAGGTCTTTCTGTAAAATGTCCTGCTGTAAAGTTATTGCCATGCTTATTTTTGTATCGTACGTCTGTAAAAACTGGGATTGAGCTATGTATTCCTTCCTCTATGTAATTTATGAATAAATTAAACAGAATTGGTCCCAATACAGAACCTTGTGGTACCCCACTTACCACTTCAGACCAGTCTAAGTACACATTATTTATCACTACCCTTTGGACGTGCCCTGTAACCAGTTTTCTATCCAAGAACAAACCTTATGGTCCATGCCAACAGACCTCTGCTTGTTGATTAAGCGTTTATGGGGAACTGTATCGAATGCTTTTGCAAAATCCAGTTACAATGAAACCATCCACTCTGGTCATAATTTGCCTTTGGATAATGAATTGTACATATGTTTTACAAATAGAGTCTCTCATTATACATCTATCCATTACATGTACAGCCTGATTCTTTTGGAGTATGCCAATCCATCATTCTATTCATCTTGATCTGTGTTTGTCACTGTCCATCTGTCATAATCTACTTATTAATGACATTACAATTTACCTCAATGTTCAGTGACCTTGATAAACTTTCTCCATATTCCAGATAAATCTATATCAACAAACACATACATACATACATAATAGAAATTACTGATAAAGGGGGACTTTATATTATTTTGCAGATGTATGTGTATATGAATTCCAAAAATAAGTCTTTTTATTCAATAAGTCAATTCAAAGCAGCTTTTCTGTAAAATGATTGTAAACGATCACCTTGTAAAAATACCCATTCAGTTCAAAATAGAAATGAAAGGCAAAAAAATGTTCTATAGATATTAAAAAAAAACATTATAAATACTTTTTTTTTCCTTTTTTATAAGTGATCACATTCCCCCTGTTCTCAGCTGCATAAGAGCTGGGGGGAGGAGAAGCCGCAGCACACTGAGCTTGCCAGTGAAAGGCTGTGCAGCGGGGGGGTGTCAGGACAAGTCTGATCATTGGAGGAGAGCACACTGAGTTCCCAGCATTGCTAGAGAACTGACCACAGTGTGCTCTCCTGCTTAGTGTGGTCAGTTTTTAAAAGGAAAGCAGGGGGACTAGCAGGATCAAAAGGGATTTCACATAAAGGAAGCAAGTCAAATAGAACAGAATACTTTCTCATACAAGTACATGGTACATCAGACATATATCAGGAATATGAAGTGTTGGGGTAAGAAATGCTTCAAAGTACAAGTAAAAGTATGACAGTCCAAATAGATACTAAATCCAGGTACTATGTGATACACAAGCCTCAAAAAGTAAACACAATATTTCCTTTACTTTCCCTGACTGAGCCAAATCCTCCTTCATTTGTGTCTGACATGCTCCCCCTTCCAGACAATGCATGTCACAGTGGGAGGGTTTCAGCAATATAGGCAGTGTTACAATATAGGAAGCAGTGGGCAGGACTAGGTGTTGTCAGATGTTGAGTGACAAGCTACAGACTCGTGAATCAGCAGTGCCAATGCTGATAGCCATGCCCCCATGCGCCCATGACATATTTTTTAACCCACTATAGTGAAAGCAGGCATGGGCGTCCACATAACTTTTTTCAGCGGGGGGCATTATTTTAGAGTCACCCATCCGCCGCCCCTTTTCGACAATGTCATTATTACATTGTCATGGTCAGAGACTGCAGGCGTAGTAAAGTCCCTAGTATAAGTAATGGATAATGGCTGACAGACCCTCTTACCAGACCTAGCAAAACTACAGAAGTGATCCCTCCGGCTGGACGATCGCTCACTCTGGGTTCCCCGGGGGCGATTCTGGTCAGTAGTATAGCATGTCTGTACCCTGGCAGTGGCTCAGTCTTTCTCTCTCTGGTGGTGCTGGGTAGCGTGGCTCTCTCTCTGGCGATGGGTAGCGTGGCTCTCTCTCTGGTGCTAGGTAGCATGGCTCTCTGGTGGCGCTGGGAAGTGTGGCTCTCTCTGGTGGTGCTGGGTAACGTGACTCTCTCTGGTGGCGCTGGGTAGCGTGGCTTTTTTCTCTGGAGGCGCTGGGTAGCGTGGCTCTCTTTGATAGCACTGGGTAGCGGGGCTCACTCTGGTGGCACTGGGTAGTGTGGCGCTCTCTCTGGTGGTGCTGGGTACCGTGGCGCTCTCTCTGGTGACACTGGGCAGCGTGGTGCTCTCATTGGTGACACTGGGAAACATGGTGCTCTCTCTGGTGACACTGGGCAGCGTGGTGCTCTCTCTGGCAACACTGTGCAGTGTGGTGCTCTCTCTGGTGACACTGGGCAGCATGGCACTCTCTGGCTTCCACCCAGCACACGCCTCTTTGTTTGTCCTGTAGCACTTACTCCCTCAGCTTTTTTCCAGGCTGCAGTCTCTCAATCTCTCTCTTGATCGAGCTGTAGCCCCCTTCCTGTGGAAAATGGGGCCACCAATCTTCGGGACTACATGTCCCACGATGCTCTCCTCTCCTAGTCTCCTTTGATTGGCCCTCAGTGCCAATGCCAGAGCCACCGTCTGTTCTCCCTGACAGGAGAAAGGGGGGTGAGCGGGGGAAACCTCTGACAGCTCGCCTTTCTTCTGACACAGCGCTGCCAAGTTCTCTGCTGGACTGAGCAGGGAAAAGAGCCCATAGTCACACTACACTGATGGGGGGACTTGACAGCACCTTGATGGTGTCACCGACGCCACTATGCTGAATGTGCCGATCCGATACCTGAGGGGTGGGCACTTGACCCCCTTGCCCCTACCTGCAGATGCCAATGCAAGCAGGCACAGCCTACATTAGAGTGGCAACTCTGCTCTGAATTTAACAGCAGTGTAACATTGTTGCCACACCATCACAGGAAGCTGCATTAGGTGTACTTTACTGTGGGGGGAGGAGGTTCTCAACAGATGTTTGTGGGACTTTGCAGGGGAACTAAGAGAAAATTTAAAGTGCAAAGGCATGTATAAGTAAAGCACAACTAAAGGTCTCTATATGACAAGTACCAAATCTAGTTACTGTTGATGCACAGTCCTCATAAAGTAAGCAAAATCTTTCATTACATTACCCTGACTTAGCCAAATCCTTCTTTTGTGTCTCCCATGCTCTCCCTCCCAGACGTCATTTTGTCACTATGCCATTCTCCCAACTCCCGCAAGTATATTACTACTTACCCCAACACTAATAAAAAATAGAAAAGAAGGCAAAAAATAGAAACACCAACCAAAGCATACCTTACTAACCACATCCTACCTGATTCCCCCAGAAATTTTTAAAATTCAACCATATTGCTATTCATAGCTCATTTTGTTGAGGACCATGCCACACCACAAGGTCATTAGAGGATTTAGAGCAAAATAGGTCATACTTCCACTATAGTGGCTTAAATGTCTCTGTCATTGACTACTGGGTGTTTAGTGCCTGATTTACGTATATGTGAAATTAGTTCAAGTGATGTGACATGAGCCAGGTGCAGGAGAAAGTCCTATTTAAAAAAAAAATTCCACTGTGCATAATTGGAAATTTTGAGGAAAACACTGGTTACCTTCACTAAACCTCATTGAAGACTAAATCAGTTTCAGACAAATTTGTTTTTACACTACTAAGTGTGCTAATGTATATTTTATTTTTTAAAGCAGACCTTGCACTCCATCTTGATCCATTGCAAAAAAAAAAAAGAAGAAAAGCTGCAGGATGTGACATCATCATCCCTCTGATGAAATTTCAGGGATTGCAGAGTACACCAAATATCACACGATAATGCTGCAGCACTGTGCAGTAGCATCCTGACGGGATTTGGGCTACCCAGCTACTTGAAGGTTGATGACGTCACTCTTGCCTTGGTGCTGAGGGAGAAATTGGGGGAAAGGTAAGTATGTTGACTATGTTATTATTTTTTTCGCCACACAGATGCTTTTCTTTTTTTTTTTTAGAAGTATTTTCAGATGGACAAGAGGTCCCTTTACTAATTAAACAGATCTTGCATTTGTAGTGCAAGGTCTGCTTTAAGCACACACAAAGCCTGTACATGCTTTAGGCACACCTAGACCAGCAGCTGTCAACTTGAGGAGGGATGAGAGTCTGTGTCAAATTTTATTGCAGTCTGTGAACCATTAGGGAGATTCCCCTTCATTCTCAACAAAATTAATAACGGGAAACCTCTCTGCTTGTGACACAACAAAACCTAAACAATGATTTTTTTTTTTACTTAGGATACATGGTGTCTAATAAAGTCAATCTTTAGGGCTCTTTCACACGGGGCGGATCCGTAATGATCCGCCCCGTGAAAATCTGCTGCTCAGCGGGGAACGCTCAGCTGTTCCCCGCTGAGCCGGCTGATGACAGGGCGGTCCCTGCACACTGTGCAGGGACCGCCCTGTCAGTTCTCCGCTCTCCCCTATGGGGGATCGGATGAACACGGACCGTCTGTCCGTGTTCATCCGATCCGCTCTGCAGACGGATGAAAAAATAGGGTTTTCCTCCGTCTGCAGAATCGGACAATTGCGGAGGCGGACAATAGCGGGTGTCAGCGGATGCTCATCCGCTGACACCCGCTGCCCCATAGACATGCATGTATGTCCGTTTTTCATCCAAAAACGGATGGATGAAAAACGGACATACGGTCCGCATGTGTGAAAGGGGCCTTATGTTGATGACCTACTAAGATACATTATACATCTTTTTCTTGTAACTGGGGCAAAAGAGAGGTTTTCTGGTGCTATGTGCTGATAAAGCCATGGTTCAGTTATGTGAGAAGGGTACAGTGGTTCTCAACGCCTGTCCTCAGGACCCACTAACAGGCCAGGTTTGCAGCATAACTGAAATACATCACAGGTAATATAATTTGCTGCTCAGTGATTGCAGTATTCTAGTCTGCATCTCCCCAAGGTAATACTTAAAATCTGGCCTGTTAGTGGGTCCTGATGACAGGAGTTGAGAACCACTGGGTTAGAATCTCTCATAATGTTTTATTTGTTTTGTTACTGTGCCTTCCTGTCTTGGTGTCAGTTGCACCTTTCATTTCTTGCTGTGGTGTCACAGAGACAGGAAATAAGAGGAAGTCCCTTCAATCCTTCATTGGAGCTACTTACAGAAATAAAAACCTGACAAATCATAACTTTCCCCCACTTCATATAAAACTAAAGTCAAATCAAATGTGATGTGCATCCTCTTGAGAATGTCAGCCTCTGACGAAACGCCTAAGGGTGGGGCAGTGGTGTAAACGCATGGCGATCTGGCATAGTCAGTCCGATCTAGGTATTTGACTTCTATACAAAGCGCAGTTTTATATTTTTCATGTGAGTGGTTTTAATTTGCATTCAAATAAACTGATTTTGGCGATATTAACCTATTGCTTATGTTCTGTTCTTTGAGCGAGCACCTTTGTGTGTGCAGTAAAACGAACTAAAGGCATTGGTAGAGAAAGAATACTGGATGGGCTTTACAAACATACATACCATGTCCTCTCTGTTATGAGAAGAATGGATATCTGGTAAGCTCTCTCCCTTAAAGTGTTACTAAACCCACTACAGAAAAAATCAGTCTGTATATGCAGTAAAGCATGCTTGTTATACTCACTGCGGAACCTAAGGGGTTAATCCTCTGCATTATGTAAAAAGGTCTTTGTAAATAGGCTGTTTGATCCTGTCTTCTCTGATCCTCCCTTCTTTGCACTGTCCCCTAATAATTTTCTGATAAAACAGAGTCTATGGAGTTAGGCTGCACATGCTTAGTTTGGTGTGTATTGCTAGAGAGGCATTTTGTTTTTCTTGGGAGGATGCATGTGATCAGCACAGGGCCAATCAGCACTGTCCAGACAGATGGTCATGGGTCTTGCAGTCTCATAGGACAGTTAGAAAACTCCTCCTACATGTTTTAACCAGTGCTTGGCTGGACATTGAATAGAAGTTACAAACTGCTATATACTGCTGATGAGAAAATGTATTTAGCAGTTTATATTTACTAAAATAATTACACTTCCATGTTCTGTGTACTGTGGGAGATCGGATATAGTGAATGCAGGGTCCTAGGTTTAGTAACACTTTAAGGGCACGGTGGATCACAGTTGTGGAAGTGGTGGCACCAGGGCATAAGGTTGGCTTCATTTTTCCATACTTTCTAATTTGAATTTTACAAGCCTTTTTAGGTATTTTAATAAGTGTCCATTCACAGTTTAGTGGATGGAAGTCCATTGGGTCTACAGCAGCATAAATACTAAGTAGTTTGTGGTCCATTCTTGCAGGGTGCTGGATTTAGTCCCTATCAGAGATATGGAGCCGGATTAACTAAAGTAGCTGAGAATCTTCACTCAATAAACTGTGTGAATATTCATTTTTAATTATCCAATCATATGAACACCCAATTCCCAACTACGTATTGCTTCTGCTCATGACTGAGTGTTCGATGAATTCGTTTTTTCACATGTTTGGATAACTGATGTGAATATTCACACAATTTATTGTGTGAACATTCTCAACTCATTTAATAAACAATCCCATCTATCTACCAATTTCCCGATATTTACAGGGATTTTCTTTAGGTGACACCACACAAGTTGTTTGACTGTGGCAGACAGTTACATGCATTATGCCCCGTACACGCAGTCGGAAATTGCGACGGAAAATGTCCGATCGGACCATGTTGTTGGAAAATCCGCCCGTGTGTGGGCTCCATCTGACTTTTTCAGGATCTCAAATTTTCCGACAACAAAATCGGACTTTTTCCGATCGTGCGTCGAGAATTCCGACAGACAAAGTGCCGTGCATGCTCAGATCAAATTACGAGACCAAAGCTATTGGCTACTAACATGAACGTAGTCCCGTCTTAACGGACGAACGTCATCACATTCAGAATGATCGGATTTTCCGATAACTTTGTCCGACCGTGTGTATGCAACACCAGTTTCGGACAAAGTCTGTCGGATTTTGTGGTCGGATATTCTGACCGTGTGTACGGGGGCTTAGATTGTAAGCTCCTTTGGGGTCAGGAATTGATGTAAAGGACCAAACTACTTTGTAAGCACAAAGGAACTTGTCAGGGAAACATAAATGAATATATTAAATGATTATAATATGACTTGGTGTATAACGTAGCCCTGGAATTCCACTAACCATAATGTACAAAAAAGAACTTACCTTATGCCAAACTTGTATGAGACCTTTGTTGAATTTTCATTATAATATCTTGTACAAATTGATAAACATTACATTTTATTTGGTCTTAGAGGCTAACAGTTTTACCGTAGGAGTAAATAACTGGCCCGAGTAATATAAAGTTAGTAATGCCAAGATAAAATAAACAGAGGAAAACATTAGTTACAAAAATATCAGTGAGCAAATTTCCAGAGTTTTAACATCCCTGTAATAGATGAGGTGACTGTAGCTCATATAGCAAGATGCATGCCAGCCTCACAACATATACTGACCTCATACAACTATATGGCACACTGACAAAGCAACTCTTTTATTATAATGTACACACTTTCCCACTACAAGGTATTCAAATACTTCCAGTGTTATAGAGTAAGTATTGCTCAAGTCTTCTCAGTATCGACCTAATCCCTAAAATTCCACTTTTTTTTTTAATAGTGCATTAGCTGTAACATTAAAAGTGTTAAGCTTTTAGAAGCAACTTTACAAGAAGCAACTTAAAAATATATATTATTATTTTTGGTGGGACCGTTACAATTATGCATGTACTTGTTTAGATTGCACTGACAGGTCTGCAGTTATTTGGTTCCTATTTTAAACAAGTCATGTTTAAAGGCACTTAGCGAAAAGGCATATATGACAGCTGCAGATGAATGGACGGCCATTGGCAAAAGTCTAGTGACTACAAATTAAGGGAGGGGGTATTAAAAGCCTTGCTCTGCAAACAAGGATCTCTGGGAGAAAATGACTTATTTTATTAAGGGCTCCGTGCTCAAGTGAGTGGGGGCAGGGAGGTGATGTCCCCCGAGCTCTACTTGTATGAAAGGTGTCATGTGTAGTTCAAAAATATACTGTAAAATCAATATTCACCTCTTGCTAGTGAATATTATTTACTGAATGCCTGACAGATGAGGTCCATCATAAGTATAAAGTAAATGGGTGGATATACTGGGAACTGTTATATGGGAGTGACTAAGAACTTATCCTCTGGCAACCATGTAGTCATATTTACTGCTAACTACGTGACAGTGTGTACATCTGCTAGGCTGAATTTTACAAATGGGTATTGGAATGAGTTTTTTTTTTCACATATTTTACACTGTAATGCCCCGTACACACGGTCGGAATTTTCGACGGAAAATGTCCTATCGGACCATGTTGTCGGAAAATCCGACCGTGTGTGGGCTCCATTGGACTTTTTCCGTCGGAACTTCCGACGGAAAAAGTTTGAGATCCTGCTCTCAAATTTTCCGACAACAAAGTCCTATCGGACTTTTTCCGATCATGTGTAGTGAATTCCGACGGACAAAGTGCCACGCATGCTCAGATCACATTACAAGACCAAAGCTATTGGCTAGTAGCCTCTACGTAGTCCCGTCGTACGCAACGAACGTCACCACGTTCAGAATGATCGGATTTTCCAACAACTTTGTCTGACAGTGTGTATGCAACACCAGTGTCGGACAAAATCCGTTGGAAAAAATACGACGGATTTTGTGGTTGGAATTTCCGACCGAGTACGGGGCATTAGTATTACGCAAATATCTTTTTTACATATCATTTGTAATGATTTAACTAGCAAATTGATTTTCTTTAGCAATTACGCAAGTTTGCATTAATATTTACAGAGGAGTAATAACATGCTTTATATTTCTTGTATCACCAGTTCTTTCTGTCAGATTTTCACAGATTATCAGATTTATTTTTTTGCTTGAACAAAGAGACTCCATTATTTTAAGGCTGCAAACACTTCCCTTTGATGTCTCAGCTCGGCCTCACAACCAATTTGCTTGCAAAATTTCTCTATAGACTCTCAATTCTCGACACATGCACATTTTTAAAACCTCTCTTTCATTCCCCAGTGCCTTACTTTGAAGAAGGTCCTATTGAGGTAGAAAGACTTATTTTTGACATTGCTTGCTCCTGGGTAGTCAATATCATCCTTCATGGTAAGTTACTGGCGAGCAGTTGTATATTTAGTGATGGGACACTTGGTATGAACATACTTGTCAAGAGCAGGGACTTACCAAGTAGAGAAAAAAGTATTTTCCTGACAATCTCCCTTTAACCACTTGCCTACCAGGCACGAACACCCCCTTCCTGCCCAAGCCATTTTTCAGCTTTCAGCACTGTCGCACTTTGAATGACAATTGCGCGGTCATGCTACACTGTACCCAAACAAATTTTTTATCATTTTCTTCACACAAATAGAGCTTTCTTTTGGTGGTATTTAATCACTGCTGGGTTTTTTATATTTTACAAAAAAAAGACCAAAAGTTTTTTTTACTTTTTTCTGTCAGTAAATTTTGTAACTAAGTAATTTTTCACCTTCACTGATGTGCACTGATGAGGTGGCACCGATGGGCACTGATAGGCTGAACTGGTGGGCATTGATGAGGTGGAAGTTATGGGCACTGATGAGGCGGCACTTATGGGCACTGATGAGGTGGAACTAATGAGGAGGCACTAACATGCCGCACTTATGGGCACTGATATGTGGCACTGATAGGTGGCACTGATGGGCACTGTTAGGTGGCACTGATGGGCACTGATAGGTGGCAGTGGCAGGCACTGATAGTGGGCACAGATAGGTGGCATGGATAGGCGGTACAGATGGGCACTGATGGGCATTGATGGCTTGTACTGATGGGTGACACTGATGGGCAATGGTGGACAGCAGTGATGGGCATTGATGGGCAGCACTGATAGGTGGCACTAATTGCCAGCACTGACTGGGATGGCTAATGGGCACTGATTTGTAGCACTTGCGGGCAGTGTGTGCTCTGATCACTGGCATTGGTGGGCACTCCATTTTTTACACTTTATTTATATATTGTAATCAGGGCACCGATGATCAGTGCCCTGATTACTTCCCTAGCTGTCCCATGTGAGGAGATGCCTCTAATCGGCTCTCCTCTCCTCACACTATGTCAGTGTGAGGTGAGGAGCGCCGATTACAAGCATCACATGTTTACATGTGACCGGTTGTGATTGGACACAGCCGATCACATGGTTAAAGAGCTGCTGACGCGGCTCTTTACACAGATCCGGGTCGCACCGTGTCCTAGCAACATGGAGCGGCCACGATCGCCGTGCTGCACGCCCACGCGAGCGATTTGGAGCGGCCGTTCCGTGCTGCCTTCATATAACGGCGGCCCAGAACAAGGGCTGCACCACCCCGCCGTCATTTGACAGTGGGCGGGCAGCAAGCAGTTAAGGCCTTTTTTACAAAGAGTGATTTTTACCCAAAAATTTACTTAGCAGCTAACACATTCTGGTTTTAAAGGCATCCTCCCCCAATGGCCCTGAAATTTGAAAATGTGATTATTTAGCATGTCATTCTTTTACTTTTTTTTAGACCTGTGCGGCATGCAAATAATGATGGCAGTACAATATTATTATTATTATACAGGATTTATATATAGCGCCAACAGTTTGTGCAGCGCTTTACAACATAAGGCAAACAGTACAGTTACAATACAATTCAATACAGGAGGAATCAGAGGGCCCTGCTCGTTAGAGCTTACAATCTAAAAGGGAAAAGAAAAGAAAAGTTTTCACAGATCGCGTAAAAGTGAATAGAGTAGGAGATAGTCAGACAGATTAGGGGGAGGGGGGGGTGATGGCACAGTCTGGAGGGGGGATGATGGCACTGGGGGGGAGGTGGAGGCACAGTCTGTGGAGGGGGGGTGGTGGTGGCACAGTCTGTGGAGGGGGGGGGACACTGGAGGGGGGGGACACAGTCTGTGGAGGGGGGGACACAGTCTGTGGAGGGGGGGACACAGTCTGGAGGGGGGTTGGTGGCACAGTCTGGAGGGGGGTTGGTGGCACAGTCTGGAGGGGGGTGATGGCACAGTCTGGAGGGGGGTGATGGCACAGTCTGGAGGGGGGGTGATGGCACAGTCTGGAGGTGGTGGCACAGTCTGTGGAGGGGGGGGGGGGGGGGGGGGGGGGACACAGTCTGGAGGGGGGGGGGGTGATGGCACTGGGGGGGAGGTGGAGGGGGGGGGGGCACAGTCTGGAGGGGGGGGGGGGTGATGGCACAGTCTGGAGGGGAGGTGGTGGAGGGGGGTGGTGGCACAGTCTGGAGGGGGATTGGTGGCACAGTCTGGAGGGGGATTGGTGGCACAGTCTGGAGGGGGGTGGTGGCCCTGTGGAGGGGAGGTGGTGGCACTGGGGGGGGGTGGTGGCACAGAGGGGGGGTGATGGCACAGTCTGGAGGGGGGGGGTGATGGCACAGTCTGGAGGGGGGGGTGATGGCACTGGGGGGGGGGGAGGTGGAGGCACAGTCTGGAGGGGAGGTGGAGGCACAGTCTGGAGGGGGGGTGATGGCACTGGTGGGGGTGATATCACAGTCTGGAGGGGGGTGGTGGCACAGTCTGGGGGGGGGGAGGGGGGGTGGTGGCACAGTCTGGAGGGGGGGTGGTGGCACAGTCTGGGGGGGGGGTGGTGGCACAGTCTGGAGGGGGGGTGGTGGCCGGTGTGGGGGGGGTGGTGGCCCTCTGGAGGGGGGGTGGTGGCACAGTCTAGAGGGGGGGTGGTGGCACAGTCTGGAGGGGGGGGGTGGTGGCACAGTCTGGAGGGGGGTGGTGGCACAGTGTGGAGGGGGGTGGTGGCACAGTCTGGAGGGGGGGTGTGGCACAGTCTGGAGGGGTGGGTGGGGGGGGGTGGGGCAGGGGGGGGTGGGGGGGGGGGGGGGGGGTGGTGGGGGGGGGGGGGGGGTCGGGGGTGGGTGGGGTGGAGTGGTGGAGGGGGGGTGGTGGCACAGTCTGGGGGGGGGTGGTGGCACAGTGTGGAGGGGGGGTGGGGGGTGGTGGCACAGTCTGGGGGGGGGGTGGGGGGGTGGCACAGTCTGGAGGGGGGGTGGTGGCACAGTCTGGACGGGGGGGGTGGTGGCACAGTCTGGAGGGGGGGGGGGGTGGTGGGCCCTGTGGAGGGGGGTGGTGGCACAGTCTGGAGGGGGGGTGGTGGCACAGTCTGGAGGGGGGGTGGTGGCACAGTCTGGAGGGGGGGTGGTGGCACAGTCTGGACGGGGGGGTGGTGGCACAGTCTGGAGGGGGGGGTGGTGGTGGCACCCTGTGGAGGGGGGTGGTGGCACAGTCTGGAGGGGGGGTGGTGGCACAGTCTGGAGGGGGGGTGGTGGCACAGTAGGTGGAAGGGGGGGGGTGGTGGCACAGTCTGTGGAGGGGGGGGTGGTGATGGCACAGTCTGGAGGGGGGGTGGTGGCACAGTCTGGAGGGGGGGTGGTGGCACAGTCTGGAGGGGGGGGGTGGCACAGTCTGGAGGGGGGGGGTGGTGGCATGGTTGGGTGGTGGTGAGTGGAGGGGGGGTGTGGCACAGTCTGGAGGGGGGGGTGGTGGCACAGTCTGAGGAGGGGGGGGGTGGGGTGAGGGGGGGGGAATTGTGGACAGTCTGGGAGGGGGGGGGTGATGGCACACAGTCTTCTGGGGGGGGGAGGTGGCACAGTCTGGTGGGGGGGGGGTGATGGCACAGTCTGGTAGACGGGGGGGGGGTGATGGCACAGTCTGGTGAGAGGGGGGTGATGGCACAGTCTGGTAGGGGGGTGATGGCACAGTCTGGTAGAGGGGGGGGGTGATGGCACAGTCTGGTAGAGGGGGGGGGTGATGGCACAGTCTGGTAGAGGGGGGGAGGGGGGGTGATGGCACAGTGTCTGGTAGGGGGGGGGTGATGGCACAGTCTGGTAGAGGGGGGGGTGATGGCACAGTCTGGTAGAGGGGGGGGTGATGGCACAGTCTGGTAGAGGGGGGGGTGATGGCACAGTCTGGTAGAGGGGGGGTGATGGCACAGTCTGGTAGAGGGGGGGGTGGTGGCACAGTCTGGAGAGGGGGGGTGGTGGCACAGTGGAGGGGGGGTGGTGGCACAGTCTGGAGGGGGGTGGTGGCACAGTCTGGAGGGGGGGTGGTGGCACAGTCTGGAGGGGGGGGGTGGCACAGTCTGGAGGGGGGGGTGGTGGTGGCACAGTCTGTGGAGGGGGGGGGGGGGTGATGGCACAGTCTGGAGGGGGGGTGATGGCACAGTCTGGTAGAGGGGGGGTGATGGCACAGTCTGGAGGGGGGGTGGCACAGTCTGGAGGTGGTGGCACAGTCTGGAGGGGGGGGGTGGTGGCACAGTCTGGAGGGGGGTGGTGGCACAGTCTGGAGGGGGGTGGTGGCACAGTCTAGAGGGGGGGGGTGGTGGCACAGTCTAGAGGGGGGGTGGTGGCACTGTGGAGGGGAGGTGATGGCACAGTCTGGAGGGGGGGGGGTGGCACAGTCTGGAGGGGGGGGTGGTGGCACAGTCTGGAGGGGGGGGTGGTGGCACAGTCTGGAGGGGGGGGTGGTGGCACAGTCTGGAGGGGGGGTGGTGGTGGCACAGTCTGTGGAGGGGGGGGTTATGGCACAGTCTGGAGGGGGGGTAATGGCACAGTCTGGAGGAGGGGGGGTGGGGTGGAGGAGATGGCACAGTCTGGAGGAGGGGGGGGTGGGGGTGGAGGGGGGGTGGGGGCACAGTCTGGAGGGGGGGTGGTGGCACTGTGGAGGGGAGGTGATGGCACAATCTGGAGGGGGGGTGGTGGCACAGTCTGGAGGGGGGGGGTGATGGCACTGGGGGGGGGGGGTGGTATCACAGTCTGGAGGGGGGGGGTTGGGTGGAGGGGGGTGGGGCACAGTCTGGAGGGGGGGTGGTGGCACTGTGGAGGGGAGGTGATGGCACAGTCTGGAGGGGGGGTGGTGGCACAGTCTGGAGGGGGGGGTGGTGGCACTGGGGGGGGGGGTGGTATCACAGTCTGGAGGGGGGTGGTGGCCCTGTGGAGGGGGGTGGTGGCACAGTCTGGAGGGGGGGAGTGGGGGGGGGGGGATGGCACAGCCTGGAGGGGGGGGGGTGATGGCACAGTCTGGAGGGGGGGGGGTGGGGGGGGGGGGGGGGGGTGGGAGTCTGGGGGGGGGGGTGGACTGGGGGGGGGGTGGTGGCACAGTCTGGAGTGGGGGGGGGGTGGTGGCACTGTGGAGGGGGGTGGGTAGGGAGTTCCAAAAGAGGGGTGATGCTCAGAAGAGTCCTGGATGCAAGCATGGGAGGAGATGACAAAGGAAGTAGAGAACATGAGGTCTTGGAAGAAACGAAGAGAATGAGTTGGTTGGTATTTTGATACTAGGTAAGTGATGTAGCTGAGGGCCAAGTTTTGGATGGCTTTGAAAGTTATTCTTAGTATTTTGAATTTAATTCATTGGGTGAGAGGTAGTCAATAGAGCAATTGGCAGATAGGGGTAGCAGACGCTAAGCAGTTTGTAACGTGGATAAGGTGGAGTCTGGCAGCAGCATTCATGAGGGACTGAATAGGGGATAACCTATGTAAAGCTAAGCCAATGAGGAGGGAGAAGCAGTAGTCTAGGCGACAGATAACTGTATAAAATTATTGGTAGGCACAAACTGCATAATGTATACAGAAGGTTAGTATTTTTTTAATTAAAGTAGAAGTTCAGCCTAAAACTAAAATCTATCCGGTCCCACACTGAGCTGTCAGCGGCGGCTTCTGTGTGTGGGAGTGTGCAGAAGAGGCAGCCAACAACGGAAGCCACATAGTAACTCTATGGGCGATGTCACTTCCCAGGCATTTCACAGCCTGCACACCGCATCCACCGCTGGAGACCGGATCGGCTTTGGAAAAGGTATGCCTAGAGGTTTTTTCTTTACAGGGTTAGATAGGTTAGTCTTATGCGGCGTACACACGGTCGGAATTTCCGATGGAAACAGTCCAATGGGAGATTCTCATCGGATTTTCCGACCGTGTGTATGCCCAACAGTCTTTTTCTGTCGGAATTTCCGACGGACTTTGAATTGAGAACCTGTTCTCAATTTTTCTGACGGAAAACCTTTCTATCGGATTTTCCGATCGTGTGTATGCAATTCCGACACGCAAAATTCCGACGCATGCTCGGAAACAATTCGACGCATGCTCGGAAGCATTAAACTTCCCTTTTATAGTGCTGTCGAACGTGTTTTATGCCGCTGTGTTATTGACCGTCGGAATTTGGTGTAATCGTGTGTAGGCAACACAGCTTGAGCGGAATTCCGTCGGAAAAACCGTCAGAGTTTTTTCCGATCAGAATTCCGATCGTGTGTACGCGGCATTAGAATGTGGCTGCAAGTAGATTTCGAGATTTTAGTTAGGCTGAACTTCTTTAACCGCTTGCCACCCACCCACTGTCAAATGACGGAGGAGTGTGTGGCTCTCGTTCATATGACATCGCCCCAGAATGCCCCAGAACGCCTGCTCTCATGTGCCCGCGGGGGCACACATCTTGGCGATCGTGGCCACACCATGTTCCTAAGACACACCACGCCCCCAATCTCTGTAAAGAGCCGATGACGCGGCTCTTTAGCCATGTGATCGGCTGTGTCCAATCACAGCCGGTCACATGTAAATGTGGAAGTGCTGGTAATTGGCTCTCATCGCCTCACACTGACAGAGTGTGTGGCGAGAAAAGACCATCAGTGGCATCTCCTCGCAGGGGACACCCTGGCAGGTAATCAGGGCACTGATTATCAGTGCCACCAATCAGTGCTCATCAGTGCCACCAATCAGTGCCCATCAGTGACACCAATCAGTGCCCATTAGTGATGCCAGTCAATGCTGCCTTTCAGTGCCCATCAGTGCCTGCTTATCAGTGCTGCCCATCAATGCCCATCAGTACCTCCCATCAGTGCCACCTATCTGTGCCCATCAGTGCCCACCAGTGCTGCCCATTAGTGCTGCCTATCAGTGCTCAGTGCTGCATACCAGTGCCACCTATAAGGCCCCTTTCACACTGGGGCGATGGGGGCATTGGCGGTAAAGCAGGCTATATTTAGCGCTGCTTTACCGTCGTTTTAGCAGCGCTATTCGGCCGCTAGTGGGGTGGTTTTAACCCCCGCTAGCGGCCGAAAAAAGGGTTAAAACCGCCTGCAAAGCGCCACTGCAGCCCCATTGATTTCAATGGGTAGGAGCTTATGTATATATATAATACACCGCTCCTTCACCGCTCCAAAGATGCTGCTAGCAGGACTTTTTTTACCGTCCTGCTAGTGCACCGCTCCAGTGTAAAGCACTGGAGTGAAAGGAGCTGCTTTTTTCAGGCGCTATACAGGCACTATTTTTAGCTCTGTAGCGCCTGAAAAACGCCTCAGTGTGAAAGGGGCCTTAGTGTCCATCAGTGCGGCATTTAGTGCCTCCTCATCAGTGCCACCTAATCAGTGACCATAAGTGCCGCCTCATCAGTGCCCGTAAGTGCCACCTCATCAGTGCCCATCAGTGCAGCCTATCAGTGCCCATCAGTGACATCTCATCAGTGCACGTCAGTGAAGAAGAAAAATTACTTACTTATTTTTTCAAAATTTTCAGCCTTTTTATTTTTGTAAAAAATAAAAAATCCAGCAGTGATTAAGCACCACCAAAAAATAGTTCTATCTGTGTGAAGAAAATGATTAAAACTTAATTTGGGTACAGTGTTGCATGACCGCGCAATTGTCATTCAAGATGCGACAGCGATAAAAGCTGAAAAATGGCCTGGGCAGGAAGGGGGTGAAAGTGCCCTATATTAAAGAGGTCATTGTACACATGGACTAAATTGGGTTTTTAATTTTAACTATAAACCAAAAAGAGAAACTATTCTAAATACAAGCTGTGTTATAGGCCAGCTCCACTGCTCACTATGTAGAAAATACAAAATAAAGGTAGTGTTTAAGAGAAGGTACCATAGGGTTCCTTATCTTACCTTTACTCTGTCACCTCACCATCACTGCATATTGCTGATGCTCCCAAAATACAAGAACTTCTATGAATTGTAAGAATGAGCATGGCCACTAATACAAGGCAGTGCACAGCATCCAGCGTGAGCACTATAAAGGGGGAAGTTGGGTATCAAAGCTTAAAGGGGTTGTAAACACTTGTGTTTTTTCCCCTTAATGCATTCTATGCATTAAGGTGAAAAAACTTCTGTCACTGAGCAGCTCCCCCCCCTGTTTTACTCACCTTAGCCTGTTCATTCCCACGGCGGAGACACGCTCTATCTCTCTGCCCGGGGGTTCTCAGCTCTTGATTGGATAGATTGATAGCAGCGCAGCCATTGGCTCCCGCTGCTGTCAATCAAATCCAATGACGCGGGCGTCAGGGGGGCAGGGCCGTGTCAGGCATTCTGAGTCTATGGATGCAAATGCTGGACTCGGGAGCAGGCCCGCACGGTCACCCCCAGGGAGAGTGCTTTTCCTAGGGGGTTTACCAATGCGGGGAGGAGCCGTGAGCGCCGTTGGGGGACCCCAGAAGACGATTATGGGGGCCACTCTGTGCAAAACGAACTGCACAGTGGAGGTAAGTATGACATGTTTGTTATTTAAAAAACATAAAAACAACCCCTTTAAGGCCTCATGCACAGGGGCATGAAAATGCCACCTTGGAGGTGCATTTTTAATTTTCTTTTTAAGAATGCAGTTTTATTTTTAGCCAATGTGTCCATGCACATAGGGGTCTTTAGATCTGTATTTTAGAGCAGCAATCAGGAACATTAAAAAATGCCCCAAACCTGCATTCAGATAAGAGCTTTCTGTCATAATCTACACATGCGTAGGTCAATGTGTAAAAATGCACATAAATGTATTTTAGAAGCTAAAATACATAAATATTTTAGCCTGTAAATGCACATAAAAGCATGTAATTTTTCGTAAAACAAAAAAAACAAATAAAAAAGTAAGCTCTGGTCACACTCTGCATAGAGTAATGCAACAAAGTAAAGGTATAACAGGAAACCTTATGCTGCCTTCTTTTCAACTTCATTTTTTTCAACTTTGTATGGTCATTGCGGGTTCATCTTAAGCCTTGTAATGTTTGCAGCTGATCAGAAAACATAAAAAATTCTGGTAGGACAATCTTTCCCTATAACCAAATTTTCTTGTTAATTTTTTTATTGAAAGGATACATAAAATAGAACCTTTACATTACTGGTTCCATGCTGCACAGGGATATAACATTGCATATAATGCTGCTAAAATGCTGCTAAAATGTGCATACCCGCAGGCACTCACCGAGCTCCCTCTTTATCTGAATGGTATAGTAGAATAAACAAGACTGCTGACATGGAAGAACTAATTTCTGTCTAGAAAGACACCCTTCCAAATTTACTTCTACCTGGGCCTGCTGGCTCCACTTTCGATCTACGGATGACTATCTTCAGGAACCTGGTATATCCTCATACAACCGTTCTTAACAGGGCATCTGAATGACATCTGCTCCTGCATTCTCTACCCCCAGACCGACATACACTCTATAACCCTATTACCCCTATCAGTTATGCAAGAAGAAGCCTCCCAACAGTAGACCCATAAGAAACATAATGCATATATCTCCCCTTTTGGGGGGTGTCCCCCCACTCACTAACTAATTAACTTCCCCCCCCTCCCCTCCCCTCCTCTGCCTCCCATTTATCTTTCCTCTTCCTTCCCCTTTCAGCTGTCTTTTGAATTTTCCGCTCGCTTTTCTCTCTCTCTACTTAATCCAGCATGCGCCCAAGACTGAACTGACATAGTTCAATTCCTGGATCCACCAGTAAACATGAGGATTTATTTGGCCAGTGTGTACATTTTTTTACCCAATGCATTTCATATCTAAAACCCTTACATGCCCAACAGAGTTGGCCCTTTATCTCCTGGGAACAAACTCAGTTCAGTTTGACATTGCACCTGATTGGCAATTGCTCCTTCAGTAAACATACTCTAAGCACAGCAAGTTGACGCAATTCCCCTTATTAGTCTGGTGTAGGCTACTCTTGGGCAGTTATGTTTTGACAAAAGAAGCATATTGTTAATTTTGCATTACTATATGTTTATGCTTTGATTATATTTACTTAATTACATGTGCAATGCCTTTTTTTTTACACATTTGCATAACTGTTAAAATACATTATATCCTAAAAGCTTTTGTTACCCTACAAAAAAATGATCCTGTTCCCTTAAAGCATGTTATAAAGTGCTGGTGCTGTGTCATTTGGTCCCTTGTATCAAATAAAATACCTGGCCGATCCTGCCTGGTTCTGCCCTCCCTTCTGTAAACTGACCACGGTGTATCATGGCTGCTGAGCCCTGGCACCATGGTCAGTTTACGTACCTCCGTCATCCACTGCTCTCCTCTGTCCTCTCCCCCCACACCCGCCTGTTAGTTGTGTCAGTGCCCACCCCTCCCCTCCTGCAGAAATAACTGTTTTATTTTCAGGCACTCACCTGTCTTCCTTAATACTATGTGCCCCGTGTATCTGTTTTATAAAGAAAAAAAATTGTTCTATACTGTATTTCTGAGCACCACTCGGCGCTCACGTGACCAGCCGCCTCTCTCCTCCTTTTCTCCTGACTGACATCAGTGGGAGATTCTTGGCCCCTCCCGCTGTAGCTGTCAGATCGGGAGAGGGAGCAGCGGCCGGTCACGTTAGTGCTAGGAAATACAGTATAGCTTGGCATTTTGTTAATAAAACAGATACACTGGGCACATAGCATGGGCGTCCGCAGGTAGGGGCAAGGGGAGGCAAGTGCCCCCCCCTGGAATTAGGGATCGGATCAGGAGTGAGGACCCCCATCACCCCCAGGGCCGGACTGGCCTACCGGGATATTTCCCGGTAGGCTGCCTGCCCTGGGGCCGGTTTGCGGCATCAGTGCTCCCCTGAGTCCCCTCTCTCCTGCTCCTGTGATCACGGAGCTGGCCGGGTCTGTGTTCTGCGGCCGCGCACCGCGCTGTAACATGGTCCCGCCCCCCTAGACCGGCTCGTGTGATAGTAGATAGAATCAGTCTTCCACCTATCACACGAGCCGGTCTAGGGGGGCGGGACCGTGTTACAGCGCGGTGCGCAGCCGCAGAACACAGACCCGGCCAGCTCCGTAATCACAGGAGGAGGAAAGATGTGAGTACTCGGTACAGCCCTAACTGTGTGCCTGAATAGGGGGATCAGCGGCGGGGGGGCGGCATATAGAGGAGATTAGCTTTCTATATTCCTCCATGCAGCCGCTGAATGCTTGGAGGAGGGAGAGGAGGAGAATCAAGCATTCAGCGGCTGCATGGAGGAATATAGAAAGCTCATTTCCTCTATATGCCGCCCCCCTGCTGATCCCCCTATCCAAATTATTTTTCTCCCCCCCCCCCAGTGCTCTCCTCCCCCACCAGACTCTCCAGCCCCCCTCCAGTTTTCCTTGTGCTCCCCCCAGTGCTCTCCTCCCCCACCACACTCTCCAGCCCCCCCCCCCTCAACCCATGTTCTTTCTGCCCCCCCTGCTCTCCAGCTCTCCCCATCCTTCTCTAGCCCCCACCCCAGTGCTCTCTGCCCCCCCATGCTCCCCACCCCCACAGTGCTGTCCAGCCCCCCCCCCATGCTCCCCACCCCCACAGTGCTGTCCAGCCCCCCGTGCTCCCCACCCCCACAGTGCTGTCCAGCCCCCCGTGCTCCCCACCCCTGTTCTTTCTGCCCCCGGTGCTCTCCAGCTCGCCCCCGTGCTCCCCACCCCCCACAGTGCTCTCCAGCCCCCCGTGCTCCCCACCCCCACAGTGCTCTCCAGCCCCCCTTGTGCTCCCCACCCCCACAGTGCTGTCCAGCCCCCGTGCTCCCCACCCCTGTTCTTTCTGCCCCCGGTGCTCCCCACCCCCCACAGTGCTCTTCAGCCCCCCATGCTCCCCAGCCCCCCGTGCTCCCCACCTCTGTTCTTTCTGCCCCCGATGCTCTCCAGCCCCCCCACAGTGCTGTTCAGCCCCCCCGTGCTCCCCACCCGTTCTTTCTGCCCCCGGTGCTCTCCAGCTCTCCCCATCAGTCTCCAGCTCCCACCCCAGTGCTTCCCACCCCCACCGTGTGTATGTATATATATATATATATATATATATATATATAATGTAATAATGTATGGTTTTCCCTTTCATGAACCAGAAAATAATGACGTTATGCTGTTGCGCTGGTATAATAACGCTGTGGGGCTGGTATGACATTTTTTTCCAGGGCTGAATTTTATTCCCAGTCCGGCCCTGATCACCCCTCTCTGTCACCCCCACTCTCTCTCTCACCCCTCTGTCTTTTTCACCCCCTCTCTCTCTATCACCCCCCTCTGTCTCTTTCTGTCACACTCCTCTCTCTGTGTCACCCCCTCTGTCTCTTTCTGTCACCCCTCTCTCTCTCACCCCCTTTCTCTCTGTCACCCTCTCTGTCTCTTTCTGTCACCCCCTTTCTCTCTGTCACCCCCGTCTCTCTCTGTCACCCCCACATGTATGCAGTTTCTGGCAGTCTCTTGGGCCATGTATGCAGTCTCTGGTCATCTCTTGTGCCATGTCCGCAGTCTCTTACAGTCTCTTGGGCCATGTATGCAGTCTCTGACAGTCTCTTGGGTCATGTCCGCAGTCTCTGACAGTCTCTTGGGCCATGTCCGCAGTCTCTGACGGTCTCTTGGGCCATGTCCGCAGTCTTTGACAGTCTATACGGCCATGTCTGCACTCTCTGACCATCACCTGTACTAGGTCTGTAGTCTCTGACCGTGATAATGTGATAATGACATTGTCAAAAAGGTCAGAGCATGGGTGACCTTAAAATGATGCCCCCCCCTGAAAAAAGTTCTGCGGACGCCCATGGCACATAGCACAAATAACACAGTGGGGTTACAACCACTTTAAACATCCTGACTTTGTTCTTTTTGAATATTGTAAGTCCTTGTTTTGTCCAACTATTGGATAGTTGTAACCTACTCCTTTCTTGTTCAATAAAATTAGTTTGGAGTAAAAAAAAAAATATATTGCGTCAGGTGCCACAATAAGCAGCTAAATACCAAGCACAAGGTCTAGATTTTAGAAACAAAAAATAGGAAGAACCTAAGCAGTTCAGAGAGGATAGATATGGTTGAGAAAGGAAACCAAATGGGGAACGCAATGGATGGGGTGGGTGTTGAGTTGTCATAAGCCATGCAATGAAGCCATGTACAAGAATTATTTCATATAATGAAAACCTTGCGCTTAGTTATTATAGATATCATACTGCTTCAACTTACAAACACTGAATACTGGAATTAAACATCATTTTTAATACAAAGGAGCTAGGGCTGTGACATAATCATGCACGGCTGTGTCAGATGGTCCCATGGCTGTGCTTTTGGTTGTGTATAGCGCTTGTACATTTCATCTACATGTAAGTGCAATTACCTATTAAAAGATTTTTATACTGTACTGTACTATGAGGCTTTTACCTCTTTATGCTTAATATGTATCCATGCTGGGTAGGGTTGATTCATATAGAGGCTAAAATGTGCATTCCTGCTGTGAGGACACCGCTGCTGTTATCTTAATGATGGGGTCACGGAGCTATTGCAAGGTCTGATGGTGAGAGCATTGGTCTTCTGTTTGGAGATAAAGCGCATGTGATCTCTGTAATTCGAGATAGTTTCTGTCTGGTAAGAGGCCTCAATATTTGAGAAGCACCTTCTGCACTGGAGCACTTTATATCATTTTAGTACTGAGCACTTGAAAAGCACTTTGGATGTTAAAACATGGAGTATATTTATAGTCAAAATAAACTTGGAAATTTTATTTTTAAATGAAATGTTTTTTTAGTAATTAATTTGTTTTGTTAAATTATGTTTTTTGCACCTTTATTAATTATGAGTATTGATTCACATAGTTGTAGCGCCATAACCCCCTGTGGGGCAGCTATGTATTTTCTGGGCTTACCAATTACCTCCTCCTTGTAGCTCGTCGTTCGTAGTCTAGGGGTTCCCAGGGTTAGTACCCAGTAATTGCAGAGACCGATACTCAAAGTCCTTTTGAGGATTTTTATTTGCTAAAGAAACGTTTAAACATAACACAGTCTCTTAGTTGGGAATAGAGGGCATGGGTGATAAAGCTCAGGTACTTCAGAACTGCTGACATCAAATAAATGTCTCCTTAGATAGCCCAGAGAGTAGCCACTCGCAACTGGACTCTTCACTGTTGGATAAACCCCTGTCTGTAGATTTAGCAGCCAACAAGTGATTCAGATTTAGCACAGTCTCTGCCACAGACTAGGTTGTGAAACTTCAAGTGAACAATGTAAAAGTCTCTGCCACAGACTATGTTGTAACCGAAGGATGGGTTAGGAACCTTTCCCATGGTACCTGAATCTTCCAGCCGTTTTGGCGATACCGTAGGAAATGCGGATTCACTAGTGTCCATACAATCTCAGCTCCCAGGCTCTTACCGAGCAGCCAGCTTCATGGCCCTCCTCCGAAGAGTCCTCCCCTGGTCGCTTGTACGAGTTGTTGTGCCTATCAAATCCTGAGAGAACACCGGGACACTTCAGAATCCTCCTTCAGTTATTGGGCCTCGAACTAGCCAGTTCCGAGGCTTGGGAACAGACGGATCCCCACCCCAGACCATGAGGGCCTCTGGGGCTGGTCAGGGTGACCAGGTTTACGGGGGGCAGCAGACACTCCTGGGTCCGGGACCCCTCACGGGGTTGGTCCAGACTGGAACCAGGATTTAAAAGAGCAAGCCGAACCCTGAACACGTGACTCCAGCATCTTAAATACCCCTTCCCAGACTACACAGCGAGGCCAGACGTGCCCACTGATTGGCTCCGAGAAAGATTGGTACCTAATGTGTCCGATCAGACTGCGTTCTCCAGCCAGTCACAAGTGCTTACCTCACCTATGACCAGGCAGAACTCTAGTACAGCCCAGCCAAACTGATGCCAAAGTAAAAACCTAGAACAAAGAACTCTGCAGAATAGCGCACACTTTAGAAAAGTGCATAACAGTAAAAAGTATGGATTCTTCACCTTTAGACCCCTTTCAAACTGAGAGTTTTTTCAAGGGGTTTTGGACTAAAAATATTGCCTGTAAAGCGCCTGAAAAAAACGCCTCCCCTGCAGTCCCAGTGTGAAAGCCTGAGAGCTTTCACACTGAGGCGGTGCACTTGCAGAACGTTAAAAAATGTCCTGCAAGCAGCATGTTTGGGGCAGTGGAGACGTGGTGTATACACCGCTCCTCCTCTGCTCCTGCCCATTGAAATGAATGGGCAACGCTGCCGAAGCGCCTGCAAAGCACTTTGGCAGCAGTGCTATACGGGTGCATTTAACCCTTTATTCGGCCACTAAAAGTGCCCTGCTAGTGGCCGAATAGAGCCGATAAAACTAGAGGCGTTTTACCATCAAGTGTGAAAGCTGCCTTTTGAATAATGTATAGGGTTTGGATACATCTTTCAATTATTGGTATTGATGTATCATTTTGTTTGTACAATAATTACAGGTCTATCAGGTGACAGTCAAAATCTATCTGCAGAAGTAGGAGATTCATGGTTCCTAGGTCTATTTGAACATCAGATATTGATTTACTAAAGGAAAATAGGCTTTTCACTTTGCAAGGTAAGTTGAACTTTGCAAGGAAATTTGTCACACAGCTTAGTGAAAAAGGGAAACTTTACCACATTCACTGAGCTCTGGGGAAAATTATCATGCAAAGTGCAACTTTCCTTCCAAAGTAAACAGCCTGTCTGATTTAGTAAATTGAACCCATAGTATCTGAGTTTTTCTGTTACATTTTCCTTGAAATTAATTTAGTTGTATTGTAGTTATACAGATGAATTAGAAAACAATCTAAATTTTGATGCGGATATTATTTTTGAATCATTAGTACCTAAAATGTATTTAAAGACATTAGTCAGAAAAGCACGCTGGGAAATATTTATGAAAACTGCAAAGGAAAACCAACTCTGTAACCTATAGCAACCAATGAGTTTATACTTTTATTTTCCAACTGACAGTAGCAGAACATTTAGAATACAAACAAAATCCAACTTGTTGCTGACATTGTTTCTCTGGGGTTGTTTTACGAAAACTGGAGAGTGCAAAATCTGGTGCAGCTCTGCTTAGAAACCAATCAGCTTCCAGGTTTATTGTCAAAGCTTAATTGGACAAGCGGAAGTTAGAAGCTGATTGGCTACCATGCAGAGCTGTACCAGTCTTTTTTGCACTCTCCAGTTTTAGTAAATCAGCCCCCCAATTTTTATAAATTGGCCCTCATGTTTTTCTGTAATCTTTATTTTATGTTATCATTTATACAGACAAAGGAAAAAAGAGTTCAAAACACCATTACACATCCTCAAAACGTTTGACTGTTCATTAAGAACAAAAGAAGGAGCAGCAAAACAGAAAGGAAAAAAAAAAATCTCTAGCACAACAAAGTAACATAAAACTCCAGAATCACAATAAGCAAGTGTTGGAAACTTAAAAAAAAAAAAAAAAAAAAAAGCCCCTTCACTATATGCAGTAGGACACTGTTAACTCCTTTTCACTATGCAATGATAGATCCATAGTTCCCATTTAGCATAGAACTCTTCCAATCTATTTCTATAGGTACAGATCCATTTCTCATCTTCCATGATATTGTTAAATTGTTTTGCCCAGTGTCCTATAGTGGTGATTTTAACAGCAATTATAGCAAGTGCAGTTCAAGTCATAATAATTACCCACCAGATATAGAGTCATTCAACTGGTAGTAACATGGTCGGCAATCACAAAGCAATGCATAGCTGCTTCAAAGCATATTCAATTAAACAGCACAAAGTGCAACAACCTATGACAAACAACCAGAAATTCTAAAGTATATGCCAAGCCATCATCAGTAGGACAGGAAGTTAAGGGAAATTTATCGCAAGGAGCCCTGGGTAGCAGTAATAACCAGATATAGGTTCTAACCCTTTCACTCTCTATCCAAAACCATGAAAAAAAATTTCACTGGGACAAACACTTAAAGTGACTGGCCTCAGGCAATACACAGAGATGAAACAAATCTCCCTACATGAGTTGTACCTGTTTATTTGCAACCATTTGTTCTTTATATCCTTGCTAAACTCAAGAGAGCTGATTTGGGGGGGTGCAAACAAACTGAAAAATACTAAAAAAAAAACATCAATTGCAGCCTCACTGTGCATTAATTGCAACCACTGTGCCCATCAAATGCAGCGACTGTGCCCCAAAAAATGTAGCCACTGTGCCCATCAAATGCAGCCACTGTTCCCATCAAATGCAGCCACTGTGTCCATCAAATGCAGCCACTGTGCTCATAAAATTCAGGCACTGTGCCCATAAATTGCAGCCACTGTGCCCATTAAATGCAGCCACTGTGCCCATAAAATGCAGCCTCTGTGTGCCCATCATATGCAGCCTCTGTGCCCATCATATGCAGCCTCTGTGCCCATAATATGCAGTCTCTGTGCCCATAATATGCAGCCTCTGTGCCCATAATATGCAGTCTCTGTGCCCATCATATGCAGTTTTTGCCCATCATACAGCCTCTGTGCCCATCATATGCAGCCTGTGCCCATCATATGCAGCCTGTGTGCCCACCATATGCAGCCTGTGCCCACCATATGCAGCCTCTGTACCCATCATAGGCAGCTTCTGTGCCCATCATATGCAGCCACTGTGACGCCCCCCCCCCCCCCCGCTCGCCCGCTTGCCATCTGACAGGCACTTGCCCCATACTGGGGGTGGGTCAGGCAGCAGGTGACGGCGGCGAGCTGTGGGACATACAGCGGGTCAGGCGACGGCTCCTGCATCCTCCATGCTTCTCTGTACTCCCGTGCATCTCTTCTTCCATTCCGTTAGGTGTCCAATAAGAGCGCCTGTGCCTTCAGCCAATCAGGTGATGGGGGTATTAGACCCACGCCTCCTGATTGACTGAGAGGCGGTTAAGTGTTAGAAAAGCAAATATTCATTTGCTTTTCTAACACACCTGTGAGCGAAATGCTTTGCGCTCCAAGTCCACCTTTTTTGCAGCCTATTAGAGCCTATGGCTCTACTCAGGTGCTTAAAAAAAAAAACAGCCCCGGCACTATAATTCAGGCGCCCGGCGTCTGAAAAGGGTCCGGACGCCTGAATAGGGAGTGGCTACAGCGGCCATTGATAGATTCAGCTGGAGGTCCCTCTCCTGTCACCTTTTTAGCTCTTGGTGACAGGAAAAATTGTCAGAAGTGACTCATGCTGATAACAGAGGAACGAGACAGACAGAAATGACACTTATGGGAAGATTTATTAAAGTGGAGTTGCGCCTAAAAAAAATAAAAATTAAAGATCGCCGTGGATACTGCCGCAATCTTTTGCTGGAAGTGGGAGAAAGTAACTGTATTAGACAGGTATCTGCTCCCCCCCTCCGGTGTCACATTTGGCACCTTTTAGGGGGGAGGGGGCAGGGCGGATCCGTCCCGGGGTGCACAGGGTGCAGTGCACCCAGGCGCCACAGAGGTGGGGGCGCTGGAGCGCCAGAGTGCTCCGCTCCCTCCTCCTCTCCTTGTCCGTAGGCGGCGCGGCTCTCTCCGCCTGTCACAGCCGCGGCCGCACAGTGACGTCACGGGGGGGGGTGGGGCACTCCGTGGCCGAGCCCGACTTGTTTAGAACAGAGCGTGTGTGATGCTGGTGGGCAGGAGGCGGAAGTTAAACACAGGAGGAGTCCTGTGTTTAACTTCCGCCTTCTGCCCACCAGCACAAGCATCACACACACTCTGTTCTCCACCCGGGCGGCGCGGCTGCACACTGTCCTCTCCAGCTGCCGCCCGGGTGGTTTTAATTTGCCTAGTGGTTTGGGGTGGTTTGTCTAGGGGGGGTCTATACCAATGTGGGGGGGTGGGGGGGGGGTGGTTTGTCCTGGGGGGGTCTATACTAATGTGGGGGGGTGGTTTGTCTAGGGGGGGTCTATACTAATGTGGGGGGGGGTTGTCCTGGGGGGTCTATACTAATGTGGGGGGGGGGGTTTGTCCTGGGGGGGGGGGGGGTCTATACTAATGTGGGGGGGGTTGTCCTGGGGGGGTCTATACTAATGTGGGGGGGTGGTTTGTCCTGGGGGGTCTATACTAATGTGGGGGGGTTTGTCCTAGGGGGTCTACTAATGTGGGGGGGTTTGTCCTGGGGGTCTATACTAATGTGGGGGGGTTTGTCCTGGGGGGTCTATACTAATGTGGGGGGGTGGTTTGTCCTGTGCTGGTCTATACTAATGTGGGGGGGTGGTTTGTCCTGGGGGGGTCTATACCAATGTGGGGTGGGGGGGTTTGTCCTGGGGGTCTATACTAATGGGGGGGGGTGGTTTGTCCTGGGGGGGTCTATACCAATGTGGGGGGGGTGGTTTGTCCTGGGGGGTCTATACTAATGTGGGGGGGGGGGGTTTGTCCTGGGGGGTCTATACTAATGTGGGGGGGGGGTTTGTCCTGGGGGGTCTATACTAATGTGGGGGGGGTTGTCCTGGGGGTCTATACTAATGTAGGGGGGTGGTTTGTCCTGGGGGGGGGGGGGGGGGCGGGGGGGGGGGGGGGGGGGGTCTATACTAATGTGGGGGGGTGGTTTGTCCTGGGGGGGTCTATACTAATGTGGGGGGGTTCGTCCTAGGGGGTCTACTAATGTGGGGGGTTTGTCCTGGGGGGTCTATACTAATGTGGGGGGGTTTGTCCTGGAGGGTCTATACTAATGTGGGGGGGTGGTTTGTCCTGGGGGGGTCTATACTAATGTAGGGGGTTCGTCCTGGGGGGGTCTATACTAATGTGGGGGGGTGGTTTGTCCTGAGGGGGTCTATACTAATGTGGGGGGTGGTTTGTCCTGGGGGTCTATACTAATGTGGGTGGCGGGCTGGTTTGTCCTGGGGGGTTTATACTAATGTAGGGGGGTTTGTCCTGGGGGTTCTATGCTAATGGGGGGGTTTGTCCTGGGGGGCTATACTAATGTGGGGGGGGGGGGTCTGTACTAATGTGGGGGGGTTGTCCTGGGGGGGTCTATACTAATGGAGGGGGTGGTTTGTCCTGGGGGGGTCTGTACTAATGGAGGGGGTGGTTTGTTGTGGGTGGTCTGTACTAATGGAGGGGGGGTAGTTTGTTCTGGGGGGTTTGTACTAATGTAGGGGGGGAAAGGTTTGTCCTGAGGGGGGTCTATACTGATAAAGGGGGTGTTTTGTCCTGGGGGTCTATACTGATGGGGGGGTCTGTCCTGAGGGAAGTATTTATACTTAGTGAAGGGTCTGCACTGACGGAGGGGGGGTCTATACTTAATGGAGTGGGGTCTGTACTGAGGGACGACTATAGTTGGTGGAGGGGGTGATACCATGTTTTACTGCACCAGGTGACACCAACCCTAGTGATGCCACTGCAGCTGCGGGCTCTTATTTCCCCTCTCCCTCACCTCCTCGTGCGATGCTGTACTAGTGAGCGGCGCACTATGTTTCTTCCCCCGCCTTCATAAACGCCAGGGAAGAAAAAACAAAGGAGCAAAGAAAAGGATTGTGGGACATGTGGTCCCAAGGACTGGCAGCCCCACTGTAACACGGAAACTGCAGCCCAAACAGCATGCTCAGCTGAATGGGAGAGAGAAAGCCAGGAGCCCGGGGAAGCTTTCAGGGAAGGGCACCCAGGACTCCAGAGGGAGAGGGCAGAGCTGAGAGAACACCATCAGAGAGAGAAAGCCACACAGCCTGGCACCATCCCTGGTGGAGGAAGGAATGGAGTCATTGCAGGAATACAGATCTGGGCTCTACCCAGCGGAGCCGCAATGGCAATTCAGAGTGAGCTGACTCCTGATCAGAGGAACCGTTGTTGCTGTATCGCTGGGTCAGGTGAGAGGGCCGATCGGCCATTATTTACTACCATCTCTTGTAACATGTCTGCAGTCTCTGACCATCTCTTGTATTGTGTGCAGCCTGACCATCTCCTGTACTATGATTGCAGTCTCTGACTGTCTCTAGTATCATGTCTACAGTCTCTGACCATCTCCTGTACTATGTCTGGGGGCTCTTTCTAATAGACTCTCTAACAGAAGCCCCCTCTGTGTGCATCAGAGAGACTCCCCTCCAGGTCTCACTAGTGTACGCTCTTCCTGTATTTTATTTATTGGTAAAAGATCATGGGAGGATCCCAGGGAAACGAAGACTTCTTACGGGAACATCTCTGTGTTGAAGTCGTTGTCATAGAAACATTTGTAAAGGGGAGGAGTTGGTAAGATGACCACGCCCACGTGGGGGCGCCAGAAATATTTCTGCACCCAGGCGTCTGTGACCCTAGGATCGGCCCTGGGAGGGGGGGAACAGATTATTTTCTCCCACTTCCGGACAGCGGAAGTTTCATTTTTGGGTGAAACTCCACTTTAAAACTGGTGAAGCTGTTCATTGTAACCAATTAGCATCTAGGTTTTATTTTTAAAGTGGTTGTAAATGTAATTGTTTTTTCCAAATAAAAAAAATGTCATACTTACCTGCCCTTACTGAGTGCCCCCAAGCCTCCTCTTCTCCCACGGGGCACGCAGCGTGGCGGTCGTGAGGCTCTTTACCCATGTGATCAGCTGTGTTCAATCACAGCTGATCACATGTAAACAAGGAAAATCGGCTTTCAGTAATCGGCTTTCCTCTCCTCACACTGATAGCGTGTGAGGAGAGGAGAGCCGATCAGAGGCATCTCCTTACAGGGGATATCTGTACAGATAATCGGGGCACTGATCATCAGTGCCCTCATTATCCGTGCAGCCCCAATAGTGCCCATCAGTGATGCCAGTTGGTGCTCATCAATGCCTGCTCATTGGTGCCGCCCATCAGTGCCCATCAGTGCTGCCCATCAGCACCCATCAGTGCAGCCTATCATTGCCCATCAGTGCCGCCTATCAGTGCCCATCAGTGCCACCTATTAGTGCACATCAGTGCCACCTATCAGTGCCCATCAGTGCCACCTATCAGTGCTCATCGGTGCTGCATATCAGTGCCCATCAGTGCTGCATATTAGTCCCTCCTCATCAGTGCCATCTCATCAGTGCCCTTCAGTGTCTTCTCATCCCCCTCATCAGTGCCCATCAGTGCAGCCTATCAGTGCCCATCAGTGCAGCATCATCAGTGCACATCAGTGAAGGAGAAAAATTACTTATTTACAAAATTTTCTAACAGAAAGAGAAACTAAGAGAAACTTTTTTTTTTTTCAAAATGTTCAGTCTTTTTTTGTTTGTTTAACAAAAAATGAAAAACCCAGTGGTGATTAAAAACCAGCAAAAGAAAGCTCTATCTGTCTCAAAAAAATTATACAAATTTAATTTGGGCACATTGTTGCAAGACCGTGCAATTGTCATTCAAAGTGTGACAGCGCTGAAAGTTGAAATTTGGCCTGGTCAGGAAGGGGGTAAAAGTGCCCAGTATTGAAGCTGTTAAAGCGGTTCTGCACACATTTTTTTTTCTTTATACATATGTTTTTTCCAAGCTGTAAATAGTTGCCAATGCCCCTTTATTTTTATTTTTTTGGCTCCTACCTTGCGCTGTCTGCTGTTCTCCCTTATCTCTCCCTGCGTCTATGGGCGGGGTTTCTGCGGGGATCAGCATCATTTCCGCTGATCTCCGCACTGTCTCCTGGGATATCGTATAACTAATCTCAGGAGTCATTGCGCCTATCCGAAGCAAAATCTCGCGTGATTTTGACGACGTGACGTCATCACGCCGGCATTAATTTAATTCATAATAAAAATAAAGAAAGGCGCGTACACACTTAAATTAATAATATCGTTTTTTATTAAATTAAATTTAGAAAAAATAATTTACTATAAATAAAATGCTCACACAGAGCATCTTTGGACGCACCTCTCATGTGAAGCTCTCTCCCTGTACTGAGAGAGCTTCACATCACAACGGGGGCGGTAACTTTCTAAGACGCCGCCCGTTGTCCTGGCAACATTGCAAATTACAGAGCTCGTAGCTGTAACTACTGATCGTGCATGGGAACCAGCAAGGAATGCTGGTTCCTCAGAAGCGAGGAAAGGAGGAAGTGATTGCTTGTGGGCTTCAAATGCCTACAAGCAAAATGACATCGGCCGAAAATTAATAATATAAAGAAAGATTTCACTGAAAAACGGACATGGATAGCGAGAGAAGGCAGGAAAAGTAAGCTTATTTTTTAAAACACATCTATTTTAAAGATTCAGCAAAAAAAAGAAAAAAAAAATCTTCAGTGCAGAACCGCTTTAAAGTATATGTAAACGATCCCCTTGTAAAACAACCCATTCAGTTTAAAATAAAAGTCAAAACATGTGTGTATAGATATAAAAGACATGATAAATACCTTTTTTTCCCATTTTTTTTAAATGATCATATTCCCTCTGTCCTCAGCTGCATAAGAACTAGGGTAGGAGAAACAGCAGCACACTGAACTCAGGGATTTCACACAAAGGAAACAATACAAGTACATGGTACAGCAGGCACATATCAGGAATATTAAATGTTGGGTGTACATACTCTTTAACTGATCTGACTACTGTTAACTGAAATACAGATGCTGAACTATTTGATGCCTGTGTGCATTTACCTCAAATAATACATCCAATTTCAATTAATTTAATACATTTCATTTCTCCTTACAAATCTTTGCAAATGTTTGAACTTATCCATCATTGCTTGCTTTTGGGCATGGGCTGATATAGTGGCACAAGAGAGCTCAGGCATTGTAGTTGGGTAGGGGGAACTAAGGAACAATGTAAATATCTATTATGATGTTCTACAGCCACACATTAGTAGCACAAATGCAAACTATGAATCAAGGCCAGCAGACAGCGGATGTCATTTCTGTACCCTCATACAGCCTGCCTGCTGTATGTGCTCAGTCAGCAATGTCACTTTCCAAATCCCAACCCCTACCATTGCAATACTTAAAATATAGCTAAAGACAAAACTTTTTTTTTTTAGTTTTGGATAGAGTGGAGAGGGATTAGAAAACCTGTCAGTTTTTATTGCTGTCTGTGGCATCGTTAGGAAGATTCCTAATGTCCAAATTGGGCTCAATTAGCCATTTTCCCTCCCTGGTGTCATGTGACTCGTTAGTGTTACAAGGTCTCAGGTGTGAATGGGGAGCAGGTGTGTTAAATTTGGTGTTATCACTCTCACTCTCTCATGGCGAAGAACTCTCTATGGATCTGAAAAAAAGAATAGTTGCTCTTCATAAAGATGGCCTAGGCCAGTGATGGTGAACCTTGGCACCCCAGATGATTTGGAACTACATTTCCCATGATGCTCAACTACACTGCAGCGTGCATGAGCATCATGGGAAATGTAGTTCCAAAACATCTGGGGTGCCAAGGTTCGCCATCACTGGCCTAGACTATATAAAGATTGCTAAAACCCTGAAACTGAGCTGCAGCACGGTGGCCAAGACCATACAGTGGTTTAACAGGTCAGGTTCCACTCAGAACAGGCCTCGCCATGGTCAACCAAAGAAGTTGAGTGCACGTGCTGTGCGCCATATCCAGAGGTTGTCTTTGGGAAATAGATGTATGAGCGCTGCCAGCATTGCTACAGAGGATGAAGGGATGGGGTGTCAGCCTGTCAGTGCTCAGACCATACGCTGCACACTGCATCAAATTGGTCTGCATGGCTGTCATCCCAGAAGGAAGCCTCTTCTAAAGATGATGCACAAGAAAGCCTGCAAACAGTTTGCTGAAGACAAGCAGACTAAGGACATGGATTACTGGAACCAGGTCCTGTGGTCTGATGAGACCAAGATAAACTTATTTGGTTGAGATTAGGTCAAGCTTGTGGGGCGGCAACCAGGTGAGGAGTACAAAGACAAGTGTGTCTTGCCTACAGTCAAGCATGGTGGTGGGAGTGTCATGGTCTGGGGCTGCATGAGAGCTGCCGGTACTGGGGAGCTACAGTTCATTGAGGGAATCATGAATGCCAACATGTACTGTGACATACTGAAGCAGAGCATGATCCCCTCCCTTCTGAGACTGAGCCGCAGGGCAGTATTCCAACATGATAACAACCCAAAAGACACCTCCAAGATGACCAATGCCTTGTTAAAGAAGCTGAGGGTAAGGGTGAGGGACTGGCCAAGCATGTCTCCAGACCTAAACCCTATTAAGCATCTGTAAAAAGGGGGGAGTTTGGGACTTTAAATGAGGCACAATAAATGTACCTCCATCCCTGATTCAGGTAAATAAGAAAGGAATGTGGGACTTTAAATGAGTTTAGAAAAAAAGGTTGCGCTGTATATAATGATAATAAATCACAAATGTGTGTATACCGTGAATTAATAAGTGACAATCGTCGTCAGCTATTGGAAGTTTGTACCAACAAATATTGTGCAATAAAGTGAAAAATTATTATACAATAAATTGGAAATAAAAAATAATAATAAACAAAAAATAAAAAATGAAAAATACACCCATATATAACTGTAAGGCAATAAGTGGGTAATTAAAAACCATAAGTGTCAATATTAAACAAACAGACACAATAAACTGATGCTATACAGTCCATGGGTAGTCATATAGGGCTATAAGCATAAGAGTGACATCCGTGTAGTAGGTGACTTTTTAAATCAGATTAGCATCCGTGATTAGGTGACTTTTTCCTCTGTGGTCCCACCACCAAATGAATTGAAGGCTTACCAGCTGTAGATCAAGAAATCGCATGTGGCTACAACCCAGCCAGGGCCTTTTTTCCTCTATCTCCCTTCTGTGCGGCAAGTCAGAACATCCGTATCTTTTTCAGGGATTGCTCAATCCATCCACCAAAGCATGTGTCTCGCCAGGTAAAACAATCCCCCAAGGCCGAAAAAGAGAAGGAAAGAGGGCAGACCATAGGTAGGATCCAACTGATTTATTTTAAAAAAGACGCCAAAGGCGTACAGACATCCAAGTAAAAACAGCAAAGTAAAATTCAAAAATTTGCGGCCGGCCGGCTGCAGTAACAAGACGCCCGTGCTTGTCCGGGGCGTAGAACGCGGTGACGTCAGCACGTCGCTCCTTTTGGGAGGAGCGACGTGCTTTTTTTGCCAGCGGTTTAGACATTACCCACTTACGGACCGCCCGTAATGCATTATACGGCGGTATTTTGAAGTGGAATATCATTGTTATGGTATCAGCTAGCTGCCATAACCCCACTATCCACTTCTTCAGCAGGTGCTCCGCTTTAAGATAAAAGTGGTCTCTGTGACGGATTCGCCGCAAGATCACTTTTATCGGTGGCGGGAGAGGGCCCCCCCCCTCCTGCCACTCTCCGGTGGCAATGGCGGAGGTGATCGCATCCTCTTCCGTGTTTTTTTTTTTTAACTACTTTTTTTTTATTTTAATGCATTTTAGTGTAAATATGAGATCTGAGGTCTTTTTGACCCCAGATCTCATATTTAAAGTGGAGTTTCCCCCAAAATGACAACTTTGTTTATTTTTGCATTAAATCTGCTAATAAAAAATAATTGGATAAAAAAAAATGTCACTTACCTATTTCTCCCTGTTGCTAGGTGGTCCCACGAAATCTGCCTCTTCCTTAGCCCGGGCTAGAAACGTCACTTCCCCTCGGAAGTCAGTCATCTGGGACACGTGACAGGTCCCAGATGACTGTGCGGCGTATCACAACGTGCAGCGCCGATCGCGCATGCGCAGTGGGTGCCCGGCTGGGAAGCCATAGGTTATATTTGGGACACTAGTTTTGGTGACCTGGGGGTCCCCAAGGAATTCTCTTAATTTGCAGGAATTTCCTCTCACTTCCGGTTTTGGCTATGGGACAGGGAGTGAAGGTAAATCTCCCTAATGGAACACAGATGGCAAAAAAAATTGACAGGGGTTACAACCCTTCTATACGCTATCCAAAATGAACAAAAAAAAAATTGCCTATAGTTCTACTTTAAGTGCCATAGTAACTTGTTCGAGCAAGGCTGACCATGCTCAGCTAATCACTATATGAAAAACATAGTTACATAGTAGACGAGGTTGAAAAAAGACCATCAAGTCCATCCTATGTGTGTAATTATATGTCAGTATTAAATGGTATATCCCTGTATGTTGCGGTCGTTCAGGTGCTTATCTAATAGTTTTTTGAAACTATCGATGTTCCCCGCTGAGACCACCGCCTACGGAAGGGAACCTTTCCTCGTAACTAATATCCTCCAGACCCTTTATTAATTTAGTTGCCCTTCTCTGGACTCTCTCCAGTTCTAGCACATCCTTCCTGAGGACTGGACAGCATACTCCAGGTGAGGCCGGACCAGAGTCTTGTAGAGTGGGAGAATTATCATTCTTTCTCTGGCGTAAATCCCCTTTTTAATGCATGCCAATATTCTGTTGGCTTTGTTAGCAGCAGCTTGGCATTGCATGCCATTGCTGAGCCTATCATCTACTAGGACCCCGGGTCCTTTTACATCCTAGATTCCCCCAGAGGTTCTCCCCCCAGAGTATAGATTGCATTCATATTTTTGCCACCCAAATGCATTATTCTAAATGTTTCCACATTACATTTGCCATGTAGTTGCCCACCCCATTAATTTGTTCAGATCTTTTTGCAAGGTTTCCACATCCTGCAGAGAAGTTATTGCCCTGCTTAGCTTAGGCAAACAAGCAATAATGAGTGTTTGGAAATGACAAGGATCCTAAAGCTCAACTCAGCATATTTGGATGAAGCTGGTCATCATTCAATTAGAAAGAGGACTGGTGCTGGGTTGCAGAGTGTTTGAGTCTGCACCAGAAGGAAGGGGAATGTTGCAGCGAGATTTTTTGTTTTTTGTTTTTTAGCTTGTACACTGCTAGGCCATTGATTTTTGAAAACCTTCTGAAATGTGAAGCTGAATAATAAATTAGTATCTATTGTAAATAATCTAGCCTTCAAAATAGATATCATCTGAAGGAAGAAGCTGATGCAAGGGAAAAGCTGCAATAAAGCATATATTATTATAATAGTTTAATACTAAATAATTAATGAAAGAACATCTGCACAGGTATGCTAGTCTTTAGGTAAGGCTGCAAATAAACAATTCAGACTGAGCATATAATGAAGAAATTGCATAAGAAAACCTTGCCTACAGTAAAAACAGCATGTTGAAATGGCTGATAGATCCAGAGATTTAGGAGGTTTAATATATATCCATATTTCAGATTTTCCTGTAAAAGTGGAACTACACTTCATCTGAGCGCCACAACCAAAAAATTTTGTTTAATTCATTTTTAATATCCAAAGCAGACTCCACCCTATCTATGTCTCCATGCTTTGTTTTGTTGAGAAAACACCCACTAGTATTTCTGACTGTGGCCACCTTGAGTAAGGGCAGATGATTCATGTAGCATTTCCTTCCTGGAATCCATCTGCCATTAGTTCAGTCATGCAAGCAGGAGAGGGCGGGCTTAGCAAGTAAATATGATATACAAGTAAATATGATATACTTTCCTATTCATTTACTAATCCTAGCAGGATAAGGGTTAAAAATGATCAATGATGATTGAGAGAGCGAAGTTCTACTTTAATCCTTCCAGCTTTCCACCTCATTGATAGAGTCTGAGGAAGGGGGAACTTCAGTATGTGTTTTGTGTTATGTGCCAATTTGAACTGTCAAGGTTCATGACTGGTTTGCTTTAAGAAAAATTAATTAAAAAAAGCCAAAAGGTAGTTCCCACATTAGAATAGGTATTATACTTACCTCTCTGGCTACCCTTGTCTCCTACCTACCTGAATATGACCTATAAATGGAGGACATGATGACTTAAAGGTCTGCCCCCTCCATTCATAGATCACATTTCATTTATAGATGCTGTAGGGGGGCTTCTATGAATGAAGGAGGTGGGCAGAAAAGGGTGGGTATAGTCAGGCACCCGCTCTACTGGAGGATTGCAGCGGCATGGAGGGACTAACAGAGGAGAAAGATTTCACCTAAAGCAGGCGATAACATCACTGCTAAACCGAGAGATAGCCGTATAAAACACATCACATTAAAAGTAAGGCTGACCATAGATTATGCAATTTTTTTTCCTTCAACCACGGAAATCTGCTGAGCTATTGAATTCAGACAGCAGGAGGCTTCCCCGATGGCAGAATCCAATGATAACTGGTGGCAGCTATAGCCGCCGGTAGTGATTGTACGAAAAAAAAACCTTAGAGGCTGGTTGTACTGAAGTCGATTGAAAAACCAACTTCAGTACAACCAGTCTGCCCAGAGATGGATCGAAATTCAACAAGTTCCTGCTGAACTTTTGCCGAATTTTGATCCGCCTATGGCTGGCTTAAGTAATATCTCTTAAAAGAGAAGTGAGGGTTTGTTTTTTTTGGCCCATTTATACTTACCTAGGTGGATGCTGCATCTATCCCCCACTGTCTCTGCACTGGCTCGGTTTTCACAGATCCCCTAGCGGAGAGATGCTGCCTGTCAATCAGCAGCTCTCCTGCTCTGCTCCTCCACGCTCACTGGAGCACTGAGCTGTGGAGGGGCAAGGAGCGGCCCTCTCAGGCTCTCAGAGGCTCGCTAAGACAGGCATTAGTCCAGGCACCTGGCGGATCCAAACTTCATTGCCGTGATGATGCAATGCTTGGACTGATTCCAGTGATGTCAGAAGAGAGCAGACTTCAGACCGCTCTCTGCTGAAAATGGGTCACAGGAGTGCAAAACGAATTGCACTCATGTGACCCATAGGAGAAGCCCAGTCAAATGAGCTCAGGCTGGACTTCTCCTTTAAGCTTTAAGTGATTTAACCTTTCGGAATCTACCTAAAACTAAAATCAAATTTTTGGGTAGCCTGACCACATACAAATAATTGTTGATTCAACTGTTATATACACTATAATACCAAAAGTATTGGGAGTATTGGGACATCCTAGTCTTAGTCTGTAGGGTTCAATATTGAGTTGGCCCACCTTTTGCAGCTTTAACTCTTCTGGGAAGGCCGTCCATGAGGTTTAGGAGTGTGTCTATGGGAATGTTTGACCATTCTTTCAGAAGCGCATTTGTGAGGTCAGGCACTGATGTTGGACAAGAAGACCCGGCTCACAGTCTCCGCTCAAATTCATCCCAAAGTTGTTCTATTGGGTTGAGGTCAGGACTGTGCAGGCCAATCAAGTTTCTCCACCCCAAACTTGCTCATCCGAGTCTTAATGGACCTTGTTTTGTACACTGGTCCAAATCATTTGGTGGAGGGGGGATTGTGGTGTGGGGTTGTTTTTCAGGGGTTGGGCTTGGCCCCTTAGTTCCAGTGAAGGGAACTCTTAAGGAGTCAGTATACCAAGACATTTTGGACAATTTCATGCTCCCAACTTTGTGGGAGTAATTTGGGGATGGCCTCTTCCTGTTACAACATGACTTGGCACCAGTGCACAAAGCGAGTTCCATAAAGACATGGATGAGGGAGTTTGGGGAGGAGGAACTAGACTGGCCTGCACAGAGTCCTGACCTCAGCCCAATAGAACACCTTTGGGATGAATTAGAGAGGAGACTGCGAGCCAGGCTTCTCGTCAACATCAGTGCCTGACTTTACAAATGGGCTTCTGAAAGAATGGTCAAACATTCCCATAGACACAATCCTAAACCTTATAGACAGCTTTCCAAAAAGAGTTAAAGTTGTTATAGCTGCAAAGGGTGGGCCAACTAAATTTTGAACCCTACGGACTAAGACTGGGATGACATAAAAGTTCATGTATGTAAAGGCAGGTGTCCCAATACTTTTGGTAATATAGTATATGTAAACTGTAACATGTCATCTAGTCACATGCGCCTAAGGATAAAAGATAAAAGGTCTGCCTGCCGCTGTCTCAATCCCCTTGCCCCTATACTTCCTGCAACCTTTAACCCAAACATTTCAACTGTAGCACAAGTGCTGTCTAATGCCCTGTACACACGCTTGGACATTCCGACGACAAAATCATTTTTTTCCGACGGATTTTGGCCGAAACTTGTCTTGCATACACACGGTCGCACAAAGTTGTCGGAAAATCCAATCGTTCCAAACAAGGTGACGTACAAAACGTACGACGGGACTACGAAGAGGCCAGTAGCCAATAGCTTTCGTCTCCAAATTTCTTCTGAGCATGCGTGGCACTTTGTGCATCGGAATTCTGTACACACGATCGGAAAAACTCTGATCGGATTTTGTTGTCGGAAAATTTTAGATCCAGCTCTCAAACTTTTTCCGTCGGAAATTCCGATGGAAAAAGTCTGATAGAGACCACACACGATCGGATTTTCCGACAACATAATCCGATCTGACTTTTTCCGTCGGAATGTCCGACCGTGTGTACGGGGCATAAGAATTGTTCCCATTTCTCTGGGATAAATAAACATGTATGTGCTCCTTATTAAATGAACTGCTTGATTATTGATATGTTATGGTTTATTATATGCTTTTATTAATCCCATTAGAAACGTAAGAATCTAAGCTAATTGTGTTGGGTCACATGCAGAAATATTTTTTGATGCTCCTGATCTGTCTATATTGGATCATTGTTTTGTTAGATACACTACAATTAAATAAATCAAACTTTTTTCTCAAGGCAGGTAGAGGGTAGTAGGGTAGTATACATTATATAACAAGGGAAGTTTAGGTATGGCAATTTTTACATTGTTACATTGGTCCAGCTTGGATCAATGTAAGTACAGTATGTACACTGATCAGCCATAGCTTTATGACCATCCATCTAATATTGAGTAGGTCCCCCTTCTGCTGCCAAAACAGCCCCTTATGCCACCATAAGAGACCTCTGAAGGCATGCTTAGGTAGCTGTTTAGGTAGCTGGTATACTGTATGTCCAAGTAAGTAAGATCCAAATAAATGGCAAGACCCAAGGTTTCCCAGCAGAAGATTGCCCAAAACATCACAGTGCCTCTGTTGGCTTGCCTTCTTCCCCTAAAACATCCTGGTGCCATCTATTCTCCAGGTAAGCGACGCACACACTCCTGGCTATAGACATGATGTAAAAGAAAACATTATTTATCAGACCAGGCCACCTTCTTCTAGACATGGGAACTGTCAAAAAATTTGTTTCGTTTCGTTTCGTCCCGTTTCGTATATATAAAAAAATTCGTAATTCGTAATTTGTGTACGAAATTCCGTTCGAATTCGTACGAAATACGAATTTCGGACGAATCGTCATTTTTTTTCGAATCGTTAGTAAAGTTACGAATCGTTACGAATCGTTAACGCGGCTAATGAATTGTCGGTTCTCATAACACAGAGAACAATTCGAATCCAACTACAAATATCGAATTTCAATTTCAAGTTACGAATCGTTACGAATCGTTACGAATAGTTACGAATCGTTAGTAAATCCAACTACAAATATCGAATTTCAACTAATATGAAAGAAATTATAATAGCGGATATAACGAATGGTTCGAATGCTTCGAATGAATTCGAGATTCAGTATATCTAATATAGAGAACTGTTCCTGCACAAAGTGTCATTTTTGCAGGAAAAAAAGCTATTTAAAATCACTTGCGGCTAATAAAAAGTCGGCTACGTAACACAGAGAACAGTCATTCATTGATAAAAAAAAAAAAAAGCGTGGGGGTCCCCCCCAATTCAATAACCAGGCCCTTCAAGTCTGGTATGGATATTAAGGGGAACCCCAGCCAAAAAAAATAAAAAAAATGGCGTGGGGTCCCCCCCAAATATCCATACCAGACCCTTCAGGTCTGGGATGGATTTTAAGGGGAACCCCGGCCAAAAAAAAAAATGGCGTGGGGTCCCCCTCAAAATCCATACCAGACCCTTTATCCGAGCACGCAACCTGGCAGGCCGCAGGAAAAGAGGGGGGACGAGAGCGCCCCCCCCTCCCACCTGAACCGTACCAGGCCACATGCCGTCAACATTGGGAGGGTGCTTTGGGGTCCCCCCCAAAGCACCTTGTCCCCATGTTGATGAGGACAAGGGCCTCATCCCCACAACCCTGGCCGGTGGTTGTGGGGGTCTGCGGGCGGGGGGGCTTATCGGAATCTGGAAGCCCCCTTTAACAAGGGGACCCCCAGATCCCGGCCCCCCCCTGTGTGAAATGGTAAGGGGGTACAAAACTACCCCTACCATTTCACCAAAAAAGTGTCAAAAATTGTAAAAATGACAGGAGACGGTCTTTGACAATTCCTTTATTAAAATCTTCTTTCTTCTTTCTTCTGGTCTTCCTTTCTTCATCTTCTCCTTCCGTCATCTTCTTCCATCTTCTTCTTCCTCCGATCCGCTTCTTCTTGCTCCGGTCTTCTCGTCCTTCTCGTCCGGCGTCGGCGTCTGTTCTCGCAGGCCGCTCCTCGCAATGGGAGGCTCCCGCTCTGTGAGGCTTCGCTCTGGCTGACAGGTCTTTTATAACGGAGGGCACCTGGTAACCCCGCCCCTCTGATGCACGGGGACATCATGGGGACTTCCCTATGGCTTTCCCCATGACGTCAGAGGGGGGCGGGGTCACCAGGTGCCTTCATTATAAAAGACCTGTCAGCCGGAGCGAAGCCTCACAGAGCGGGAGCCTCCCATTGCGAGGAGCGGCCTGTGAGAACAGACGCCGACGCCGATGGCGGACGAGAAGGACGAGAAGACCGGAGCAAGAAGAAGCGGATCGGAGAAAGAAGAAGATGGAAGAAGCCGGAAGGAGAAGATGAAGAAAGAAGACCAGAAGAAAGAAGAAAGAAGATTTTAATAAAGGAATTGTCAAAGACCGTCTCCTGTCATTTTTACCATTTTTGTCACTTTTTTTGGTGAAATGGTAGGGGTACCCCCTTACCATTTCACACAGGGGGGGGCCGGGATCTGGGGGCCCCTTGTTAAAGGGGGCTTCCAAATTCCGATAAGCCCCCCGCCCGCAGACCCCCACAACCACCGGGCACGGTTGTGGGGATGAGGCCCTTGTCCTCATCAACATGGGGACAAGGTGCTTTGGGGGTCTCAGACCCCCAAAGCACCCTCCCAAAGTTGAGGGCATGTGGCCTGGTACGGTTCAGGCGGGAGGGGGGCCGCTCTCCCCCCCCCCTCTTTTCCTGCGGCCTGCCAGGTTGCGTGCTCGGATAAGGGTCTGGTATGGATTTTGAGGGGGACCCCACGCCATTTTTTTTTGGCTAGGGTTCCCCTTAAAATCCATCCCAGACCTCAAGGGTCTGGTATGGATTTTGAGGGGGACCCTACGCCATTTTTTTTTTTTTTGGCTGGGGTCCCCCTTAATATCCATCCCAGACCTGAAGGGCCTGGTTATTGAATTTGGGGGGACCCCCACGCATTTTTTTTTATCAATGACTTCAATGAATGACTGTTCTCTGTGTTACGGATCCGACAATTCATTTGCCGGCAATAGCCGCAAGTGATTTTAAATAGCTTTTTTTTCCTGCAAAAATGACACTGTGCAGGAACAGTTCTCTATATTAGATATACTGAATCTCGAATCATTCGAAGCATTCGTTATATCCGCTATAATAATTTCTTTCATATTAGTTGAAATTAGATATTTGTTAGTTGTTGTATTCGAATTGTTCTCTGTGTTACGGGAATCGGCTATTAGCCGCGAGTGATTTAAATAGCTTTTTTTTCCTGCAAAAATGACACATTGTACAGAGACAGTTCTAAGCACGGGAAACATGCCACCCCCTTCATAGGCATACTATAGAGTATATAGTATATATATATATATATATATATATATATATATATATATATATATATATAGTATGCCTATGAAGGGGTGTCATTTTTACCATTTTTGTCACCTTTTTTGGTGAAATGGTAGGGGTACTTTTGTACCCCCTTACCATTTCACACAGGGGGGGCGGGATCTGGGGGTCCCCTTGTTAAAGGGGGCTTCCAGGTTCCGATAAGCCCCCCGCCCGCACACCCCCACAACCACCGGCCAGGGTTGTGGGGATGAGGCCCTTGTCCTCATCAACATGGGGACAAGGTGCTTTTGGGGGGGACCCCAAAGCACCCTCCCAATGTTGAGGGCATGTGGCCTGGTACGGTTCAGGCGAGAGGGGAGGGGCGCCCCCCTCTTTTCCTGCGGCCTGCCAGGTTGCGTGCTCGGATAAAGGGTCTGGTATGGATTTTGAGGGGGACCCCACGCCATTTTTTTTATTTTTTTGGGCCGGGGTTCCCCTTAAAATCCATCCCAGACCTGAAGGGTCTGGTATGGATATTTGGGGGGGACCCCACGCCATTTTTTTTTTTTTTTGGCTGGGGTCCCCCTTAATATCCATACCAGACCTGAAGGGCCTGGTTATTGAATTTGGGGGGACCCCTACGCTTTTTTTTTTTTTATATATCAATGAATGACTGTTCTCTGTGTTATGGAGCCGACAATTCATTTGCCGGCAATAGCCGCAAGTGATTTTAAATAGCTTTTTTTTCTGCAACTTTGACATTCGAATCATTCGAATTCATTCGAATTCATTCGAATTCATTCGTTATATCTGCTATAATAATTTCTTTCGAATTAGCTGAAATTCGATATTGGTAGTTGGATTCGAACAATTTGGAGCTGAAATTCGTAAACTGAATTTTTCCTGCAAAAATGATACTTTGTCATTCGAATCCATTCGAATCCATTCGAATTCATTCGAATTCATTCGAATCATTCGTTATATCCGCTATAATAATTTCTTTCATATTAGTTGAAATTCGATATTTGGTAGTTGGATTCGAATAAATTCGGCGACGAAATTCGTAAACGGAATTTCGTATTCCGTACGGAATTCGTATTCGAAAAAATTCGTACTACGGATTCGTAAATTCGTACGAATTTCGAAAAATTCGTACGAATTACGAATTCGTACGAAACAAATCGCACATGTCTACCTTCTTCCATTGATCTGTGCTCCAGTTCTGAGGCTCACATGCCCATTGTAGGTATTTTTGGCTGTGGACACAGGTCAGCATGGGCACCTTGACCAGTTTTCGGCTATGCAGCCTCTTACACAACAAACTGCAATGCCTATTTTTTTCTGCCTTCAACCCATTCACTTCAAGGGCAACTTGTTTTCTGGCTGCCTAATATAACCCACCGACTTTCAGATGCCATTGTAATGAGATAATCACTTATTCACTTAACATGTCAGTGGTCATAAAGATGTTCTGCCCTGAAGAGGACCTTAGTGCTGGACTGAGTAGGAAGTCAGTGCTGGAGCATAGACAGGATAAGGGAATAATGCCATTATTTTGTTTTCCTTTTTTAACCACTTGACCTCCAAAAGTTTTACCCCTCTTCAAGTGGTTGTAAATGCTTTACAACCACTTTATACTACAGGCAAGCCTATAATTAGGCTTACCTGTAGCTACACTGGATATCTCCTAAACCTGCACAGTTTAAGAGATATCCCTGTATTTGCATGTGCCGACGTCATCACACTTAAGCAAACTGAAGCACTTAGGTACGTATGTGCTTTAGCATGCACAGGAGTGACATCATCGCGGCTCCGGCCAATCACAGCGCCGGAGCCGTGATACCCGGAAGTAACCCCCCGAGAGATGTCAGCCACCGGAGCGGTGAAAGAGGACCGCTGCGGGGGGGCTTTGATCTCAGGTAAGTAATTCATAATGAGCTAGTATGTTATGCATACTAGCTCATTATGCCTTTGTCTTGCAGGTTTTCATGACCACTTTCATGACCAGGCCATTTCTTGATTTTTGGCACTGCGTTATTTTAACTGACAATTGTGCAGTCATGCAACGCTGTACACTAATTACATTTACATAATTTTTTTTCCCATAAATAGAGCTTTATTTTGTTAGAATTAGATCATCATTGGGTTTTTAATTTTTTGCGCTATAAACATATAAACTTTAACATTTTGAAAAAAAAATCGATATTTTAGACTTTCTGCTATAAAACAAATACCATAAAATTTTTTAAAAAAAAATCAATATATTGATTGGTTTGCAAAAAGTTATAGCGTTTACAAACTATGGTATAAATACTGAAATTATTATTTATTTATTTTTTATACTAGTGATGGGGGTGATCAGTGACTTATAGTGGGACTGCAATAGTATGGTAGGCAATCTGACACTAACTGACACTTTTGACACTTTGTAGGAACCTAATACAGTGATCAGTGCTAAAAATATACACTGTCACTGTACTAATGACACTGGCTGGGAAGCTGTTGACATCTATGGAGACTTATATATGTGTGCCTAACAGTACTTGGTTCATTCACTGTGTGCTGTTTTTACTAAGGCCCCTTTCACACCGGGGCGGGGAGCCGCGGTGATGGTAAAGCAGCGCTATATTTAGCGCTGCTTTACCGTCGTTTTAACCGCGGTATTCGGCCGCTCGCGGTGCGGTTTTAACCCCCGCGAGTGGCCGAAAAGGGGTTAAACACCCCCCGCAGAGCGCCGCCGTAGCGGCGCTTTGCGGCGGTATTGCCGCGGTTTCACCACGGTGTCCCATTATATTCAATGGGAAGGAGCGGTATAGGAGCGGTGAACACACCGCTCCTATCCCGCTCCAAAGATGCTGCTAGCAGGACTTTTTTTGTCATCCTGCTAGCGCACCGCTCCAGTGTGAAAGCCCGCCGGCTTTCACACTGGAGTTAAAGGGGCAGGATTTTTTCATGCGGTGAACAGGCGCTATTTTTAGCGCTGCACCGCATGAAAAACGCCCCGGTGTGAAAGGGGCCTAAGGGATGTGCCAGTTTTTATTCTCTGCTTTGCAGGGGAAAAAAATCTGGCACATCCCCGCTGACATGACAGAACTCTGCGTTGTTTACATTCACAGAGCTCTGTCTTGTCATCCTCTTTGCCGATCAGTGGGTGACAGCAGTCACCAGAACATGGGAACAGGCAAAAAATTTGTGCAAACACCGTTAAAGTGTCACACGAACACGGGACACGAACGTGAAAAATCAAAAGTGTTAATTTTAAAGGCTTATATGCAAGTTATTGCCATAAAAAGTGTATGGGGACCCGGGTCCTGCCCCAGGGGACATGTATCAATGCAAAAAAAAGTTTTTAAAATGGCTGTTTTTTCAGGAGCAGTGATTTTAATAATGCTTAAAGTGAAACAATAAAAATGAAATATTCCTATTGGTAGGTTCTTCAGTTCCCAGGTCCCCCTTGGTGGCCCTTCTTCATGAAACCATCCCACACATATCTAAACCCTCTAATAGATTGGTTCAGTTTGTGCTTTTAGGAGCTAAGCTTACGATTGCTAGGGCCTGGAAAACACAGACCGTATCTCTCTCAATGGCTAAAAGAAAAATTTCGTGGGTAATGTCTCAAGAAAAACTAACCAGTCTACTACAGGACTCATCTGAAAAATTTGAAGCCACCTGGGAACCGTGGGCCCGACTAATGGGACTGTCCGACTTTCCCTCCTTGTCATGAACATGTGGACGGGTAATGGTGCTCCTTTCCCTTTCTTATCCTATCCCCTTCTCTTTTCCTCTTACTACGTTTCTCTTCTTTTCTGTTCCCTATGGTATTATGATATTCCAATATGGATGTAATTCTGGTCAGAGTTTCTCAGGGACAATGTCGGGACACAGGTGTTCCTGATTGGCTCAGGTGAATATAGCAGGGTCTCAGATGGTGGATCACACAGTGTTTGGTCTGCTGCCTGACACCCGAACATGGTTGCCTTGTCCTTGCTGTTTGAGATGATACGCGTTACTGGTGAGAATTGGTTTCGGCCCCCTCTGACACAGTATGATCCCTTAGGGGGTGTAGGAGAGTACTGGGGCCGTAACTAATCAGCTCAATATTCTTCTCCAGCCTCATGGCAGCCAGTCAAGATTTACACATAGACCTTGATGCCTTAGTTGAGTACACAGTATGCTCACTCTTCCCCTGGACTATTATTCGGCTTAACTTTTTTATCACCATACGTTTGTCATTATGTTGGAGATGCCGTAACTCTATATTGTTGTTTGCACTTCTGTTTATTCAATTATAAAACATTTTGGAAGCATAATCAACTGAATATTAAGTCCGGGACATCAACAATGAGACTATTTTATGTTGAGCAGACGTAGTCTCCACTCACACACAATTAGATCCCGACAGGTGTGTGTGGGTGCAGAGGTGGATTACCTGATCTTTCCGGAAATTTTTCGGTGTTAGTCAGTATAGAGCTCTGCATAAGACTCAAACCCCTTCTAAGGTCATAAACTCCTCTACCAGTCTTCCAGTCTTAATGGCTCTAGCATAGTTATGCAGTTTTTACTGGATTGTTTGTATTTCTTTAGCATTTTTTAGACGTGTTGATGTCACTATTACAATGCAACAGTAAGTTCTAAGTCTGTATTGGAATATGAAGACATTTTGATTTCTGTTTGATTATATGTATTGTGAAACTTCTTCAATAAAAATATTGAAATTAAAAATGAAATATTCCTTTAAATATCGTGCCTGGGGGGTCCAATTAGCGCATTTTTCCCATGTTTATAACAGTACTGCAGCAAAATTAAATTTCTAAAGGAAAAAATGTTGTATAAAATTGCTTGCGGCTGTAATGTATTGCTGGATCACGGCAATATAAATAAAAAAATCATTGAAAAAAATGTTGTGGGTCCCCCCCCCCCCCAGTCCATTCCAGGCCCTTCGGGCCTGGTATGGATATTTAGAGGTACTCCACACCAAAATTTTTTTAAAAAAACATGGCGTAGGGGTTCCCCCCAAAATCCACACCAGGCCCTTCAGGTCTGGTTTGGATTTTAAGGGGAACCCCTGCACCAAAATGGAAAAAAAATGGCGTGGAGGTCACCCCCTCCAAAATCCATACCAGACCCTTATCTGAGCATGCAACCTGGGAGGCCACAGGAAAAGGGGGGATGAGAGAGCGCCCCCTACTGAACCGTACCAGGCCATATGCCCTCAGCATGAGGAGGGTGCTTTGGGTCTCATCCCCACGACCCTTGCCCGGTGGTTGTGGGGGTCTGCGGACAGGGGGCTTATCAGAATCTGGAAGCCCCCTTTAACAAGGGGCCCCCCAGATCCTGCCCCCCTATGTGAATGGGTATCGGGTACATTGTACCCCTACCCATTCACCAAAAAAGTCAAAAAAGTTAAGACTACAGGAGACAGTTTTGAGTAATCTTTTATTAAAAAAAAAAAAAAAAAAGGTGTCCAGCAATGTCCAACCATCATCAATCGTGGCGTCCAGCGGTCCCGTCTTTTGCCTTGACAGCTGTTATATAGGCAAGGATGGGAAGCCCGGTGACTTCACTGGGTGGAACCGTCCTTGCCTATATAACAGCTGTCACCGTGAAAAGACAGCAGTCCGCGGAATGCCTCCCAGCGAGGCAGAGCTTTTTCTTTTTTCTATTTTTCGGGTCCGTCAGTGCCATGATTGAAGATGGATGGACATCGCAAGACCCTTTTTTTTTTGTTAATAAAGGAATTGTCAAACTGTTAAAGGGGGCTTCCAGATTCCGATAAGCTCCCCACCCACAGACGCCCACAACCACCGGGCAATGGTTGTGGGGATGAGGCCCTTGTCCCCATCAACATGGGTACAAGGTGATTTGGGGGACCCCAAAGCACCCTCCCCATGTTGAGGGCATGTGGTCTGGTATGGTTCAGGGGGTGAGCGCTCTCTCTCCCCCCCCCCTTTTCCTGCAGCCTGCCAGGTTGCATGCTTGAATAAGGGTCTTTTTTTAAATGTATTTTTATTTTGGCGCATGGTTTCCCTTACCACTTCAATACACTGTGTTATGTAAACTACATTGCCTGCACTGACAGAGTATAGAGTCTACACTGAATATCTCGTCTACACTAAATACAGAGTATATATATATATATATATATATATATATATATATATATATACAGTATATGTATATATTAGACTGTTAAATACACTGCCTGCACGCTACTAACTAACCTACCTGCCTAATCTAGCTCAATCTATCTCCGTCCACACACTATACACGGCCGCTATGTAAGCAGCCTTATATAGTGTGGGGCGTGGACTTAGTCCCCTTGAGCCATGATTGGCCAAAGGCACCCTGCCTTTGGCCAATTATGGCTCTCTCAGCAGAGCGTGCTGTGATTGGCAAAAGCATGCAGGTCAGGTGCATGCTTTGGCCAATCATTATACAGTAAAGCACTGCGATCTCGCAGTGCATTATGGGGCATTCCGCAGTGCTCAAATTTCCTGCGAACACTCCCATAATATTCGCTGTTCGGCGAACGGGCGAACACCCAATGTTCGAGCCGAACTTACGTTCAACTCAAACATCGAGCTCCTCCCTAATCAGGATCACCAGGTATTATAATAAAGAAAGCTGAAGATATAAACTATTCAAAATTAATTCTGAAATAACAGTAACATGGTAAAGCTTATATTTTAACATCTCACATAAAAACTGCTGATGAATTAAATACATTAAATGATAACGCTATCCTTAAAGTCCATATCCACTACTTAAAGGGGTTGTAAACCCTTGTTTTTTTTGTTTTTTTCAAATAACAAACATATCATACTTACCTCCACTGTGTTCATTTTGCACAGAGTGGCCCCGATCATCATCTTCTGGGGTCCCCTAACGGTGCTCGCGGCTCCTCCCCGCATCGGTAAACCCCTTAGGAGAAGTGCTCTCCCTTGGGGTTACTGTGCGGGCACACGCCCGAGCCCAGGATTTGCATCCATAGACACAGAATGCTGGACTCAGCCCACGTCATTGGATTTGATTGAGAGAACTCTGCGCAGGTTGGATCTTGGGGAGATGTTTTGTTCGTATGTGAATGTGATGTATAATGACATTTGTAGTTTGGTGTTGGTGAATGGTTGGAAAACTGACCCCTTTCCAGTTCTGTCTGGGGTCAGACAAGGCTGCCCTCTCTCACCTCTGCTTTTTGTTTGATGTATAGTGCTATTCGCCCAAAGCATCAGACGGAACTCAGAGATCAGAGGGATCACAGCACCAGGACCGGAAAGACGGGAGGTCAAGTGCTCACTCTACATGGATGATCTGACGGTGTTCTGTGCCGACCGGCGCTCCATCGACACACTCGCCCAGACCTGTGAGGACTTCGGCCAAGCTTCAGGGGCAAAGGTCAACTGCGGGAAGTCAGAAGTCATGCTATTCAGAAAGTGGTTCCTGCCTTCTTCTGCACCCATTCCTTTCAGCATCAAAGCGGACTTCATCAAAATCCCCGGAGTCTGGTTTGAAGCTGAGGGAGCAGCCCTGAAGTCCTGGGAGGAAAGACTGGCAAAGATGCGACAAAAGTTTGGACTTTGGAGCCTCAGAGAACTCATCATCGAAGGAAAAACACTGGTAATCCGCATGGAGATCCTCCCTGTGTTGCAGTACCTATCTCAATCTATCTCCGTCCACACACTATACACGGCCGCTATGAAAGCAGCCTTATATAGTGTGGGGCGTGGACTTAGTCCCCTTGAGCCATGATTGGCCAAAGGCACCCTGCCTTTGGCCAATTATGGCTCTCTCAGCAGAGCGTGCTGTGATTTGCAAAAGCATGCAGGTCAGGTGCATGCTTTGGCCAATCATTATACAGTAAAGCACTGCGATCTCGCAGTGCATTATGGGGCATTCCGCAGTGCTCAAATTTCCTGCGAACACTCCCATAATATTCGCTGTTCGGCGAGTGGGCGAACACCCAATGTTTGAGCCGAACTTACGTTCAACTCAAACATCGAGCTCATCCCTAATCAGGATCACCAGGTATTATAATAAAGAAAGCTGAAGATATAAACTATTCAAAATTAATTCTGAAATAACAGTAACATGGTAAAGCTTATATTTTAACATCTCACATAAAAACTGCTGATGAATTAAATACATTAAATGATAACGCTATCCTTAAAGTCCATATCCACTACTTAAAGGGGTTGTAAACCCTTGTTTTTTTCAAATAACAAACATATCATACTTACCTCCACTGTGTTCATTTTGCACAGAGTGGCCCCGATCATCGTCTTCTGGGGTCCCCTAACGGTGCTCGCGGCTCCTCCCCGCATCGGTAAACCCCTTAGGAGAAGTGCTCTCCCTTGGGGTTACTGTGCAGGCACACGCCCGAGCCCAGGATTTGCATCCATAGACACAGAATGCTGGACTCGGCCCACGTCATTGGATTTGATTGAGAGAACTCTGCACAGGTTGGATCTTGGGGAGATGTTTTGTTCGTATGTGAATGTGATGTATAATGACATTTGTAGTTTGGTGTTGGTGAATGATTGGAAAACTGACCCCTTTCCAGTTCTGTCTGGGGTCAGACAAGGCTGCCCTCTCTCACCTCTGCTTTTTGTTTGATGTATAGCGCTATTCGCCCAAAGCATCAGACGGAACCCAGAGATCAGAGGGATCACAGCACCAGGACCGGAAAGACGGGAGGTCAAGTGCTCACTCTACATGGATGATCTGACGGTGTTCTGTGCCGACCGGCGCTCCATCGACACACTCGCCCAGACCTGTGAGGACTTCGGCCAAGCTTCAGGGGCAAAGGTCAACTGCGGGAAGTCAGAAGTCATGCTCTTCAGAAAGTGGTTCCTGCCTTCTTCTGCACCTATTCCTTTCAGCATCAAAGCGGACTTCATCAAAATCCCCGGAGTCTGGTTTGGAGCTGAGGGAGCAGCCCTGAAGTCCTGGGAGGAAAGACTGGCAAAGATGCGACAAAAGTTTGGACTTTGGAGCCTCAGAGAACTCATCATCGAAGGAAAAACACTGGTAATCCGCATGGAGATCCTTCCTGTGTTGCAGTACCTCGCCCAGACCTGCCCCCCCCCCCTCCCCAGGTCAACACCTGCAAGGCCATCACCAGGGTGGTGTTTCACTTCATCTGGAGCTCCAAAATGGACAGGGTGAAGCGGGCGGTTATGTTGAAGGAACCTCTCAAGGTTAGTAAGGGTGTGCCTGACATCGCCACTTCGGCACCTTCTGAGGGTGTTCTTTGCTTGTAACTGCATCCGCAGGACTTTGGTTGACAGAACTGTGGACTCTGGCGGAAACTTCATGTCCCGTTTTTTCCTCCTGCCTCTTTGGAGGTCACTTGGATGGGACAAATGGGACAGTTCCATCCCCTACAACTGGGACACTCCTTGGTATTACTTGGATACTTTGAAGTTTATCAGGGAGTGGGGGCTGCATGGAGTTAAGCCCGACTTGTGGAAGCCAAAAACTATCCACAAGTTGATTAGAGCATTGGATATTATTGAGACCGTTCCAGGCCTCCCTTCAGCCACTTGCAAAGTGCAGTGTATCTTCAAAGCAAGCAGAAACCAGTTAAAATCCACAAAAAAAATTAGGCAAAAATAACAATAAAGCATTTCCTTGTTTTCTACTCCTATTCTATCTTAAGCCCTGGTTCACACTGTTCCAGAACACATGGAATCGCATGACAAATAAAATAACATGACTTTTCATGAAGGCCATTGACATATATGCAGTGTAATTCTGATTGTGATTTTTGAAAAGGATCCTGTGCGAGTTTCTGGTGCGATTTTTACCTTTGACATTTTTATTGGCATTTTTGTATTAAAAGGGGGAAAAGAGCCCAAAAAACGCTATTAGTAGCGTGTAGGAGCGTTTAGCAGTGTTTAGAAGCGTTTCTGCAGGAAAAACGCTCCAAGAAACTCTACAAAAACACTGAAGCTCAAAAAATGCTAATAGCCTAAAGTGGTATGTGTGGACACATAGGATAACACTATTTAGATTCTAGGAGCAGAAAAAAATGTGAATAACAGCTTCTAGGAGCTTAAAAAAACACTAGTGTGCATGGAGCCTTAGATGTTGTTACTGCATTACTTTTCTTTTTTCGTTTTTTTTTTTTTTTTTTCCCTTATTTTTTACCTGGTGATCCAGCCAGTAAAAAACAACCTATCTTAGGGTTGCTCCTCTATCTATGCAGGAGAAATGGAGACACCTTTGGACAGCAGAGTAGTGGTAGGCTCTGTTCACATTTGACATTTTGGGATCTTGAGCAGAATCGCTGCAATTCTGCCCGTGATCTCAAATTGCACTGCAATTGCAAAACGTATGTTCATGTGTCATTCATATTCAATGGCACCTAAACAGGGTGCTGTTTTGCTGTAATTATCACATGATAAATTGCATGGCAATCACGGCAAACCACAACGCGTGAAGCTTGACGCCCAAAAGAAGTTCCTGCTCCTTTTTTGGGAGACACACTTCACACGTAGCAGTTTGCTGTGATAGCTGTGTGATAAACATGGTCAAAATCGCTGTGTTTTAGGTGCTATTGAAAATTATTGGCACCCAAACATGTGTTTTGTTATTGCAGTGCAATCTAGGATTGCTGCTATTCTGCCTGAGATCCCAAAATGCCAGATGTGAACAGAGCCTTAGACTGATTAGTAGATTCATATTGACTTCACATAAGTGACTAACAAATTAAATCTTAACTCCAACTAGAAATATATATTTTTTTTCCTTTTGGGATAAAGATTTTAACTAAATGAGTAAAAGCTGACCATTGTTCACCCCTGTCAGTGTTAAATGGTTTGTCTCAACCTTCTATTTTCTAAATTTTGCTGCCCAGCTTGGTCTGTTGAAGTTGAAAAATTAGGATCAACAGGTAAAAAATTTTAGTTATGAGGTACTCAGAAAAACAGCCTGCCATATTAATGCTATTGACAGACTGCATCATAGATGCTATTTGTACCTTTAGTATCATTTTAAGCAACAACAAATAGGATCAGATCTATTTATGCCTAAACACCTAAGAGCACATACACAGTATAATACTTATGCAATAGTATGGTGGATCATGTGGTTTGTGGGGGAGTGCCATGGCTCCTGTCACACAAGTGTATGTACTATGAGATGAGAGTTGCTGTTCACCAACCCTAATTATTGTGGATAATATGAATGGTTATTAGTCTTTTCTTATCCTAACCTCGGCTGTTCCACTGAGCTCATCGCAGATTAAAATACAGCTAAAAGTTCTCTAATTTCAGGAGCCAAGAGAACCACAAAATGACAAAAGTAATGTGTTTCTGCAAATTCAAAGTTAATTATAAGAAATTAAACAAATCTTTTTTCTTTTTTTTTTTTAAGTTGAGCTGTTGCTTCTAACAACTAAACTTATTTTTTGTTCATATAAAATAATAGATTTGCAGTTATTTGTGCTTGCTCCGGATGATATAGTTTGTATTTGTTAGTTGAGATGTGATAACTGTATGTTTAATATTACAAATACAAGGACAGACAGGTATCAACCTATCAAAGTGAGTAGCTTTCATTCTTGCATTGTTCTAAAAGGTGTGATGTCATGTGCATTCTACAGTGATGTCATCAGTATGCCACATTGATGGCATTCCTATCATGCACTGTAATAATTAGTATAACATAATGATGTCATGTTGCATTGTTCTAACAGGTGTGATGTCATCTATATTTTACAGTGATGTCATCAGTATTGCACAGTGATGGCATTCCTATCAAACAGTGATGTAATTAGTAAAACATATTGATGTAATCTGTATTGTACAATGATGTCATTAGTATTACATAGTGATGTCATCTGTATCATACAGTGATGTCTTTAGTAGCACATAGTGATGTCATCTGTATCATACAGTGATGTCTTTAGTAGCATGATGTCATGTCATCTGTATCACACAGTGATATCAGCATTCATTGGCATTCACAGTTGATTTACAAAAAGAGTGGATCATTTTCAAATAACAGAAAATGATCTATTCCCTAAACAAATCAAACCCACTCGGTCATTACAATATAAAAATAATATTATTTGTCTAACCTCTAACAAATGATGTGGTCTACCTACAATAAATGTAAGTATTAATTATATTTTCAAAGAGCTTTGTAACAAGAAAAAGTAGTAAAATGCAGAAGTGTTCTATTCTAATAACTGTCATCCATGGCAACTTTGTATCTAGTTTGAGGGTTTACTACACATGTGTAAAGTAGATACACAATAACAGAATAAGTTTATACATGTGTGTGTATACAACTTGGTAAAAAGGACCGCACTGGATTTTAATGCGATCTGTTGTTTGTAGGAAATGGCTGTTGTCATGTTTATTCCAAAAGTCCTGATCTCTCCGAACAAGCTATACAACAAGTCGGTTTATTCACAGCCAGACAGTTGAGATAAGACATTTATTTCAAGCAAGACAACAATCAATTAGATCAGACAATTGAGTATTAGACAGTATTAGATAAGACATTTGATATAATACATGCAAGGAACCAAAAGTGAAAATAATGATATATATATATATATATATATATATATATATATATATATATATATATATAGTAGATTTATATCTCGTATAATATATATATATATATATATATATATATATATATATATATATATATATATATGTGTGTGTGTGTGTGTGTGTGTGTGTGTATATATATATATATATATATATATATATATATATATATATATATTATACGAAATATAAATCTACTATGTATATATATATTTTGGTTCCTTGCATGTATTATTTCAAATGTCTATCTTATATATATAATTATTATACGAAATATAAATATCATATATATATATATATATATATATATATATATATATATATATATATATATATATTGGTATACGAAATATAAAAGTGTGTGTGTGTGTGTATATATGTGTGTGTATAGGATATGTATAAACAAGCAATGTATAATGTGAAATAATATTGTGTGTGTGTGTATATATATATATATATATATATATATATATTAAGGATATGTATAAACATGCAATTTACAAAGTAAAAAATTATGATATGTGTGTATGTGTGATAGATAGATAGAGACAGATAGATAGATAGATAGATAGATAGATAGATAGATAGATAGATATAGATAGAGATAAATAGATAGATAGACAGATAAAACATTTTTACATTACATATAGTAAACCTTTAGCAGTTTTATTACAATTAATCAAGCTTCTCTGATTGCAGGGAAGTCAAGTTAGATTTTCAAACAAAAATCCGTTTTCAACAATTGTGTTCTGATATTCTACTTTGGTTGTATTTGTTACATCAAACATAAGAACTTAAAAAAAACTTAAAACTTAAAAAAAAAAAAAAAAAAAAAAAAAAAAAACGATCTACTACCCTTATTTCGTATTGACTTTAAATGACTGCTTATTTGCAGGCTTGCCTGAGCAATTAGTTCCCTGGGTGTCCTGCTGTATTAGATCCAGTATTGGGGCAGTTTGTTATTTTATAGGAATCAGCTAGTAATGAGCTCTGATGGCCTCTGACCTCTGTAATAGGGTCTAAACCTCCAGGAGACACTGCAAGCCATCAGCCATGTCATGATAGACACTTGGGATGCTCCATCCTAGAATTCTGCCCATGGTGGAGTTTCAGTAAATCCTGACATAGGATTTCACTGTAGGAGATTTACTAAAACTGGTGCCCTGCATAGAAACCAATCAGCTTCCAGGTTTTTTTTTTTTTTTTCTGTCAAAGCTTAATTGAACAAGATGAAGTTAGAAGCTGATTGCTGCCATGCACAGCTGCACCAGATGTTGCACTCTCTAGTTTTAGTAAATGAACCCTAGTGTCTGCTACTCTGCTTATATGATGTGCACACAGAGACATCATTAATTGAAGCAGTTTTGCAAGCTATTAGTTCAGCAGCATGTGTGATTTTTGATGTATTTTGATTAATAATCATTTAGTTTAGTAAAATGTTAAGTAGTTGCAATACAAGTGATAAGATTTAAGTAAACTAAATAGCATGGAGCGTGCTAGCTCCAGGAATGTAGTATGTTAGTAAGTGATGAGTAGTGGGAGGAAGCCATAGGCTAGTAGAAGAGAGGGAGAAGATCTTTAGGGAGAATGTCTCCTCCTTGTATCATTAGGCTCAGCCCAGACCCGCCCTCCATCCAATAAATAAATGACTACTGTCCACATCAAATTCCACAGCTCTCTCCCTAAGACAAACACTGGAACAGGCGTGTCCACTGGAAATTGTTCATCAAACACATCCCCTTTATTCTGCATTTACACCTTGATCCCTGAAGGGAAGAAGGGCAAGCAAGGCAGTGTGCAGACCATGTCTACTGGCTCTCTGAGTGATGTGGAGGACTTCCAGGAGGTGGAAATGTTGGGATGTGATGGCATCAAACTGGATTCTAGTAAAGAGTTTGGGATTTCAAATGACAGCAACGAGGAAAGTTCCAACTGTGACAATGGATCTCCCAAGAAAGGCAGAGGAGCTACAGGAAAGAGGAGGAAAGCCCCACGCAAGAAAAGTCCCCTGGGTGGGGTTAACCATGAAGGGAAGCAGGTCCAGAGGAATGCTGCCAATGCCAGGGAGAGAGCCAGGATGAGGGTACTCAGCAAAGCTTTCTCCAGACTCAAGACTACCTTACCCTGGGTACCAGCAGATACTAAACTCTCCAAGCTGGACACCCTCAGGCTGGCTTCAAGCTATATTGCTCATCTGAGACAGATACTAGCCAATGACAAGTATGAGAATGGATATATCCATCCTGTCAACCTGGTAAGTGTCCTAAGGGAGCAACTTTTATGTATATTGTATGGATTTTATCTACAGATTTTATCTACAGATCATCTATAGGTGATCAATTAATTATCAATACCAGATAGGAGGACAGACAGCTGACAGATACAACGTCTGTGTAGCTGAGACTATTGTAAGTATTATTGTAAGAATACAATTTCTGCAGAGCTGCAGTCTGTAGACATAACTCTTCTCTTATCTCCCCGGCTGTAAATTATGAAGCTGTTAGGACTTTTTTTTACTTTCTTTTTTTTTTTTTTTTTGCAAAGGAGGAATTTTATCTTTATCAGTACAACATACATCCCACTCCCTTAATTAAGAAAAAAAAAAGTTACACGATGTACAACCTTTAAGTTTTGTTTTCATTAAAAGCAGGATCACAAAATTTAATTTTTAAACAAATCTGTGACACAATATTTTAAATACATTTAAATGCAACAAATCAATAACAAAACCAGCAATAAAATATAAATAGAAAAATAAACAGTTGTGGAATATTACAATAAAAAAATAATAATTATAATAATCATAATAATACATTTAAATGCGAAAAATCAATAACAAAACCAGCAATAAAATATAAATAGAAAAATAAACATTTGTGGAACATTACAATATAAAAAAAAAGAATTAAAAAATAATAATAATTATAATAATCATAATAATAATAATTCATATTTTATTGTATTTGCTGTTGTTTAACCGTTATTATTAATATAAATTATTATTACATATATATATATATATATATATATATATATATATATATATATATATATATATATATATATATATATATATATATATATATATATATTATTAAATATAAAATAATAGTAATAACAACAACGACAATTAATAGTATTTTGTATTTTTTGTTGTTTAACTGTAATTATTCTTATTACTATTATTATTATTTATGTTTTGTTAATTTATTATTATTATTTGTTACTGTATAAAGTAGTCAGTAGCAGTAGCAGCAGCATTACTATATATATATATATATATATATATATATATATATATATATATATATATATATATATATATATATATATATATATATTATATTATTATTATTATTATTATTATTATTATAATAATATAAAATAATAATAGTATTAAAATATAAGATAATATAATATATTAAATATATATATATATATATATATATATATATATATATATATATATATATTACCTATTACATATATATATATATATATATAATTATTAGTATTATATATATTATTATTATTATTATTATTATTATAATAATAATAATAATAATATAAAATAATAGTAATAACAACAACGACTAAACAACTATTAATATTATTTTGTATTTGTTGTTGTTTAACCGTAATTATTATTATTATTATTATTTATATTATTTTTATAATTTTTTGCTGTTTAAACGTAGTCAGTATTAGTAGCAGCAACAACATTGCTATTTGTTGTTCAGCAGTAGGTATTATTATTGTTATAATTATTAATAATAATAATAATATCTACTGTTGCACAACAACAAATACGAATAGTAATGCTGCTACTACTAACTATTTTTAAACAATCACAAATAATGTACACAACAACAAATACGAATAGTAATGCTGCTACTACTATTTTTAAACAATCACAAATAATGAACACAACAACAAATACGAATAGTAATGCTGCTAATACTAACTGCTTTTAAACAATCACAAATAATGAAATATTACTGTTAAAGCACAGCAAATAAACACTACTACGACTAACAATAATAGTATTAGTAGTGGTAGCAGTAGTGGAAGTATTTGTTGTTGTTCAGCAGT